>JAMXBB010000008.1:12275096-12667962 GCA_024138015.1 Lumnitzera littorea
AATAGAATGATATATATATTTAATAAAGTTTTGATTATAAGTAATATAGAACCTAAACAATTAAGTAAAATTATAAATTTAAACTAAAAATAATTATTTGAAGCTCATAGGTAATAAGGGTGTAAATGTTAAAATGATATTTATAATATAGGAGCAAGCAGGGACTCTAGGTAAGTTTAGGATCAATATGTTACTATATTTTAGAGTATTATTTTATAATAATCGAAGGCTTTAGATTATACTTAGTTGTATTTGTTAGATAGCTTATTTGTGCGCATGCTTGTATGTACATGTTTGAATTATGTAATTTTGGTTTGACACTCTGAATTATAATTGTTTTTCTTGTGTGAAATGCTTGAACGCCTTAAATTAGACTTAATTAAATATATAACTTGTAAATCTAAGTTGGACATACATTGTAACCCTTTAGAGGATGCGTTTAAGGTTCTACAGTCAAATAAGTATTATATAGCATAAAGGTCCCTTCTTCATATTTAGTCGAACTAAGGGATAGGAGAGGAAGTTATGACAAGGGTAAAGGCAGTAGTTCAAAGGTAATCGTAGGAAAAGCGGTGTCTCCATAACACAAACTTAAGTTTAGTCGTAAGCTGTTGCATTGTGTGTTAAACTCCTCAACCTAAAATAGCGTAGGTATAATTTCTCTAATCTCATGACGAATCGAATATTATCGTGTGATGGCATTTGTTTGTTGCATGACATTAAAATAATTGGTTAATAACCTTATTTGTGCTTGATATATAGTTTTAAGTCTCCATTCTAACTTACTAAGCGGTTGATTACTCGCATCCTTATAGATAATATTATAGGTGCTAGCTTGAAAGCGACATCATAATTATCCTAAAGCTAGTTACTATTGAGTCTTAGGGAGTGAAGATATAAAACAAAAGAATATATAGATTTCTAAGGTTTGGTTCTTAATTTAGAATCTCCTATTGTTGAATATAGTATTATCTAAGTAGATTCTATTACAAAAAATACAAACATTAATTATAATATTTGAATTTTAATATATATTCTTTATATTTTCACGAGTAAATAATATTTTAAATTTGTAAATTATTTCCATCAAAGCAGATTAATTATGGATGTCTTGTATAAATTAAGTTTAGGACAGCAGTTGTACAATTAGCTTTTATCCTAAAATGGTTTACACAACAGGGTTATTACGACTCTGTTGCTTTGGGGCTAACATTATAGCTTGCTCTGCTTAAGCTTGGATTTTGCAAACTTAATTGGCTTTTGCTATGTTGCTGTCAACATGTTAAGCTACTATACTTTAGGGAGTTTACATCTCAACTGTTGGTACTCATCGTTGGTTACTCTACTCAATTTAGTATGTAGATTGTATTGGAGTTGGCTCACTTGTTGTGGTTAAGTCTATAATTGCCATTAAGTAGATGGTGCTGTTGATTTGAAATGTGCTCAATCTTTGCTAACCACTGTTATGCTTCTTGGAGGTACTCAATTCAACCACTAGTAAAGGATTCTAGGCAAATGGTTCGGCTCCCTCTTGCCTTCACATCAACTTGGTTAAATCTAGTGTCATTTAGATTGACTCAGTTACTTATCTTTAAACTTCAATTGGGCTGCTTGTGTTGCTCATTGCCGATCTACTTATGTTCACTTTAAAGCTTAGATTATTACAAGTTGTTATTCAAGTTTGGAGACTTAGTTGTTATTCTTGCTGCTTAGAGCTTCTTGATTTGCTTGGTTTTGTTTTGCATAATAAAGCAGCTTTGTTATGAGTAGGTTTCTTTTGTTGATTGTGCTTAGATCATGTAGTGAGCTGCTTGGTTAAAGTCATGTAGTTGTTGCTTAAGCTTACATTAGGGCACGTAGACTCAATTCAGTCATCTTTGGTCAGTATGTGTTGTGCTGTCATAGTCTTGACTTGCTTTGTCACAAATAGCTATCATGGCTACAGTGCTCATGGAGCTTAGCTACGACCCAAACCGTTCCGATTATGCTTAATTGTTGGTCATTTATCAAGCCAAATTCTTGTAGAGTTCAGGGAGAGAACTACTTAAGGGAGTAGTAAAATGTGAAACTCTTCATAATTAACCTTGTTCACATCTTGGTATATTGGTTAGTAGATGCTATTAAAGGAGACATGATATACTAACTAAATGTTGTAGGTGTAGCAAGGATGTAGAGCACACTTATTGCATGAAGGAAACATTATAAAACTTCTAGAAGGTGGTTGGCCTTTCAATCAACCAATGGATCCGGTAGCACTAGATATACTGGATTATTTTTCAATCATAATAGAACCATGGATTTAGAACAATTATTTAGAAGCTTAAGAGTAATAAGTATCTTGTAGAAGAAGAATTTGTTGCTTGTGTAAGACTGACATTTCCAAATGCCATATACTATAATCCTCCTAATAATTGAGTTTATATATTGTGAGTGGTTGTAATTGAGGTTTGGTCTTCAGTATGGCTCTAGCTAATCTCTAGTTTGCTACCAATGCTATTCCAATTCCCCATCCTTATTGTTTAGATTAATAGCTAGTTTCTAAACACATATAATTACCTTTTTGTTGAACCTTATATCAAAACTTTCTTTCCCTTCCTTTTATTGTTGTTAGAACGTGACACTTTGAATAACTTCATGGATTTTGACATCTTTTTTTTTTTTTTTATGAGTCATACTTAGTCTTTATACATCCTTGCATCATACCACATTGGCATGTATCTAAGCTTCATATTTGAGCTCTTACTTTCTTCAATGCTTTATGAGATGTTCTAACCCTCTAATATGCTCATTTATAAGATCTTACAAACTTGTACACAATTTTCCATTTAATGTGAAATGGAAGTTCAATTTGATTGATAACAAGGTATGATTGAAAGGAAGACCAGTATAGGTTCCTCTGCACTTTGCTTAATAGAAATGTACAAAATGAAGTTAGATATGGAGGCTATAGGTTTCTCTTAAATTAGGTGGTGAAATCTTTAAGGTATTAGAGTTTGCATTTCCACACGTGTATGGTTTGAACATGGGAATGAGCCCATGTCCTTAAATATGACTATACCCCCTATTTTTGAACTTGAATATAGAGCTTAGTCCAAACGCATGGTATGAAGAGTAGCAACTTTTGCTTGCTTATATCAAATATAAACTATGAGTTGAACATGACTAGCGAGATGGAATCCATAACGCATGTACTTTCATGTATGTCTTCCTATTATGGATTCTTGCATCCTTCTCCCCTCCCTTTGTTTTTTCATTTGTGAAAACGACATCTCCTTATTGTTTATCTTCTACACATAGCACAATCAATACTTAAGGAATCCATAATCACATTTTGAGTGTTGGCAAATTGGTATAGTTTAAGGAGGATTGTTTTACCACCTAGACTATGATTTTTTGTAACTAAGGGTTAAAAGTCTACAATTGTAATTTAAGGACTAAATCTTGAACTAATAATAATTAGCAAATTGGCATGGTTTAGAGCATTGACTCTTTACCACTTGGACTGTGATTTTTTGCCAACCGAAGGTCAAAAGTCTATAGTTGTAACTTGAGGACTAGATCTTGTCCCTGCAGTAGTTAGCAAATTGGCATAGTTTAAAGAGAGTAGACTCTTTACCACTCAAATTGTGATTGTTTGCAAACCAAGGGCCAATGGAGATTGATCTTCATCAGTAGGTGACACTGAAGAGTAGAGTAATAACAAAATCGGCTATAGGTCTAATGCTCTAGTCATGTATAGCCCGCAAGCCGTAAAGTTAAGCCAAGTGACCGTAAGATTGAACTTAGAGCACAAAGTTTAGGGCAATTGGTTAAAGGATTTGATCAAACCCAAATTATAAACTATTAATAGAAAAATTAGTAAAAACGATCCAGTAAACTTGAATTTAAAAAAATAAGTAATAAAATAGGGGACTATAAAATTTTCAAATTTTAAGTATAATAATTGGTAATTATCGAAAAGGCGAAAAGTGTAATCTAATAACTAATAAATTACTAAAGATAGATTATATGTATACAAAAAATTATAGAATGACCTAAATAATAATTAGGAATGTTCACATGCATCTCACATGTATTTATGTGTAGATAAAAATACGCAAAATTTCTTAAATTGTTTAAAAACTTATTAAATAATTAAGGAAAATTAATAATTAATTAAAGAAAAATCAGAAAAAAATCAGAGGGATAGGGAATGATGTATATCTAGTCATGGCAAGTCAAGAGTTGAAGAAGAAAAATTAGCCAATTAGAATCAAGCAACACAAAAGCCAAAAACTAAGGGATTTGGACAATGTCTTATCTAATTTAATGCACATTAATGACCACTAAGCTTTATAAATAGGGAAAAAATTTACAGAGCTCCTTTAGATAGTTAGCAATCAGAGAAAAATAGAGAGCTTTGAAATTCAAGAGAAAAACCAGAAAAAAAGAAAGAAAGAAAAACTGTGCAATTATGGCTAGTGAGCCAAACCCACACACCACTACTACTTGGGATCGAGCCACCACTACCACCTCACTCCAGACCCACCGTTTAAGCTGGTTGATATACTTGGACTAGAGTTAGACGGCTAAAAGGCATCGAACCGGATGAGTCCCTTATCTGCCCTGATTTTGTATAATTTCTTAAAATTAGTTATTTTATCTAGAAAATTATGAAACTTATTATTCTGAGGTTTTATTGTATATAGATTTAGAGAAAAATAGTGATTAAGTTTAATCACGTCTAAAAATATAGGGTTAGGAGTATAGTTTAGAGCTCAAATTTTTTCTGTAAAATACTTAAGTGATATAGAACTGTGCTATGAAGCCATTTTTTTAAAATTAATTTTCAAAATTTTTAAGTAAATTTTTAGCCCTAAAATGATGGAAAAATTGGGTAATTTTAGATTAATTAAGTGATTAAGTAATTAATTACTAATTTAGATAGTAATTAGATATTTAGGGATGTTAATTTCTGTTGTGGAAACCTAATCCTAGCCTTTGGAGTATTAAGTGTAATTAATTTAGGAATTAGGTAATAATTGTAAGAAATTAGGAATATGTGGAATTGAAAACTTAATAAATATGAAAAATTAGGATTATTTAGATAATATTATAATAAAAATCAAAATATACTAAATCTGAAACAAAATTTAATTGTATAAAAAATGTAAGATTTCCTCACATCGGGAATAAATTCGGTACCCCAATTAGGATTAGCGTGTACCGAATAGTTTAGAAAACTAAATTAAGGCCCAATAGGATATTAGAATACTCGAGCTTAATGTGATTAATTTCACATTAGGATTCGAGCATATTTAAGACTTTAGAATCAAAACTAGAATCTAATTTAGGATCCGAACTCCAAAATAGGATAGAAAGAATCATTAGTACATAATAGGTATACATGTAGTATGATTGCAATTTAGAATATGAATCCTTAAAGTATAAGTATTAAAAAACCTATTTATATTATAAGATACCCAAAGACGGATTAGCTTGCAATTAAGTGATCGGGCGACTGAGAAATTCCAAGTAAGTTGGGTTATTACGTACTATATTAGAGTACTATTTTTATGGTACTTGAAGACTTAAGATTGTATATGGATGTAATTGTAAGTAGTTTACGCATATGTTTAATGTATTTGAATTCGTACTGAAATTGTAGTATGATTGATTTTGTGTTATGATTGAATTGGTGTGAATTGTTTGAATACCCTAAATGAAATTTAACCTTATTTAACTCTAATGAGCTAAAATGTCATGCATTGCAACCCGTTAGGGGATCATTAGGATTCTCTAACCAAATACCGACCCCTTCGAAAGGGATAGCGTAGGATTGCATAATGGTCCCTTCTTCATCCTTAGTCAAACTAAGTAACAAGAGAAGAGGTTACGGCGAGGGTGAAGTCAATGGTTTGAAGGTAGTCACGGGAGGACCGATGTCTCTATTGCATAGGCTTGGGTTTGGTTGTGAGCTGCTGCATAACATGGAAACTCCTCAACTCGGATTAAAGCGAATGAAATTTCTCTGATTTCACAACGGACCGGACTACGTTGTGTGATGACACTTGATTGTTGCATTGTATGAAAATAATTGTTTGATAATCTTGTTTGTGTTTGTATACATTCATGAGTCTCCGATTCAACTTACTGAGTTGTAGTTGCTCATACACTTATAGATCCTTTTGCAGGTCCTGATTTCTGAATACTTCAAGTATTATGCCGCCTTATAATTATCCAGAGGTTAGTTCTTTTGAAGCTAGGGGTGTGAGGATCAATTTACTTAGTAGTGATGTGTAGCTAGAGTGTCCTTTGTAGGTTGAGGATGAAAGATTGATAGTTATTATGTAAATTAGTGAACCGTTGTATTTATACAGAATTTCTTGGAAAGTTCTATGGACTTTACATATAATTATATATGTATATTAAAAATTTGTGATATTTACTATAATTATAGTTAAACATTTAATTGGACTGTTTACTTCAAATCGAGGAGTCATCGACGCCTTATGTAGATCATATCTATGGTAGGTACTGTAAGGCCAGTTACTATCATAGAATGATTTACACGGCGGGACTGTTGCAACTCTGTGACTTCGGGGCGTAACATAGCCTCCTTTGCGATCTCCATGAAACCAATTGTAATTTGTAATATGAATTGAACGTGAATCTCATGTTGCAAGCATATGTACATAGATGAGAATTGAGCATGAGCTAAACACATGTTATCTGAACATGAGTCTTGGACATAAGCATATGAGAGTTAAGACTTGAACATAACCCCCTTTAACATAAGCGCTTGTGTGGTAATATGTGAAATGAACTTAACCTTCCCCTTAATACAAACACTTGGGGGCTAAACATTTAAACTGAACATAAGGCTTCCATCTAAGCATAAAATATGAATTTGAACATAAGACTTAAACATAAGCCCATAAGAGTTGAGTATGAGTCCATGAACTAAGCATACATGAACTAGACGTAAGCCTTGCACATGAACACATGAGAGTTGAACACTTGAATCTAACATAATCTCTTTGACATGAGCACTCGTGAACTTTCGATATGGGTATATGTAAGTTGAGCATGTGAATTGAATATAGTACTTTTGGCATGTGAGTTGAACATGAGTCTTATCATATGAGTTGAATATGAGCCTTGATACACGAGTCTTTAGTGTGAGTGAACATAAGAGTTGCACCTTGGATATAAGTTAACATAAGAGTCGAACATAAGTCTTGAACATGACCTTAAACATGACGTGAGCCTTGAACTTGACATGAGCCTTGAACGTGACATGAGCCTTGAATATGAAATGAGTCTTGAATATGACATAATCCTTAGACATAACGTGTGTCTTGAATATGAGATAAGTCTTGAACATGACACGATGTAAGGCCTGAATGTAAACTGAGGCTTGAACTCTACATGAGCACTGAACACAATGTAAGGTATGAACATGATGTAAGGCTTGAATGCAATGTGAGGCTTGAACTCAACATGAGCACCGAACACAATGTGAGATATGAACATGATGCGAGGCTTGAACACCACATGACTCCTAATACAACGTTAGGCTTAAACATGATATAGGTCTTAGCATCATAGGTTAGACATGGCGCTTGATATGTGAGTTGAACATTAGTGGTTGAATCATGAGCCTTTTCAACATAAATGTGAATAAACATGACCCCATTACATGAGTTGAACATGCATTAGTTTTTTAACATGAATAGATAAACTTGAACATACGAGTCGAACATGAGTGGACATGAAAGTTGAACATGACATGAGACTTAATCCAGACATAAGTTATGAACATGATGTGATCCTTGAACATAAGAGTTGCATATGAATCCTCTAGTACAAATATACGTGAGGTAATCATATGAGTTGAACATAATTTCTCTAACATGAATATGCATGAGCATTTGTTGGTCAAATATGTAAATTGAACGTAAGCTTGCTAACAAAATGTGAATTAAACGTTATCATGAACATGTAAGTTGAGCATGCTACCTGTTGTCATCATAAGCGGTGAGAGCCCCTATATACATTTACATATTACGTCCAACTTGTATAAGTAGATATTGTATTCATTGAATGCAATTCATTTTACTAACTCTTTTACTTTTCTTCATATTTATAAGTGATTACTTCTTCTTCCTCCTTTAAGTGATAACAACTGCACATAGGCATTGTTGCCACTTTCAAGAATCAATAAGAGGAGACAACATGGCATCATATATGAGTAGTCCCATGTAATGAATAGATCCAATAATGTTATCCTTTGATTGAGTAAAGGAGATCCCATGAACTGGTATATTGCATCAAACACTAAGAGCATATGCGTTTGGAGCATTGCATCAAGCCTCGTGTACAAGGATAGCGTTACATGCATGTATGCATCGAGCATCACGAGCATATGCACATCGAGTGTTGTGATCACAAACGCATTAAGTCACAAGCGTATGTACACATTGAACATTGCGTACAAGGATATTGTATGCAAAAAGTGTTAAGAGTAACAATCATTAATGTTGTCTCTTCATATATCATATCCATTCATAACTTTTCTAATCTAATCATTAACACGTAGAGAAGCAAGTCAATGAGCCTTCAAGTGTTCATTCCTTCATAATACTATTAAGGACCTAGTGTTATATTGTAGTGCTCTAATCTTTGAGAGTTAGGAAACCATTTGTAGTAGTAAACACTATCTTAAGTCTTGTTTCATGTAGTCTTCTTGATCACTTAGTTGTAACTATTATATTTCTTTATAAGTGCGAGTTGTAATTAAATATGTACAATCGATAATAACAAAGTTTGTTGACTAACTTTCCTACTCTTTTATTTCCTTGGTACTTCTATTAGCCTTTATGGAGGTGTTTTGTCGTTATGCGCTTAGGAACGATAGCTCTTCACTTAGTAGCAACGTGTTTGAAGATAACATAGTGGGATGGCTTTAATCCCCTTAATGACTTGCAATATCTTGACAACTAGCAAGAAACATATCTTAACTTAGTGGTAACATGACAAAATATATTTTGAGTATGAATGTGCTTTGTTCTTAAAGATTTTACACGCTTATGAGCAATGCCTCAATTAAGTAACGTTATTTTCTAGCATAAAGTAATAAGATTGTCTTGTTATCTCTTTTTCTTCACCTCCTACCCTACCCCAACAACCTGTACCCCCTCTCCCCCCCACCCCCCCTAAAAATGACACCTTCAGTTGGGGAGCAAATGCTTGACTTAGCCACAATAAGGTTGAGCAACATAAGTTTTAAATTTCTAGATTGACATGATTGTGAGACTCTTTAAACTCTTTAGTCTAAGGTACCTCTTGTAAAATAGATATAATTGCGAGATTGCTTAGACTCAATGATCTAAGAGGGTCTCCTATAGAATAGATGTAGTTGTGAGATTGCATAGACTCAGTGATCTAAGGGATCTTGTATGTTATCCCATGCATTAAGGCAAGACTTTTACTTACTAATGATAATATATAAAAGTTCCCTTTTAGGAAGTGTTCAATCATGCATACACAGTGATAGTGGTATTGACTGCTCATGATCAAAATTCTTTCTCATTAGTCAATGGAGTATTTCCTATTACTTGACTGTTTGACATGGCTTACTAGGATGTTACATGAGTTTAAATGTCAATATGTTAAAGTGCTCATCAACGGGATTGCCTCCATTAGTTGATGAGAAGAAAGATGGCAATTAGTTAACATAAAAGCTATACATCATTATCATGGCATGATGTGCCCTTGGGAGCCAGTGCTCCTACTAGTCTATGACATACAAGTTAAGCTCATCATTGTATGCTTGAGAGAATAAACTCTGACTAGCCAATAATGATGCATAAATTATATGTTATATTCATTATTGCTTTCTTTTAATTAACGAAGGCTTTAGTTGTCCCCATTGAGACGTAAATTTTTTTTTAAATTAACTTCGCATGCTAAGGAGACTAGTCTCTTACTTTGTAGCGACAATAGTAATAAAATGAAGATACACAAACACTTATTCATTCTCGTTAGAAAATTTTAATGATAGAGAAAAAAAACTTCTTTCATTGACATGAAGTAAGTTTCACTGAGCTTACACAAGTAATGAAAAGATAACTGAGTTAGATATAATAAGAGCACATACTAGTTGTCAAGAGTTCTTGCACATTGTAGCTTATAAAGTACTTTCTTCCTTCTTAATATCATTGGTTCGCTTGTGTTTCTTCGTGCCTCCACAACAACTGTACATCCTTAGGAGCTTAATGTTCTCATCATGTAGCCATTAGTTAAGGAGTGCATGTACTTTTCCTATTGACTATAGATATGCCAAAGATGGTTTGCTGCTTGTAAGCTTCTCACTTCCAAATTTCTTTACTCCTTTTAGATTCTCCTCTTGGGTTAAGTTTACTAACAGAGTGCACTTGTTAAACCTTACATTTTCGCCCCTTTGTCATGCTACCAAATTGTTAGTCTTTCTTGCATTTTCAACTAGTGTGGTAAATGAGGCTAGGAGAGATTTTCCAAGTGCATAGCATACTCAGTAAACATTCCTTGAATACAAATCTTGACTAGGTCTCTTTAATCACAAACGTCCTCTATATCCAAGGAATGCTCCCTGAAAAGCTCAGTATAGTCCACAAGGTATTCCTTAGACCTTCATTGAATCTTCCCCATGTCAATAAGAGTGACTCTTTCCTCAGTGGAGAAAAACTTCTCCAAAAATATCTTACACATACTTCCCCATGAATCAAATGACCTTGGGGGAAAGTTAACATACCAAGTATAAGCCTTCTTCGTAAGTGATTTGGAAAACTCTTTCAATTTTGGGTCATCATCTAGATTGTTCATTTCTAAGGTCTTAATAAACTTTAGTAGGTGTTCTTTGGCACTTCCCTTCTTACCATTGAATAACATAAATTTTGCACTTATTTAGTCCTTAGGGTACAATTTCGTAGTAAAGCACTAATGATATGGGAGCTTTAATTCCAATACTTCAGTCACAAACTTTGCTTTTTTCTCCTTCAAGTGCACGTCTAGATCTTCTTTGGTCATGAACAAACTTCTCTAAGTAGATGCTTCTGCCATCACTAACATCATAGGAGCAGAGTGCATGGGTGTAGGATTCACAAGTGTAGAGCTTGTGGACATAGGGTTCATTAGTATTGGTTGCGTAGAGTTAATAATTGTGATACGTAGTATAGCATGTAAGGATGATGAGCCTTTAATCTGAACTCCTCGGTTCCTTACTTTAGGCAATAAATCTTGTGTAGTTGTGGGTTCCACTATAAGTTCTTGCTCCTCGACTTTAGGAGTGTCTTTTTTATTAGTAATAAGGGAATTGAGTGGTTAAAGAGCTTACATAACGTGTTGTTGCACCATATTGGAGGGACTCAATGTAGTTGCCCCTTGTTGTGTAGCAACAAAAGTAGCTAAAGTGGGTGCACACCGAGCAAACATCGCCATAAGTTCATTCAAATTTCGATTTGTCTTTCGAAGTTCACACTTTAGTTGCATGTTGTTAAGGACACCTTCTTGTATGCTATTTCCTTGATTAGTATCTCCAATTGAATATGGATTTTGGTCATTAGTCACAATACGAGCATCATGTTCTTGATTACTACTATAAAAAAGATCAATTGGTCTTCATCTTAGGAGTAACGTGATGTGAGTATCAAGTCTTCCCTTCCTAGTGAAGTTGCAAAAAATATGGGTATGTGGGTATGGGTTCAAGGATTATGTACGTGCCACATGTCAAGATGCACTACATATGACTAGGAAAATAACTTAAATCATACGTATAGGATGAGTAGGAGAGAAATGTAGAGAAGATGAGTAGGCAATCTCTACAAGGTTCTAACATTTGTAATGACAGGTGGATGAGTCCAAAGGCATCAAACTCTACGGTCGATGGAGAACGAGATGATGTTCTTGAAGTATTGAAGCATTTGATCTTTCGAGGTAGGATTCTAAAAGAGTAACGACGTTTATACCAAGATCTCTTTTGTTCAAATGAGAGAAAGAAAGAGAGGAATTTATAGAGGATGGTTATTAATCTCATCCATTAGATTGTGATAATGATTCATGGCCAAAATTTATCCCTTCCTTTAATGGACCTTAAGTAGACTTCCTTTATGAGTTTAGGTCCAATGAGGCTTTATTATCTTGTGTGAGCCAAGATGAGAAAATGTTGGATCGGACAAATCAATCTAACGAGTTTTACTCTAAGCTCATCATGTTAAGTTTTCCTTGATCATCCCATATACATGGACTCGACTCTCTTGACGTTGTTACCTTAGTCTAAAATATCAAATCCTATCAATTAATGTCAATACATCAAGTAATATGATAATTATGATTTATTAATACTTTTATATAGTAAGAAAGGAACATTTGCATTATTAATTATGTAATTATCATTTATGATATAACTATTAATAAAATAAAATAGCTTCTCAAGGAAATTCATTTAACCATATTTTTTCAAGTACGAGATTTGATGTTATTAGGTTTTATGATAAAAACAAAAAGAAAAAGAAAAAGAAAAAGAGAGAGAGAGCGAAAAATGAATACAACTTAAAAAGAAAGATAAAATGACCAGTCATGATCTCAAGTTTCCAAGGACATCCACCAGACCGCTTGGAGTTGGTTGTCTGTAGCATCGCTAGAAGACTTGATCCTTGGGAAAATAAATATAATGCAAATTTTCGTCATTTAGTAAAAAATTGATGATTAATTTTTTTTTTTTTAACTTTGGGAGGTAGGGCCCGTTTCATCCTCCTCTGAATCCATCTCCTAATAAGTCTAGTTACATGCAAATCTAGATGCTACTTCTGTATATTTTTAACATGTATAAAATAAAGTTTTATTCATGATTCACTTTTTATTGTATCGAATAAAGAAAGGTTATAGTAGTACTAATACGTTGTATATATTAATAAATAATATATAAATATTAATAAAATTGTGATATATAAAAATATAATTAATAATTTTTTTTAATATACATATTTTTATTATTAATATTAGATTTTTTTTATACTTATATATCACTTATCAATCTAGATGAAGTATCAATATCATTAAATTTTTTTTCTAATTATATTGAGTGATTAGTTAATAGCGACTTCCATATCTAGTAATTTTTGGTTTACTACCTAATTCTCCGTGACAGGCGTCCAAAACGAATGCTCACAAGAGCTTTTAATGAGACACTGTTGGATTAGGTGAGTTTATTATATCTATTGTGGAAGTTTGGTTAGCAAATTGATTTACCGCAGTTGGGATCAGGACCCTAGTCTCGTCATTAATCATTTCACTTGGTAATAAGTGAATCTCGCGATCTTTTACAGGACAAAGTTAATAAAAAGATCTTGTAATGGTTGTTGGAAAAAAGAAAAAAAAAAAAAAAGGAGCTTGTAATGCAATGATCTAAGTAGATCCTAAACTAAATTTTCGAAAACAGTTGGATTGGTTCAATAAATAGGGCTTACGATATGTCAATTCATGTTCATGTACGCGTGTTCTAAAAGTGCCCATTAAAAAAATTCAACTTGAGCAAATTTCTACTTTTCTACATGTTTGTTTTCTTTTTCCTCAAAACATTTGCATCAATATTATAAAGTGTAATGTGTGTACAGTAACTTTCTAGTTAGTATTAACATGATTTTACCATATTTGTCTTGTAAATTAATACAATTCTTTTTCAATAATTAATACGAAACTACAAAAATATAGGGTATTACAATCTGTTCTTGTCATGACTTGAAGGATAGTTTAATCGTGATGAGTGTTATATATCGTACAAAAGATTATAAATTGATTACTCTACTAATTGACAACTTTTTATACGATATATAAAATTACTACTATAACTAACAATTCAAGAGTTATATAGGTATAAGTATTATCACAATATAATTATAATAACATGTATTTCAAACTATAACTATCAAATATATATAATACATACACTAAGTTTTTTAAGAAACTAATATTACGTAATAATACATAGTGTCACATAATAAGTTTTCAAGATGTAGCTACAATAATAGAAATATACTCTTATCTCTAATCTCACACTCATACCAACCGAAAAACGTTCCATTAACCTCGAGCATCCTGTAGTCTAGAACAATGAAAATGTCTTCTTGCATAAATAATCTATAAGGGTGCAAACTAAATAACTTAGTGAGGTATCATGCAATCATACTACAAACAAGTTATTCAATAGTTAATTTTAAACATACGAATGTATGAATACATAGAATACCATATAAATACATACAGATAATTAGGCATTGCATACAACTTAGATTTAATGTTCTCCGAAGTTAGAGTTAGAGAATACACTGCACAAATCAGATCCAGATACATACTTAAACTATTATAACCACGAAACTTCACATTTTGTATTAAAAAATAAATGGTATAGCTATTTTCAGTTTTAATTAAAACTAAGTTTTAAGTATGATTGTAAGTGAGTTCTCGTAATCTACATTCACTTCTAAACGGAGACCTTGGACTCAACTTTTAGCTAGACGATTGGCGCCTCCAATGCTTAGTAATCCCATGGGCTAGGATAAGGTCATATTATATGTGTATACCGTACTAAAACTCTATAATTATAATTTATCATCCTCCATATGACTTTTCATAACCTCTATGTGATATGATGACCGGAATTACATATGCAGTGTATGTTTATGTATGTTTCGATTTAGTTAGTTCAAGTTTGATATCGTTAAATCCAATTATTGTATGATTAATCAAAATCATAGACAGATTAATTCCTATTGGATTCACTATGCAACAAATCGTACATTATTATCCTTTTAAAGTAATTTCATAATTGACAAATAGTATCATACACATGCATAACCCAGCCCCATACAACAACTAATTATTAATAACAGTTAATATTCATTATTTACACATACAAACATGTATGGAATTATTAAAAGTACTCAATTAGCCATAATCGATGTTAGAGATTGTAATAATCTGCTGGCAGATTAGTCTTGATCTCGCGATCACTTGATATTTAGGAAATATAAAAAATAGTAAGTATTTGAATGAAATAATTAAATTATTCATGTATTTGGTACTTATTATATAAATTAGTTATTTGTTTATATAAATTCCTCAGTTTGAGCTTTTTCGTTAATTGCGTATAATTTTTTCATTCTAATTCCGATTTTTATGAATTTATAGTTCATTTTTATCATTTTCAGATGTATTTTCCTGTAGCGGGGTCCATTTTAAATGTTGTAACCTGCATTTTTAATTATAATTTAAAAGTATTACGAATTTTATTACTTTGACTTAATTAATTCTAAATTATTATTTTAAGCTTTTCTTTATATATTTATGGTTTTATAAATCTCTATTTTTTTTGAAATTTTCTTATTTTTAAGTCTATTTTATCACAATTTAGTTATTTTGTTATTTTTAAGATTTAATACTTATTTAATTCATTTTTACTATTTTAATAATTTTCTAAGTAATTAATTATTTTATTATTATTATTATTACGAATTTAATTAAATTTTATTAAATGCTAACGTGGCAACGTGGAAGTGATCCAAGTTTCATTTCCATGAATTTTGTCTATTTTTCAAAATTTTCCTATTTTGTATTTTAGTTAATATTTATATAATTATATTTTATTAAATTTTGTAAATTAATCATTTTCCATTTTCTTTGAAACTCATGACACACTTGTTTATATATATACTATCTTACTTTTTTTATTAATTTAGTATTATAGTATATTACAAATATACTATTTAAGTATATCCGTATACTTATACATATTATACCATTAATATACATATTTTTATATGTATATATATATATACTTATGTAATTAGTTTCCCTCACTTATTTATACATATATACTTATATAATTTAATAATATAAACCTGATATACTATATGTGCTATACATACATACATACAAATACGATACCTATACATATATTATACTTGTATTTTTATACTTTATAGGTACAAATGTACATATATATATATTTGGCCACATCTACATATATACATATCTAACAAGAAAATAATATACATACTATATACGCATATATATATACATATACACAAATTTCTTTATACCAAATACTTGTATAATCAATTATACTATATATATGTACATATAATTATACCTAAATATTTATACATATATGAATACATAAACATAAAGAAATGCTAGGTTTACATATAATTCCATTACATGTACAATTAGTCTTAATACAAGAAAAGAATTACGAATCAACTATAGTTACATAATCCCTAAATACATATATTTCTATAAAATACATACATATATACCAAGAGTACATGTAAATTAGCAAAATAATTATAAGAAAAAAAAAATACTACTTAACTATTCTTCTAATACTTAAAGATTGGCTGATCCCAAAAACTTTGTCTCTTCTTTAAGTTGTTGAGTCAGGATATGAGGAGATAACTAACATAAAACTTAGTAGAAAAAAAATGGGAAAGGGTCACATTTTGCAAAGGAGAAGAAAAGGGTGTGTTTTGTTTTGAATGAGAATGTTTTTGAAATTGAAAGAGAATGAAAGTAGTAGACGTAGACAAGGAAAGAGGAAATGGAAAAGTAAAAAAAATCACTAACTAATTATAAGAGATAAGGAAGAATGATTAGACCTTTACTTATTTCACTTAATCTCCACCATGTATCTATTTTAGCACATGGGTTGCTCACTTCTAGCAGATGGAAAAGGCAACATGTGGAAAAGAAAAAAAAAAAGGAAAGAAAAAAGAAAAGAAAAAACAGAAAAAGAAAGAAAAAATAGAAAAATTAAAAATCATAATTCCAAAAGTAAAATCATAATTCCCTTACATATTTCACTTAATCTCCACCATGTATCTATTTTAGCACATGAGTTGCTCACTTCCAAGAGATGGAAAAGGCAACATGTGGAAAAGAAAAAAAAAACAAGGAAAGAAAAAGGAAAAGGAAAAACGGAAAAAGAAAGAAAAAAAAGAAAAATTAAAAATCATAATTCCAAATATAAAATTATAAAATAATATTTGAAATTTTATAAAATTTATCAATTAAATTATTGCCTGTTATGTTTATAATATTTAGAAGTCTCAACGTATTTATTAACAATTTTATGCAATTATATATATTGGTCGATTATCGTGTTCGTTTAAAGTCTTATTACTATTAGGATAAATTTATTAATTTTATAAGCTTAAAGTTATAGTTTTAGGATTTTTATCAAGTTTGAGTTCAATATCGGGTATTTACATGTACATAGGGTTTAGGTTTTCATATATGATTTAGATTTTGATTGAAATTCTAGGATTTTTATTATTTATAATATATTCAAATTCATAATTTAATAAAATTTTTTATCTTACTCAATCTTATCAACTCATGGGATTATCTAGAGCACTCAGATCCAATTTAGGGTTTAAACCAATAACTTTATAGGGTTTATAATTCTTCTTAAACTTATGAAGTTTTTATCACGAGATCTTATAATTGGGACTAAATATTCCCCTTTTTAGTATACAATTTGGTTCACTTTTGCCAGGGTTATCTTGAAAGTATATCAGAAGTTACAACCCTAATGATACTCCATATCCTCTTCGGACTTCTTCTTTAAATCTAATGGGACTACCAATACATGGGGTATCATAATCTCTCCCTTCAAATACACAACATCCTTATCTTGTGATTTTATAATTGGACCTAGATCTTTTCTCCTTTTCAATGTATCTTCAATTCACTTCTACTACTCTCAACATATAGGGTCAAAAATGGGTCTTATCAAACTTCTTCTCTAAACCAGTCAAAATAGTCCCTGAATCATTTACTAACTAGTAAGACATCGGTTCTAATACTATTTATAATGCCTTAGACTAAAAGTGGTCAATAACCATACCAACAAATACTAATGGACCATTTTCAACTACCTGACTCAAAGGTTTGTAATTTGTATTGACATGACATTCATTAAATTAGCCTCATAAGCTAATAAATTTCTCTCCCAAAATCTATGCAAGACTACAAACATGTGGGGCATCACATGAAGTATGAAAAGGATTATTTCTATAGTCTTAATAAATACATGTAGCATGCTTGCATGAATTCCCATCTTATAGCTTTCAAAATTGTAACAAAAATAATAGTCTGCAAGATATCCATTACAAAAATGAAGACAAAGATTATCGAAATGGAAAATTCTATTGTTTATTAGATTGAAGCTAAGAGGTCCTTAGTTAAATGTAGCTATTGTGTATTTCACATCTATTAGGCAACAACATGGGTATGACCTTCAGATCAATCAAATTTGGATGGACTCGTTGAGGTTAATTTAGAAATTAAGAACCAAATAAACTTATGTAGTATACTGGTTCGACGTAGATTTAGGGTTGCTAAGTCCTTAGAGGTTTGGTGTGAATGTTGAACATACTAGATGATGAGGACATTGATCGGTGTTTAAGACACGAACGATCAGAATGGCTAAGGATAAAAAATAAAGTTTAAAATTAGTAGCAAAAAAGATTATGGCCTAAGTTCACCGGCATGAACCTTAGACTTGGGACTTTTATTTGTAATCCTTGGCTATATATGTGTTAAGAGTTTAATTTGAAGTTTGTGACATTCCTTTACATGACTCTAACCTAAAACTTGTCTGTACTCTATTGAAGGATACAACTTTTATTTTTTGTAATATTTGTTTCCTGATTTATGTTTCCATAGAAAGGCACTATAAATAGGCGCATAAACATCAATATAACATAGAAGTGAGTTATTGACATTGACCATTGAGTTTGTTCATGAGTGTTTCTCTATTTCTTTGTCTTATCGATCTTTGAAGATTGTGGTGACATATTCTTTGTATTAATCATTCGTAAGTCTTATTAGATACTTGATTTGAAAACCCTATTCTTATGATTCATAAGTCATATTGGATTATAACTACAGATGGATTAATCTCTAAAATTACGAGTCATATCAATTCTTAGAATTAATCAACTAGTTTGTTTATTGAATTGGTGCGTCATATATTGTTCAATGTTCGTTCATATCTTTTATTACAGTTGTTCTCTACATAGAAAATCCATAAAAATATTTCTTTTCCTTGATTAAACTCTAGAAATCCTAAGTTTTATTTGCCACATGACTCTAATTTGTATCACTGGATCCTCTCATTTTGGGCTGTTAATGTTATTTTCCTTATATCTACTAAGTTTAGAACCTAAAAATGAGAAATTGAGATTGACTTATGGACGAATCATATCTACACAATCCTACGTTCTTTTTTTTTTTTTTTCCCAAAATCTACCTAAGTGTTTGGGTACGTTCATAGGGATTGGGTTTAGGCCTAGGACCTAGTGAGGTAGGTTGTTTTCGGTGCACAAGACAAACCCGCTTTGTGCCATGTCTATATTTATGCAGTAATTAGGTTGCCACTTATCTATATATACACATACTATTAGGTAGTTCTTCCACATTACAAGTGTAAAAATAATTATATCTAAGAGCATGTTGCTTTCACAAGACAAGTACCTTCAACATATAACAAAACTAATTGAAACTTGAAGTTTTACATAGACATTAGTTTATAGTATATGTATTAGAAAAGTAAGAAATTTAAATAGAAGATTATTATCACTATTAATTAAATATATATAAATATATGTATGTTTATAAGTTGTTATAAATATTGTAGATATTATTATTTAATTACATATTGCAATTTCATATGACACTATTGCATAGTTTTACATTAAATGATGTAATAATTTGGGAAGAGTAATAATATTTTCAAGTATAAGAATAAAATATTGTAGCTATCAAGAGTTATGTTATTTTGCATCAAATCATATTAGTGAATGATACATCTACTTGCATTTAAGAGTAGAAAAGTACTTCAATTTTTTATTCAACCTTTCGTATAGGAGAAATTACTTTTATGCACCTATATAGATATAACTACTTTTGAATTGATGTTGATTTAGTGGGTAAAGAAAGAGAAAAAACCATATTGTAAATGTTATGGGTGAGCAAGAATAGGAGAGGATTGTTACTTGTACATATTTGTAGCTAATTGTAGTAGTATTGTGGTTAGTGCTTTTGTATAGATATTTAGACCATATTGTAACTCATAATATGCTTAATAAGTATTCACATGTATGACTTTTGGCATATATAATAGAAATGTGTATAAATACTGCAACAACAATATAATTAACTACCAATTTGTTTCTACATTCATACATGTCATTTCATCTTCTTCTGATTTTCTCTTGATCTCTCTACTAATATTATCGATTACTTTAATGGAATTCAAGATAATCAGTTTTGACATGGTATCACAGCTTGGTTAACATAGAGATTATGGTAATTTGTTTCCTTTCTTACTATATTTGCAAGTTTTGTTTCTTGAATACAAAGGAGAAGTTCCTTTTGTGAAGATGAATCATCAATTAGATCAATCCTACAATGATCAGCTTTATCTCTTTAGCTTAGAATATCCTAATTTGATCATTATGAACACAATATTTACTAGTACCAATTTCATAGGATGAGGCTGTCCTATGAAATTAACTCGAGGTGCTAAATTGGACTTTATTGATGATACATGTTTGAAACTTGATGGGAATCAAATTGATGAGAATTTTTTAAGTGGAGAGGGTATACAAGTAAATGAGGAGAAAGTGAAGGCGATTACTAAATGGCCTGTGCCAATTAGTTCAACTGATGTGAGAAGTTTGGATAAGTTGGCATCTTTCTATCGCAACTTCATCAAGAATTTTAGCACCATTGTGGCCCCACTTACCAAACTTTCAAAGAGGAACATTGATTTCAAATGGGGAGAGAAGGAGTAGAAGAGTTTTGAAGAGGTAAAAACGAAGTTAACCACTGCCTCTGTCTTAGCTCTTCCAAACTTTGATAGAGTATTTGAAGTAGAGTATGATGCATCCGGACTAGGCATAGGTGCCCTGCTAATGCAAGAAGGCTAACCTATTGTCTACTTTAGTGAAAAACTTAAGGGAGACACACTTAACTATTCTATGCATGACAAAGAGCTCTATTCCTTGATTTGAGCTCCCACAGTTTAGCAATATGCTTTGTTACACAAAAAATTTATGATCTATACTAATCATGAATCTTTGAGACATTTGAAGAGCTAGCCTAAGTTGTTTAATAGGCAAGCTAAGTTGGTTGAGTTTATGGAGGGATTTTCCTATGTTGTCAAATACAAGAACGACAAAAACAATATAGTAGCCAATGCCCTATCAAGACGACATTCACTCCTAACCAAAATGTAGACCAGATTACTTGGGTTTTCTATGATCAAGGACTTATATGTTGAGGATCTGTACTTTGGCCTGATCTATGCCAAGTGTGAAGATGGTCAAACACGTAACAACCATCACAAGGAGGAGGGATACTTATTCAGGAAGAGGAGGTTATGTATTCCAACCTATTTTATGTGAGAGCTGCTAATGCTTGAGGTGCATGGTAAGGGATTGTTTGGACATTTTGGTAAGCACCGAACTCATGAGGTATTAGCCTCTACATTCTTTTGGTTAAGAACGATGAAAGATGTCTAAGTCATACTAGAAAGATGTGTTACTTGTACAAGGGTTAAGAGCCGAGCCAAGCTGAGCAAGGGCAGTATTTACCTTCACCGATCTCAACCAAACCATGGTCTAAGCTATAAGTATAGACCTCATGTTAGGTTTGCCAAAGATATCTCGAGGGAAGGACTCCATCATGGTAGTCTTGGATTGATTTAGTAAGATAGCATACTTTGTGCCTTGCTCAAGAACTAATGATGGTTAAGCTATCTCTTTTCTTTTCTTGGAGGAGGTTGTCAAGCTTCATGGAGTAACCAAAATAATTGTGTTTGATTGGGATCTAAAATTTATGAGCTACTTTTGGAGAACCTTATGGAAGTGATTAGGAATGAAGCTGTTATTAAGTACGTCTTGCCATCCTTAAACCGACGGACAAACCGAGGCTATCAACTAAACAATGGGGACTTTACTTCAAGTTGTTGTTGGTCGAAACTTAAGTGATTGGGATCTATGTCTACCCATAATTGAGTTCGCTTACAATAGGATTGCCCACAATGTCATGAGTATGTCACTATTTGAGATCACTAATGGATTCCCCCTTAAGCTTCCACTAAACCAGATACCCCTTCTAAGCTAGAACGAGGATCAATCAGCAGTTGAAAGATTTGAGGCCATTAAGGCAATGCACCAAAAGGTTGTATAACATTTCAATTAAGTTGCTACCAAGCTCGAGAAGAGAGGTTGAGGACGGAGAATTTTAGCCTGGTCGTTTGGTTTAGATCCATCTAAGTAAAGATTGATTCCTAAATTTGAGGAAAAGCAAACTATGTCTAAGGGCTGATGGACCATTTAAAGTACTTAAAAAGATTAATCCTAATGCTATAAGATTAAACTACCTGAAGAGTATGGAGTCTCCAACTCCTTCAACATTGCCGACCTCTATTTGTATTTTCCTGAAGATTAACAATAAGAAGCTAAACAAGATTTGATTCCAAATCTTAAACAGCCCGGAGGGGATGAAAGGGATCATAGGCCATTCACTCGCTCTTGAGCTCGAGGATTTACCTATTTAAGTATGTCGAGCTATCCTAGGGGAGTTGAACCCTGAAGAGCAATGATTTGTCTACCCTAACCTACTAAGCTATCTTATTACGACCTCTCTTTGTCTTATTACAAGAACCCCTAAGGTGTCTGACCTGTTGTTGAGCTAACCTCTCTATGCCATTTCAATCTAAAGCCAAGCAATGAATTCACTTATTGCCAAGCTGACAAACAACTAAGGCTAAGTTGCCTTACATTTGAGCTAACTAGTTGAGGCCAATCAAAAGAATGACCACCTACTGGACCGACCCTTCCTAAGTACTGAATAGCTGATTTGCTAAGCAACCAACCTAACTTACTTTGCTTAAAATAAGCTTTACTAAAAAAAGCAGTATCATCGAGACCACAAAATGGACAGTTGACATGTGGCCCTTTTATGACATTTGTACTGTCCTTTTTTTGTACTGAAATATTATTTTTGTTTGTTTACAACTTTACCTATGTAATCTATTCCTCTTTCCTTTTCTAGTTGGAATACTTTTTGTAATTTATGTAAACCTAGGACTTCTTCTAATTGGGCCATATAAATATTGATAACATGTAATAGCTATAAGTAACATTGAATTTTCAAACATATTCCCCACTTTTACTTCCTTCTTAAGCTGGTGTTTTCTTGTGAGAACCGAGAAATCGATGAGCTCTTATCTAGATTAATGAGCGTGGACTAATGGTGAGTAACCTCGTATTATACTTATGTGTCATATCAAGTATAATTCGAGTACGTGTGAGGTGTTGATGCATCATATCCATTGTCGGTGCACGAAATCCTTACTCAACCCTTGACTTCCATTTATATTTTCGAGTCATCTTGAGGTTTAGACCTACCTTGGTTCATGTGATATCAATAGTAGTATATCAACCTGAGGATTGGGGGAGTTTTGTGCATTGATGATGGATATAATGCACCGACGCCTCATATACACTAGAACTATACTTGATATGATGCATAAGTATAACACAAGGTTGTCCGCCACTAGTCTATGATCAATGGTCTAGATAAGAGCTCCTTGAGTCCTTGGTTCTCACAAGAAAACATAAGCTCAAGAAGGAAGTAAAAGAGGGGAATATGTCTGAAAATTCAATGTTACTTACTTGCGGCTATTACATGTTGTTAGTATTTATATTGCTTAATTAAGGTAAGTCCTAAGTTTACGTAAATTACACAAAGGATTTTTACTAGAAAGGGAAAGAGGAATAAACTACAAGGGTAAAGCCATAAACAAAAAATAAGAATATTAGGGTAGAAAAAGGGACACTAAGGATGCTAGAAAATGAGGTACTTGTTAGCTATCTATTATGTGGTCCCAATTATACTACTTTGCCGAATAGAGATGATTTTGAGTAGAGTAAGTTAGGTTGGCTACTCAGTATCTCGGAAGATCAATCGTTCAAGGCTCGGGAAGGGTTAGTCCAGTAAGCAACCATTCTTTTGATTAGCATCGATTGGTCAGCTCGGAAGTAGGGTAGCTCATCTTCGATTGTTTGTCAACTCGACAACAGGCAAATTCATTAGTCAACTTAAGATTGATGTGGCATAGAGAGGTTGGTTCAGTAATAGGTCAGACACCTTAGGGGTTCTTGCATTGAGATAGAGAGAGGTCAGAATGGGATAGCTTGGCAGGTCGAGGTGGATGAAGCATTACTCTTTAGGGTTCAACTCCCTTAGGATAACTCGGTGAACTTAGACAGGCAAATCATTAAGCTCAGAAGCAAGTGATTAGCCTATGATCCCTTTTATCCCCTTCGGACTATTTGAGATTTGTGATCAAATCTGGTTTGACTTCTTGTTGTTCATCTTCAAGAAAATGTGGATGGTGGTCAACAACATTGAAGGAGTCTGAAACTCTATACTTTCAGGCAGTTCAATCCTATAAGCATTAGGATTGATCTTTTTGAGCACTTTAAATGGTCCATTGGCCTTTAGAAATAGTTTTCTTTTCCTCAAATTTAAGAATCAATCTTTACTTAGATAGATCTAAACCAAATCACCAGGCTGAAATTCTTTGTCCTTTTATCCTTAGCCTTTCTTCTTGAGCTTGGTAGTAGCTTAGCTAAAATGTTCTACAACCTTCCAGTATATTGCCTAGATGGCCTTAGATCTTTCAACCGCTAATTGATCCTCATTCTAGCTTCAAAAGGGTGTTTAGTCTAGCGGAAGCTTAAAGTGGAATCCATAAGCGATCTCAAATGGTGACGGTCTCATGACATTGTGGGCAATCCTGTTGTAGGCAAACTCAATTATGAGCAGACATAGATCCTAATCACTTAGGTTTTGGCTAACAATAACTCAAAGTAAAGTCCTTATTACTTGGTTGAAAGCTTTGGTCTGTTTTTCGATTTGAGGATGGCAAGACGTGCTCAATAGTAGCTTAGTTCCCAATCACTTCCATAAGGTTCTTTAGAAGTGGTTCATAAATTTTAGATGGAGCTTGACGACCTCCTACAAGAAAAGAAAAGAGATAGCTGAACTATCATTAGTTCTTGAGTAGGGTACGAAGTGTATCATCTTACTAAATCAATCTACAGCCACTATGATGGAGTCTTTCCCTTAAGACATCCGCAATAGATCTAACATGAAGTCTATACTTAGCTGGGTCATGGTTTAGTCAGGATCAACGAAGGTAAATATTGCCCTTGCTTATCTCAGCTCGACTCTTAGTCGTTCTATAGGTAGCACATCTTTTCGGTACGACTTGGACATTTTTCATCATTCTTGGGCAAAAGAATCTAGAGGCTAATAACTCATGAGTTCGGTGCTTGCAAAATGTCCAGATAATACCCCGCCATACGCTTCATGCACTTACAGCTCTTGTATAGAATATGTCGGAATACATAATCTCCTCTTCCTGAATAAATATCTATCCTCCCTATAATAGTCGTTAAGTGTTTGGCCATCTTTACACCTAGCATAGATTGGGCTAAAGTGTGGATTCTCAGTATATAAGTCCTTGATCATAGAATATTTGAGTAATCTAGTCCACAATTTGATTAGGAGGGAATGTTGTCTTGATAGGACATTGGCCACCACATTGTTTTTACCGTTCTTGTACTTGACAATATAGGAAAATCTCTTCATAAACTCAACCCACTTAGCTTGCCTCATAGATAACTTTGGTTGGCTCTTCAAATGTCTCAAAGATTTATGATCAGTGTAGATCACAAATTCTTTGGGCAATAAATAATGTTGCCAGACTGTGAGAGCTTGAATCAAGGAATAGAAATCCTTGTCATATACAGAGTAGTTGAATGTAGCTCCTTAGAGTTTTTCACTAAAGTAGACAATAGGTCGGCTTTCTTGCATTAGTTTGGCACCTATGCCTAGTTTAGATGTGTTACACTCTACTTCAAACACTTTGTTAAAGTTTTGAAGAGCTAAGACAGGGGCAATGGTTAACTTTGCTTTCAACTCCTAAAAAATCCTCTGCTCTCTCTCCTCATTTGAACTCAATGTTCCTCTTTAACAATTTGGTAAGGGAGGCCACAATGGTGTTAAAATTCTTGATGAAGCAAGGATAGAAGGATACTAGTCTGTGAAAACTTCTCATGTTGGGTAAACTGGTTAGTACATGCCATTCAGTAATTATCGTAGACTAGAATGTTATCAAAATATATAACAACAAATTTCCTAATTAGCTCTCAAAGCACATGGTTCATCAGTCTCATGAATGTGCTTAGTGCATTCGATAACCTAAATGGCATCACAAGCTACTCATATAATCCATGGCATGTTCTAAATGCAGTCTTATACTAGTCCCCTTCTTATA
Organism: Lumnitzera littorea; assembly: GCA_024138015.1. Classification (NCBI taxonomy): domain Eukaryota; kingdom Viridiplantae; phylum Streptophyta; class Magnoliopsida; order Myrtales; family Combretaceae; genus Lumnitzera; species Lumnitzera littorea. The sequence goes on from JAMXBB010000008.1 coordinate 12,301,534, forward strand.
TCCTAATCTAATGGTATCTGGACTTAAGATCAATCTTTGAAAAGATTCTTGCTCCTTTTAACTCATCAAGAATGTCATTAAGCTTAGGTATGGGATACCTATACTTGATGGTAATACAATTTTTAACTTAGCTGTCTACACACATCCTTTACGTACTATCCTTCTTTGGCACCAACAAAGTCAGTACAACACATGGGCTTAAGGATTCTCACACATAACCTCTTCTCATCAATTCATCAACCTGTTCAGGATTTAGTCTATATGTTGGTTTGTTTAGCAGTACGATTCCCTACTACAAGTTTATTGCATGTTCAATGCCTCTGATTGAAGGCAAACCTTCTAGCAGTTCTTTAGGGAATAGGTTGGTGAACTCATCTAGTATAGACTTCACCTTGGTAAGTAATAACTCCTCACCTAATCTTCTCATCTCAAGTAACCTTTTAACCAATAGATAGGTTGACTCTTCAAGCTTCATCTCTCTTTTTAGCTTGACTTGGGTCATCACCAAAGCTTCCTTCTTTAGAATTTAGCTCAATTTAACTTGCTTGTCTAGTAAAGACTTCACCTTGGTATGTAGCAACTCTTCACTTAATTTTCTCATCTCAAGTAACCTTTTGACCAATAGATAGGCAGCCCTTCAAGCTTCATCTCTCTTTTTAGCTCAGCTCAGGTCATTACCAAAACCTTCTTCTTTAAAACTCAGCTCGAGTTTGCATAGTTTTAACTTGCTTGGATGTCATAGGGCTCAACTTCATCTAACTTCCTTCATTCTCTAACAAATAGGTGTTCTTCTTACCATCATACATAACCTTCTTATTGAACAACCATGGTTTACCAAGTAGAATATGAGATTCACTCATAGGCAATACGCTACAGAGCACTTCGTCTTGGTAGCTTCCAATATAGTTTGGTACGATCGCTTGCTTATTTACTTGTAAGACTCCTTTATCATTGAGCTAGTGTAGCTTGCAAGGCTTAAGGTGAGACTTAGTTGGTAACTTCAATTGTTGGACCAAAAATATAGATGCTGCATTGGTGCAGTTGCCATTATCATCAATTAATGTGCATAATGACACATTTACCTTACAGCCAATATGGAACAAATTTTACCGTTACTTATCTTCTAGCACTGGGCTTACACTTATCACTTACCTCAATACCATAGTTGCAAGCATGAAGTTTCCTTCTTCACTAGAGATAATCTCCTCTTCCTTAGACAGTTCACTTTGACTAATCTTTTTGAGCTCTTGCACTTCCTTATTAGTGTTGTTGACCTCAATGGTTGGTGCCTCTCCTTTAATCACCATGGTTCTTCTATTCAAATATTGAGGGGCCATATGTCTAAACCTTTGGTATTTGAAGCATTTGATCTCACTAGTCTTTCGATCAAAGCTTTACCCATTCGTAAACTTCTTCGGAATCTCTTTCTCCTCTACTCGAATAGTTGGAGCAAGTCAGATCATAACAACTTTACTTAGGTTTGATCACATAGGTCTACTCAGAACAGGTTGACTAGGGGCAGGTCGGTTGACTAGAGCTTGAAATCTTCCTGTTTGGTGCTTCTCTATCCTTTGGGCAGCTCGGATTATCTCATTGAGTGTACCAATATCCATAGTCTCTAGAATATCTCTAACTTCATACTTCAATCTACTAATGAATCAAGATACAGTTCTATCTTTAAGCTCAACAACTTTGCAAAGGATCATTAACATTTGGAATTCCTTCACATATGCATCAACACTAGATCCCCCTTGCCTTAGCTCTTGTAATCTCTTAAAGGCGTCTTGCAGGTAATAGCTCGGAACAAATCTCCTCTCCATTGCTCTCTTTGTTTCGTCCTAATTCCTACTCTTACACTCTCTTTTTTGCCTTTAGGTAGCTTGTAAATTCTTTCACTATAGAGCAACATAGCCAGTATACTTTAGCATGGCAAGGCTAACCTTAGCATTCTTAGGCACTCTATGGCACTCAAACTACTTCTTTATCTTATCTATTGAATCTAAGTAGTCCTCGGCATCACCATTTCTAGAAAAATAAGGGATTTGCATCTTTAGTCCTTCTACTCTAAGAGCTCAGATATTCCTTTCCTTAGACTCATAATACTCTTCTTCTTCTTCACCTATCTCCTTATCCTCCTCTTTAATCTCTTCTAATGAGAGTCTACGTTGAGTAGGTCTATCTATTCCTCCAACTTGAGGTGGTCAAATTGGGAGATTAGCTCATCCTTATCAACCATTGCCACTTTTAGGTACCTCATTGGTTTAGCCTCTATAAGGGTCATTTCTAGCTTACTTCTTGTCTTCGTTTATGACAATCATCAAGCTAGTCACGAGGTTAGTAATCCTATGCAATCACTTGTTTGCAAATTAGGATGTCAAACTCCCTTGTTGACCTTGGCCATCACGAGCACCACTCTCTTGGTTACCTAGGGTTTCTTGAACACTAGAGTTGGACATGATTGTCTACTATAATAGATTAACAACTGAAACACAATTTGAAAATCTTCCTTCGAACAACAACAAAACAACACTTAACACACTAACAACTATTATAACAACAATGATAGTAATTAGCATACAATAGACCAATCATATACTCATACCCTATTTTCAAACACTAAACAAGGGAAAATAGAACACTAAATTTCTTTAATCACTAAACGCTTCTTAGTCACTCACAACAACAAAACAATTTCTTCAACACACTATAGCAATAGCAAGTTACATAAAACACAAGGTAATAAAAGCTTAATTGAATGTAGCCAAGGTTTGATACCATGATGATACAAGTTACTCGAAAGGTTGACATATGGCTACCGATGTCACACAAACTAAGGTAGGTTCGAACCTCAAGATTGCTCAAAAAGATAAATAGAAGTCGAGAGTTAAGTAGGGGTTTCATGCACTAATGGTGGATATGATGTACCAATAACTCATACGAATTTGAACTATACTTGATATAATGCACAAGTATAATAGAGGTTACTTGCTACTAGTCTATGCTCAATGATCTAGATAAGAGCTCTTCAAGTTCTCGGTTCTCATAAGAAAACACAAGCTCAAGAAGTAAAAGAGGGAATATGTCTTAAAATTTAATGTTACTTACTTGCGGCTATTACATGTTTTCAGTATTTATATGGCCTAATTAAGGCAAGTCTTAGGTTTACGTAAATTACAAAAAAGATTCCTATTAGAAAAGGAAAGAGAAATAGATTATAAGGGTAAAGACGTAAACAGACAAAAAGAATATTGGGGTACAAAAAGGGACAGTACAAATGTTGTGAGCCCTATAATTTCATCCAATAGTTTTAAGCGAATAATTTATGGTGTTAGTGAAATTAACCTAAATGACTAAAAATTTAACAAGTAGATTTGAAACATTAGTCGAAAACACCCCATAGACTCAAATACTAAAAATATAATAAAATAATAACAATATGGCTAAGTTTGTGAAAATTAACTATATTAGACATTATTTATTATAAGCACGTAAAATAGGTTCCGTTAGTTTATAAATTTTTAGAGGGAAATAATATATGTAATAAAATTATTTTATGGACATAAAATCTCATGTGGAACAGATATATATGTGTTGTATATAATTTTTATATATATACATATGATTGAAACTAAATAAAAGACTTGAAAAATTGCATTTTAGGTCAAAATAAGCTAATTAAATTTCTAAAACATTAAAAAAAATCTTAAAATCACTTGGGGTAATTGGATGTAATTGGTATTAGGGGTGTGGAGCTGAACATGATAGGTGTTAGTGAACTAAGTAAGGTTAAGCATGCAATTGGACATACAAAAACTTTAATTTTAGAAGGGAGAGAGAGAGAGAGAGATTATTTTTACACTCTAAATGGTCTTGACAAATTTGAAAACCCTCTCCAACACTTAAATTAGGCAAGTGAGGATCTAATAAAAACTAAAGTGAGTGAAATTAATCAAAAAAGGAAAATCAAGCAAAAATTGGAAAATTGGTGCATAATCTGAGCATAGTGGAGATTGCAAGCTTGAACAAGAATTGGAAGCAAACTAAGAGCACTACCTAAAGGAGGGGGTAGCACCTAGCTTTGCCGACAATAGTGGTGGTGTTGGTGATGGCCCAAACTTCCTATTTTAGTAAGGTCTCAATTTGGTCCAATTTTAGATAATTTTGTAAAAAAATATAAAAATTTCCTACAAAATTCTACAAAAAATAATTCTTACATATTTTCATTTATAGAATCTAGAAATTTTTTTTTTTGTAAAAATTTAGTATTTGTAATATAAGTGCTTAAGAAATCAATCAAACTAAGTAATTTTCAATATTGAAATAAATAGGTCTAAAAACGTAATTTTAACCTTGAAAATTATATATAAACTACCCTACATTTATGTTAAATTGCTACAAAAAGATTTTTCACAAAATTATTTTCTATAATTTTTAATGAATTTTTGAGCCTTAAATCATGATTAAAATGGTGCTTTTAGTAAAAAATTATTGTATCTTCTTGAGGACCTCACTTAGATCTTGAGCTCTACTTGTAATTGATATACATGGTACTGTAAGGGTGTTGTTGAAAGGGGTTTCATTGAGAAAAATTACCAAAATCAAGTATGTGGCTTAAAATGTGTAGTTAGTATTATGTAAATTTGAAGAAATGGTGGGTGATGATGTATTACTTAAGAAATTTGGGATGTGATGAAACTAAGTAATATTAGTTCAAGTGTTACTTTGATTATTTATACTAGAGTTTGGGGCGAAAATGAACAAATCAATTGAATTGTAGAAAGTTGGTTAAGGGTAGAGAATAGCTTAGAGGATTCTATAAACAATTTTGCGTTAGATTAATACTTAGAGGATGGGTCAAAAGTAACTTAAGAATGAATTGTAAAAACAGGGTATTCAGAAGCTTAATTAGAGGACAGTATTCTTAAAAACCCTATAGATAATAGAGTTAAAGGGTATCTCAAAAGAAATTAGGAGGTAAATGTTCTACTTAATAATCACTTAGAAGTTTGGTCAGAGGTAAAAACTTGAAGAGACGTATAGTCAGGAAGGCTTAGAGGCTAATTCAAAGGGAATGTTTGTTGGAACTTTGAAGTTATGGGTCTTAGAGGAAAGCTTAGAGGAAAGATTCTTAGAAATTATGAAGTTGATCGTATTCAGATGATATCTTAGAAGGTTTTTGTTAAGAAATTTAAATTTTAGTATATGCAACAACTTAGTCAGAAGATAACTTGAAAGCTTGTAGTTTAAGAACTTCAAGGATGACTTAACTTAGAGCTTAGCTTAGATGGTGTTTATTAAAAATCTTAGGGATTTACTAACCTCAAATATTGAAGCAAATGATGAATCTGTGGTGAACTTCAATACCAAAGTAATGTATAGGATATCTCAAAAGCCTTTTAGTAAATGTTTCAAGGAGACCTTAACTTAGGGGATAGCTCAGAAGGTAACATAAATTTATACTCCTATTCTAAACTTTTAATACTTAGGGCGTAGGCTAATGATCCAATAACTAATCAAACCTAATTCTACGATAAATGAGTAAATTAGTAATATTTCTTAATTTAATACAAAATAAAATATTACATCAAGATAAACATCAGGGTATCACCTATAAGGATAAGTGAACAACCATGATTATGAGCAACTACGTTTTAGGTAAGGGAGATTAGTAGTTCACTGTACTTTGGAGTATTACTTGAGCATACTTGGAGAACTTAGTATATGTCTTATTTTTTATTGTAAGATATTAGCCTATGTGTATGCAGTGCATGTGTTTGAACATTGAACTACTGGTTGGAGTGTTAGATTATATGTATTAGTTGTTTTCTGGTATTACCTACTTTGGTTTGTATAAAATTGCTTAATCACCCCATAAGCATCCTAACACAAACTTGACGTAACTACTAACCTAACTTGCATCACAACTCATTAAGGGAAATGATTAGGTTTCTTAGGCCAAACACAGACCCTTTAATGAGGATAACAAAAATGATCCTTTCCCCACTCTCAGTCTAACTAAGTGATAAGAGCGGTGATTGCAATAAGGTTGGAGGTTGTGGTTGAAAGGTAATCTCAAGCAGAGCGTATTTCTCTATTACACAAGCCCTGGTTTGGTTCTAATTTGCGAAGTGCACAACTTGAAACTCCTCGAAACCTGGATTAGAGCGAGCGTAATTTCTCTAATCTCATGATGATTGGTTAACGCCGTGTGATGGTATTTGCTTAAACATGCATTGTATCTAATTAACTTTGCTTGAAAACCCTAATTGCTTGATGACTGATACGTGTTATTATCTCTATCTCACTTACTGAGTAAGTTGTTACTAACTTCCCTATAACTATCTTGTAGGTTTCCAGTAGTTTTACCAATATCAAACCATGTTCCAAGAAGACTAAACAGTAGGGTTGGGGAGTGAGATTCAAGGCTGGAAGATTGTATTCTTAATTACTTCTCGAATTTACTAACCGATAAGAAAACTAATAGGGTCTATATTAGTAAACTTCTAGTTTTCAATTGTAGATACTGTTACTATGCTCTATAAACTTATGAGTTTCTATAAACCCTTTTCTATTCGTATTGTCTTCTCAGATCAATTTACTTTTCAAAACTTTATGTTAAAAGTGAGATTTTATATTCTAAATGATTTGTAAAGCTTGATTTCTCGATTGTCTAAGCCCGAAGTTTGTTTTCCATAGTTATTATCAAAAGTTACATCACATGTTGATATTTATTAGATTTAGAATTGGATGGCTCAAAGCGGAGATGTAGTGAATGCTTTGTGTATGCTATACATACATTAGTAGTTAAAGTAGCTAGCTTCTAGCTTAAGTTAGTTTACACGGTGGGAACTATTACGACTTTTGGTTTGAGGCGTAATAGATATTAGAAAATGGGGTACGTATCAACTGTGCAATCTGTAGTCTCGATGATATCGCTTTGTTAAGCAGAGATGATTTTGAGTAGAGTAAGTTAAGTTAGCTTCTTAGTAGATTAGTTGTTTTAGGCTTAGGAAGGGTTAGTTTAGTGGGTAGCCATTCTTCTAATTAGCTTTGGTTGTTTGTTAGTTCGGCAGCAAGCGAATTCATTACTTGGCTTTGGACTGGTGCGGCATAAAGAGGTCAACTCAGCAACAAGTTAAATACCTCGGGGGTTCCTACAATGAGATAGAGAGAGGTCGAAATAGGATGGCTCGACAGTTAAGGTGGATAAAGCATTGCACTTCAGGATTCAACTCCCCTAAGATAGCTTAACAAACTAAACTAGTGAGTCCTCGAGCTCAAAAGCGGGTGATTGACCCATGATCTCTACCAGGAAGATATATGTGAGAGATTTGGACAGATGTGAATTGTTCTCTAGTTGAAGTGTTTCAATTCTTAGTACATGATTTTCCCATATTAAGGGTAATTGAAACTTTATTTTGTTTCAGACATGATACTTTTCTAGAATGTACATGTGTTGTTTAGCATAATTGTAATTATGATTTGGTTTCAAAGTTGAATTAAATAGAGAATAGGAATCGCTTGTTACAATTCCTCATGGGATTTAATGAAACTTATGAAGTTATGCATGATCACATTCTTTCTCTTGAGCCTTTGCCTTTGGTTAATAAGACTTATTACTTGGTTTACCAAGTAGAGAAATAGAAACAAGTTTTAGGGAGTTTAAGTTTCAACGATGAGGTTTTTGCTTGTGTTGTTAAAACTCAATAGTTAACAAATAGGGGTTAGTGGTGACAGAAAAATGAGACTAGGAACTTGGTTATCATGTTTGTATGATAAGAAAGTCGATCATTCAATTGATAGTTGTTTTGAAATTAATGGACACCTTAATTGGTATAGGGGTAATAAAGACAAAAGAGGGAGAAGATTTGTTAGAAATGTTGGCATCAAACAATGTAGATTGATAATCCTTTAGATGATCTTGCAGTTGTTGTTGCTATTAATGTAGGTATTGAGGATAAAGAGCAAGACTTGAAGGAGTTAATATTGACCTCTAAAATTTGTCGTCAGGTGATTCAATTGATGAAAAATAAAGATGCAGCTAATGGTTCCATAGAGATGTTTTCACTAAATTTTGTAGGTTGGGTCACTACTTGCAACTCCTTTATAGCTTCTTTTCATGAAATTGATAATGTTGTGGATGAAAAGATTGTTGACTTAGGGGCCTCTAACCATATTACCACTTATATAAACAATTTAACCAACAAATAATACCTTAAAGACCCTGTTAAGATAAAACCTCCTAATGGGACAACCAAACTTATAAATGTTGTTGGTATGGTACAAATAAATGAGAACAATATATTAAACAATGTGCTCTTAGTTCTTGATTTCTATTGCAACCTTCTATCCATTAACAAATTACTAGTTAAAGCTAACTTATTTGTCTCATTTTACTCTCATTATTGTACATTTTAGGATCAGACCACTAAAAAGTTTGTTGCTCAAGATGATGAAAAGAGAGGTCTTTATGTACTTAAATCTAAGTAAGGAATAGAATTTATTCTTACTATTTCTTCTCGTAATAATTCTCTAATGCATATTTCATTTGCCAAGATGAAGCATGTACCACTTTATGCTGATGTAAATGACAATAGCTCCAATTGTGATGCTTGTAAGATGGCAAAATCACATTGATTACCTTTATCTTCTTGTAATTCTTTGTCTTCACATCCCTTTGAACTTATACATATTGATGTGTAGGGACCTCTTAAAATACCATCTTTATTTAGTGCAAAATATTTCCTAACAATATTAGATGATATGAGTTGGATCACTTGGACATATTTGATGCATATTAAACATCATGCCTCTTCCACTATGGTCACCTCATTTTCTATGTTTAAAAAAATTGTCATGTCACTCCTAAGCTTATTTGGATCCTAGAGGAAGGCGGTGTATTTTCTTAGGATACCCATATAATCAAAAGGGGCATAAGTTGTTAGGATCCTAAAGGGGGCCTAGTAAGATTGTTTGAAAATTTACATGTCACTTGTGTACCCATGATATGAAAACCGCTTTATAAGTTAGAGATTGTAAGACTCTAAATGATAAATCATTAAGATTACTGATTTTAAAGTAATTAATTTATTATAACATATAAATATAAATAACTATGGAAGTTTGATATTCCACAGTTCCTCAAAATTATAGAGAATCGGTATTCCCTACCAAGTGATAAGATCAAGTAATATAGACTTAAAAGTTCAAACTTAATAAGGTTGAAAAATCTAAGTATATAAGTGGTACTTACATTTAAAGTTTCACATGAACTAAACAACTTCTCTCTAATTCCAACCTCTAAAATATCTCAATACTTGCACTTAATGCTTAGCTCTTAACTCATGTCCGATTATCTATCATCCTGCAAAAGAAAAATTATTGGGGAGTAAGTTAGAAGAGCTCAATGAGTTATCCCTCATACTATACTAACAAGCAAGTTATCAAATAAATTATTATAATCATATGAATGCATACACACGCAGTATGCCAAACAATATATGCGGTTGACCAGTATTACATATAACGTCGGATTTTAATGCCCTTCAAGGTAAGGGTTGAATATACATCGGCACCAATCACAATCGGGCTCTAGTACCTAGGTTTTTAACCATAACTTTGAATTTTATATTTCACAAAATACATTTCCATTTCTGAAAATCTAATAGTACACAAAATCCTAAGCCTAACAGTAAGGTGGCCCCCCTAGTCCACACTTACACCCTATAGCGGAGGTCTGTAGACTTAACCCTTAGCCATACGGTTGGCATCTCTATTACCTAGTAAGCCCGTAGGTTTGGGTAAAGTCATGTTATACGAGTGCACTGTACAAAAACACTTTAATATATAAAACAACTCCCAAAAGGCCTTTATTTATCTCCGCATGAAGTGATGGCCGGAATAAGTAATGTAATGCATAGATAATGCATGAAACTTTTAATTTAAGATAAGCCAAATATAATTAAGTCAAATTATGTAGCGATTAAGCAATATCCGCAAACTATTCAAATCATGTAACAATCATTCATACAATCAAATCCTTAATTATCGTATTTAATAGTATTTTTCACAATAAGCAATTAGTATCAACCACATGCATATTCCGAATCCCCACGCATCAAGTTATTACTATTTAATTTAAGTGTATTAAATATAAACACAAAATAAGTATAGAGTCATCGGGAGTACTCACTTGATTATGACGATTTGCTTTAGCCGTAATAATCGATCGGAAGATCTTCGTCCTCATCGGGATCACCTAATTATTATAAGATAACAGGGATAATAAATAATTGAATTAACTAATGGTTTTAAATATCTATTTACCTAATTTTACTTAGATTACTATAAGTTTTTATTCGATTAAACCTAATCGCTAATCGTATGTAACTTTTTCATTTTATTTTCGATATTTATAAATTTATAGTCGTTTTTTATCGTTTTCGGATGCGCATTCACATGGTGATATCCGTTTTGAACGTTAAGACCCGTGTTTTACGATATGAACTAAATTTATTAGAATTTTAACTATTGAAACTTAAATATTCTTATTACTTATGTTTATATCCTATTTTAGGACTTAATGATTTAATTAGCCATTAGATTCTTACACTTAGATGATTTTACATTATTATTACTATTTTATGTGCTCAAATAAAGCTAATTCAAGTTGAGATGTATGTTATGGGCTTAAAGTAATTTTTGCCCATATATGTGTACATTTGTACATATTGTATAGTTTATTATCTTACTATACTATCTTATGGTATTTTAAATAATTATGTTATAAATTATTTATGTATAACTTTTACACTTAAGTACTTATGTACCTTATACTTATGTTATGTATAAATATACTTTTAATACACTTGTATGTATATTAGTATACTTATACATATACCGTATCTATACTTATTCATATACACATATATACATATGTTGGTATATGTATTTTATACGTATTTTCGCATGCTTTCTATACTCTCTTAAGAAATCTTCATGTAATCCATATTTTTGCACCTTATAGGCTTATTTAGTAAGGTATATGTATGTATAGTTAGTATACTCTTTCTTTTTGGTTATGTACATAAAAGATACTTATGTATAAGAGTATATATACACATGTACATCAAGAATACCTTTGTATACACATACTTAAGCAAATGTAAATGTGTTCCTCCTCCACTTATCTAGAGATTCTTATATTTATACTAAATATTTTACTAAAATCTTTACATATACACTTCATATGTACTCACTTGTGATATGTACATATGTATATCTACCTATATGCCTAAGTATTTCTACACTTCTAAGTATGGTATAAAGATTCTTATCTTCAACAACACATGAGTACATGTTACATAAACTTTCTATACTAACATAAAGTTGATACTAACTAGCTATTGAACTAGAAAATCAAATGAAATTGTACCTTTTTGTCCTTGTAATATAAAAAGGAAAGGAAGTATATATGGTATAGTAATTTGTGGTGGTAGTTGAAGTTGTGAGAATGAAATTGACAAAGTGTTGGAGATAGAAAGAAAAGGGGTGGTTTACGGTTTTGATGGGGAAAAAGAAAGGGTTTCTTATGTCTTGATTTTGTGTTTTATAAGTGGGACAAGTGGGGTCTAGAGTGTTCTCTAGAGTGGACAGCAAGATAAGGAAAAGGAAAGGAAAAAAAATCAAAAGAAAAGAGAAGTAAACTCTAAATGACAATGACATATTTGTTAACTTGGTTAACCTTTTGACTTTGGTCAAATGTTGACATAGTCAACTCTTTGAAATTAAATGTAATTTGTGTGTACATAATGAGGTAGTTAAGGAAAATTAAGAAGAAAATTAAGGAAATGAAAGTGAATATGGAGTTTATTGAAATAATTAATAAAAATAGTTAATGAGATCTCCCTTTAAGTATTTATATACATTATTTAGTATGGCACTTAGTGTAACTATCATGAAATATGTTATTTAGTATGTTAACATTAACTACATATAGTATAAACATTAGCTATACACTTAACTTTATAAAATACTAACCTAGTTATATGATTAGAATATGGATGTGATCTATAATGCAATATCTTAGTTTTCTAGTAAATTAAATTAGTATTGTAAGCATTTATGAATAATTGAAAGTTATCTTGATTATTTGATAATGATTTAGTATGATACTAAGGATATATTAGTAATTAGGGTTTTAGGGTTAATTATGGTGAATTAGTATTTTCATATCTTTAAAGTTATAGTTTTAGGGTTTTATCATTTTTGAGCGTAATCTCTAGTGTTTATATATATTTAGAGTTTAAAAATTTTATACGCGATTGAATCTTCGGTTGTTATTTTAAGGTTTTCATCTTAACTAGACTTGTTAACACTAAGGTTTACTTTAGGTATTAGGTTGAAAATTTTAGGGGTTTACATAAGTTCTATGACCTAAATGATAAAGTATTGTTTGTAAGTGGAGATGTTTCTTTTCTTGAGAACACCTTTCCTTTTCACAACAATGCTTTGGATTCATCCGATTCTTCCTCATTTTCCTTGTTTCCTATTGATTAGTCTATTGTTGAAATATAATCATAAGAATTAGCCTATGACAATCTCTAAGCCAAGGCCAACTTACCTTACCTAAGGCCGAGCTGATACTATAAGGCTAAGAAAGGAAAGAAAGGCAACTCGTCAATAACTCTATTAACTGCTGAGAAGACCAAGGACTAAACAGTCGAGGTCCCAAGCTCGAAGACTAGCTTGGCATGGCACGGCACAAAGAATTTAGTATTGACCAACACTAAAGCTTGGCAACTGTGGGCTGACCTCACAGGCAGCTTGGCTAAGCATTACAAGACCTCAACAACTCCGACCTGAACTAGTTTAGATCCAACTCCTTCTAGGATAGCTCATATGACTCGCATGCTAACCTTCCTATTAAACACACCGTTTAACACTATTTTCTATACTTGTAAATATTTTCATTTAACTTTAGTTATAGGCCTACTTTAGGGTTTAAGACATTATATATTATTTATAGTTTTGCTACTAAGATTTTAGGACTTACTATAAATAGTAGCTGTTGTAATTTGCAGCTACTGTTAGTTGAACATTTCTGAAATAAGAATATACTTGTTATCTTTGTGAGCCATTTAAGCTTATGTCTTGGATTATTGAGTGATGTTTTACTCCTTAATCTTTCTTTTGTTCTTATCAATCTTCTTCTTGAAATTGTGGTGAACCCCTCATTTTAGCGAGTTAGTGAGTTATATCTAACCTTTATTTGAAACTCAAGTGTTGATTTAGTGTTCGTGAGTTGTATTGAACCCTATTTCGAGCTTAAACCCGATTATGTTTGTGTTTTGGTACGTAATCTCCATCCACATTCACATTTAAAAACCCATTCTACTTACTGATTTCTTATTTTGATTTAAACTTCGAATACCCATTCATTGTTCGTGTTTACTGCGTACTCCGAACGGTATCATATGTCCTATAGCTTCTACATACATTCCTACTACTTCTACTCACATTTTCAACTTGCCTTCTTCTTCTACCTCAAGTAATATATCATTGCCATTAATTTCCATTGACTCTCTTCTAGATTTTAGAAGAACAGAAGATCTCTAGCTTAGCTTAATGATTTTGTTCATAATGTCCAATCTAATTCATCGATTTAGTAATAGCTAATCTTACTTTGTATTCTCTCCTTCATGATTAGGCCTTAAACCATTTTCCTAAAAACTATATGGCTTCATTAGCTAATGTGTCGACTATTCATGAACTATGACATTATCATGAAGCTAAGCATGACCTAAGTGGATTGATGCAATGAATAAAGAGCTTTTAGCTCTTAAGGCTAATTACACATGGGAAATAGATGATTTTCTCCCATACAAAAAGACCACAGGTTCAAAATGGGTATATAAAGTGAAATAGAAGCTAGATGAATCCATAAAAAAGATTAAAGTAAGGTTGGTTACTAAGGTTACAATCAGATTGAAGGGATAGACTATGTGCATACATTTTCTTTAGTTGCTAAGTTGTTAATTGTTTGATTGTTATTAACATTAGTAGTTGTAAAGTCTTAGCATGTTCACCAACTTGATGTGAACAATGCTTTTTTGCCTGGACACTTAGAAGAGGAAATCTATATGGATCTGCTAGATGGATACCATATTTCACTAAGTTGAGTGTGTAAGTTAGTCTGGTCTTTATACGAATTAAAACGGTTGTCAAGAGAATGGAGTAAAGAATTTACACACTTTATTTCGTCCCTTGGCTTCTAGCAATCTAAAAATGATCATTTACTTTTTTCGAAGTCATAAAGGTGAATTTTTAGTGGTGCTTGTATATGTTGATGATGTGCTAATTGATGGTAACTCTTTGAATGGTATTTTTGATGATAAAATGGCTTTAGAGAAAGCTTTCATTATAAAAGATCTTGGAGAGATGTGTCTCTTCTTAGGCATTGAAATATGCTGAACTTGTGAAGGCTTTATGATTAACCAGTAAAAGTTCTTGCTTGATATGTTAAAAGATGTTGGTTTAATTGTTGCAAAGCCTACAAAAATTTCCCTCCTACAGCATATTCAACTTGATAATTAGGTTGGTAGCTTATTGTCAGATCCATCTGGACATCGAAGAGTTATTGGACGACTGTTATATCTCACAATTACTAAACAAGATATTGGTTTTGCTATACAACAACTTAGTCAATTTGTTGGTAATCTAAGGACAACACATCTTCAAGCAACCTTGCATGTTTTGAAGTACCGAAAGGGGCTTTTTATGATAGGCTTTTTTATGCTACATCATCATCTCTATCTCTCTTTGGTTACTTAGATGCGAATTGGGGAGTAAGTGTTATTGATATAAAATCTTTGACTAGCTACTGCATGTTTCATAGATCTTTGCATATACCTTAGAAAACCAAAAAACAAAATATGGTTTCCACATCTTCAACTGAAGCGGAATATTGTAGCATTACATTTGCTACAAAGGAGCTTCTTTGTCTCTCTTATTTGCTTAAAGATCTTCATGTACAAGTTTCACTTGTTGTTACGTTATATATGAATAGTAAATCTATAAGAAAAATTGTGACAATCCCTATTTTCATAGTAAGACTAAGCAAAATTCTATCAACATGCACTTCATTAGGGATCATATCAGTAGCAGCTTTCTTAATGTTTCTCTTGTTGCATCTCGTTTTCAACTAGTTGATCTCATGACAAACAATCTTGATGAAAATTAAAATGTATGTTTTCCAAGTTGGAAGTTTTTACAAGTCTAACTTGAAAGAGGGGAGGTGGGGAAGATAGCTACTTGTAGTAATGATGTGGTTAGTGCTTTTCTACAAATGTTTATCGCATATTATAACTCATAATATGCTTAGTAAGTATTCATACATGTGACTTCTGTTACGTATAGTAGAATTATGTATAAATACTGTAACAACATAGTTAACTACCAAGTCATTTCTACATTCACACATTTTGTTTCATCTTCTTCCAATTTCCTCTCGATCTCTCTACTAGAATTATTAATTATTGTAATGGAATTCAAGATAATTAATCTCGATAAGGATAGAGTATTAATTTCAATGATACTCTATCTTATATATATTGCTTTTTAAATTTTGGAATCGAAACTTATAATATATTATGTAAGAACCATCTTGAAACTTCTACACTGTAGAATCTATGAGAAGTTTTATTATATTTATGTAATTTAGAAAGTTTGAGTTAAGTTATGATACAACTTGTCAAATTTCCATACATTTGTAATTAGTACGCTTATCAATTCAATAATCACCAATAATTTTATCACAATTTTATCAATCAAATATTTCTTGTGAAGCTATATAGTATAATATAACTCCAACCAATCTTGTAATGTTATCACAAGATCTCTATTTGTTATAAGGTAGAGGTTCCACTCGTTTAGAATAAATAATAACACAAAAACCTTCTAATAAATTTACCAATACAAGATAAGCTATGAAATGAAAACCATAATTATGAACATCCATAAGCACATACAAGTACTTGATAATATTAATATTATATTCAATATTATTCATTAAGAAATTTTATAAGTGATATTAGGATTCTATAAAATTTATCCTTTATAAAAACCTTAAAGTAAGATGGGCATGAGAGATGAAATTGTTGTGCCCTCCACTCTACCATATTGGAATAAGTCCTAAGAAAACCAGAAATGAATTTTATCTCACAATCTTTAATATCTTGTCTAAAACCTAATGACCATACAAATATAGAAGGATTACCTATTCACTTGTAGAATTTTCTTTCAATCAAATAGGTGGGGCCATTTTAATCATGTTTAATATTTTTAACACTATATACTTAATAATACAAATTGTTGTATGTAATTTTACATCAACATTTCCCTAAAAGAAAAGAAAAAAAAATGAAGTAATAGCAATACTCTAAATATTATAAAATCTACCATATAGGTTCCTTTAAAATTATTATGTCACAAATTTCTTATCCAACGAATGTTGAGTTAGCCCTAGCTTTACATTAGTATACTATTATAATAAATTTTCATGCCAAATTATTACCTGATTTAAATAAGAGTATGAGTCAAAATGCTAGACCGTTTAAGAAAAACCCCTAATTCAACTGACAGATCGGCACAGCAAAATAACTATAGTGATTTATTTTAATACAAATGTTCAACTAGACATTACGTTAAAATTAAAAAATAAAAAAAAATCCAATGATAAAATATTTTACGATTCAGACACCCTTTAGACAAACTTTATCTTACTGTCTATACGCATTTTTTGATGCTCAAACAGTATACCGTCGTTAGCCTAATTGAGTTTAGTATAATTTTGAATATATTTTAAGCTATTTAAATATAAGTAAATATGATATTAGTTAGGAAAAATTTACTAAAAGTTTGAGATTAATCGACTTAATTAAGTTGAGTTTGAATTTATCATATATATTTTTAAGTCAAAATCGAGCTTAAAATTTAAAGCTTGATCGAACTTGAGTTTAATACTGTTTGGTTTGATTTAATTTAATTACACCCCTTGCTGTGGTACCATTTTTAGCTTAAAGCCTTTCCATGATGCAAATATGAGATTTGGTAATATTTATTATGAATTTTTCTAATGTCTATTTATGTTTTTGACAAGACTGGTCTAATCTCCCATTTCATCCTTCATTTTATATCTAATAGATTTAAAACATTAAAGTAATTGTGTTTTCAATATTTAGATCTAATAGATACAAAACTAAAAGATAAAATAAAAAATTAGATTGATCTCATAAAAAATATAGATGGCACTCTAAGAGTTTTCTAATAGTATGGGCAGCATAAGAAAACTTTTCAAGTTTCTTAAAAATGAAGTTAGAGCTTTTTAAGGAAAAAGAGTTTTTTAATAAGTTGGCAATAATATAAGAAATTTTTAGAGTTCCTTAAAGGTAAAGATGATTTTAAACTAGGGTTAAGAAAGAAAGGAAATATCAATATATTTTTAGTATTTTTATAAAATATCATTAGAAATTTTTTCTTTTTATGGGTAAAATATCCCTACACCTTAGTCAATATTTTAAATTGGTGTTGACAGGGTCTATCCAATCGAGTCAACCTTCCAAGAAAACCATGCATTGCATTTACCTGTTTGAAAAATAAGTGTGAATGGCCCGACCATGCTTTGAAAAAATTCTGCTTTAATTAAAGTCTAATTAAATTCCATACCAAGACATGGATGCACGTGCTAAGACCCTACGACTCCGACAACTATCTTAACTTATTTTTGTCCCCTTGACAGATTCGCCTCCATTAATGCTCCCTCTGAGCTTTCTCAAAGCGGTCTGTTTAGGGTGCACAGCTACCTGGCTAAGTGTAGTGCTTATGTGTCTACGGTGGATGATGGAATATAACAAAAATAAATAATTTATAATAGCTTGAGTATTTTATTAATGATAATCTTTTAATTTAGTTTGATTCCTTGTAATACCATTGTAGTTTTACACCTGTTGAAATCTGCATTTCAACTTCATGATTGTGATAAATTTGAAGAATGCATCACCAATTGATCTTCAATTGCAGAAAATAGGGGCTCAAATAATAAGCATTAGGCAATTGAAGTCTTGAATAGAAATTTTTATATAAAAGTTGGCAATTGGATTCCTCGAACATAGTAAATCAAAGAATGTCTTACTAATCATTGAGATTCAATTATAAAACAAATAAGAATCCAGAAAGATCAAATAATTCATTAATTAAGCTCTTGTATGTAAAATCGCCTTGTTGCCCAACACCATGAATGGTGATGTCTAACAGAATGTATCAGATTCAATTTCTCATTTATTCTCAATAGTTAGTAAGAGAAAAAAACTTATTGCATAGGAGAATTTTACGATGTAGCCATTCAAGAATTATTTTATGGTATGATTATTTTTAAACTCTATAAATTACTCCAATTTCAATTTATAATAATAAAGATCTCTTAACAGTAAAAATGAAATTATTAATAATTAAAATAAGATCATTGACAATTTTTTATGAAAGTCATCATGAAGGTTATCATTGCTTTCTTTTTATTGTTACTGGATTTTATTTATTGTAACATTTGAGCGACACAAATACCATAATATTTAATGGGTGGTATGGAAACTTTAAATTAACCTATTTCATGTAGAAAAAATGTTCCACATTTTATGGAATGAACATTCACTGCAAGGACAAAGGAAAGGATTTCTCATTCATTCCTAAGAAATTTAGCCCTCACCTTCACTTACTACAACCACATTTACAAAGATCTCCTTTGCTAGAAAAAAAAGAAAAGGTTTTGATGATACTAATATATTATATATCTTAATGATTGATGGATAAATATCAATAAATCTTAACACATAAAAATATAAATTTATTATTATTACTATGAATCTAAATTTATTGGTAATTACCCACTACTCATCCAAATATATAATATGTTAGCCTCTACTATAGTAACACGTGACTACCATTCACATGAACTGCCAACCACATGAATTGCCATGGCTCATACTAGAGGACTTTGCCAACTATGACATATAGAGTTGTACAACCGGATTAAACGAGTCAACTTAACTTGACCCACATTAGCTCATAGGTTAAATGGGCCAGATTATTTAGCTTGCTTTTAAATGAGTTAAAAAACCTTAACTTAAACCTATTTAAAAAATGGGTTAAATAGGATAGCTTGGGGGCTAAAAGTATAAATGTATTAAACGGATTAATCTAAATCAACTTATTTTAGCCGGTAGGTTAAACGAGTTAAGTTCATTTGATCAATTTTTAAGCGAGTAAAAAAATTTTGACCTAAACTCATTTTAAAAGTAAGTTAAACAGACTAACTCGCATGCCAAAACTTATTTGCACACCTCTAACGATATACCATAGATGGTACCTGGTTGGTGTATATCATATAACCATATAAAGGACCATTTTATTTAGTCCTAAGAAGATAAGGCTTTCTAGCCAAATCCGTTAAACCCATAATGCATGGTTCCAAAATCTATTAACTCTTAACTTTATCCAAACAACATGACAGTTAATATTTATATATAAAATATAAATTATTAGATTAATCATAAGACTAGATAAACTACCTAAATTATGAACATAGGGCATGCAGTGAGGCAACGACAACTGGGAATTAACAAAATTTATAACTCCACACAAAATGCATCCATTTCGGTAGATTTATAACAAAATTTAACCTTTAATAAGTTAGTCCATATGACCTCATATCCTACCTTATATCAGGCAACAAGCACTTATTGTCATCACCTCTATGATTTTCCTAGCCTATGATGGCCATTGATAATGCGTCATTGATTTGTCAATCCTATATGTGCCTCAATGCTATAACTAGAAACCCTTAGCTACTTCACCTTGATTTCCTAATCCAATCTAGCCACTAATAGTTGGAGCAATTTCCTTCATACCCAGCTACCTCGTATATGAGGATGGAAATTCTTGGTGAAAACTTCCTTCTAAGTTCTTAGCACATAACAACCACCATTAGGAGGTTGATAACCTACAAACCCTTCCTTGCATTAAGTAATTGGTGTTCCATGTCCTATGTAGCCACTTCATCTTAGTTTCATGTTAGTTGATCCGCAACTTATGCACATTATCTATATTAGGTGATACGCATTACGTGTAAGAATCATTCCTTCTACTTCATCCCAATTCTCAATGGATGGAGGGAATTGGCTTTTCTTCCATAGTATAGATTTTTCTTTTTCCTTCTAAGTCTCTTAGAAAATTGAATTATAAATAAAAAGTTAATAATTGCTTGATTGAATCTACTTAGCTAATGGTATTTTTGATGCAAACTATCATATGTCTTCTATTGCATTTAATGCTTTTCCAAGGGTACAATGGGAAGTTTGTTAAGATATGTTATGCATGAGCCATTTTGGCTGTGCAGTTAGACTTTAGAGCCAGCCAATTAAAACTAGAGAGACAAATTGTTTTGGATGTAGAGTATAAGTACAGTAGAAATCTTGTATATTGTCATTTAAAAGTCCTTAAATCCTCTATTGTGCTTTTGAGCCAGATAAGTCCCTTTATTAGTACTCACAATGATTTATTCATAAATATTACGTACCAAAGTATAGATATAGAAGATTTGACTGAACTCACTTAAAATATAAATGACTTATTTATGTTTTCACGTAAAAGTAGAGTACCGAGATGATTTGCTTAAACATCAAAGGGTTGATTGACTTTTGATACAAATGATCAACTTTAAACGAAGCTTCCGAGTTTTACAATTTATGAACCTATATTTTATCCGTAACTCGGTTCGACAACTAAGTGTACCCATTGTTTTATAGCATGGATGAGTATAAGGTTGTCTCCATTGAGAAAATGACTCAAACACTAGTACTTAATAATTTTTTCTATTATCTAGCAGTCAATTTCATTAAGTGATCATTTATTAAGATTCTAAATGTTAACTAAACTATATTGATCTACAATCTAGAGTGATTAAAACAATGATTACAAGAACAATTATGAAAATACACTTAACATGCAGGCTTACTTCATTATTTAGTATAATCTTACCAATATACTTTTCATCCTAATCCTTATTAACTGTATGAAATTACAGTATATAAGCATTCTTCTCAGAACTACTTACTTCTAATTTTAATTATGTCTATTGGAATCTCTCCCTAATTAACAGTCAACTAAGATTACATTAATGTCAAATTAACGTATCGATTTCCTTAAGGATACAGTAACTTTCCTAATATTATTAGGAGTAAGATATTCCAATGAACTAGATCTATTCAATAGAATTATTTCTCGATATATTTTATTGAAATCGATCCTAAGTTAATTTCGTATACTACACGGTACTTAGATTCATTAAATGTCATTCATCAGAATTAACAACGTCAAGAAATCTCTTTTTTCAAGCACTTGATCATACTAATTGATGAAGCAAACCCCAACAAACTACTTACATATGATAAAACAATGATAAAAACTAACAAGAAACATAATTAAACAAAAATAGAACATAGAATGGTTAAAGTAAAAACCTCCTTTTATTCCAATGAAGAAGTTTGATGAATACACAATCAACAAATTCCCGTTGTCTCTCTTCAGTGATTTTGGGAAAAATACAATACACACTTAAGAAAATGATATACGATATAAACTGGTACAAGGATAGGTAAAAATATAGATGTGTGTAGATAGGTGATGTGTTGTTTTAAATGATGTCTACTTTCCTAGAATTGATATTTAAAAGAATCCTTCTTCCACTAGTTATGGTAGCATTTTATATTTTCCTTATCAAAAGACTCGAATTTACCCTTTTACAGTACCACTTGGCGTTTCCTATGTACTGATTTGTATGAAAAGGTTGAAACGAATAGTTGTGTCCCTTCCTATCACGCCCGTAACTCAGGGCGTGATAGTCTCGAAAAGAATTATTCTTCACTAATTACGGCCATTATTAAAGCCATGAACTCCTTGTCGCATTATTAAATCTTATTATGCTCGTAACCAAAGACATGATTATCCTTTTGCTATTCAAATACGGTGGTGATCGATAGGGGGATTGACAAAACTTCCCTTGATCACGACTGTAATTGAGGGTGTAACCAAGGTGAATTCTTCATTACTTCGTTATTATACTAGTGACTGATGCTTTTACACTTGTTTCTTTTCCTTCATGGCCGTGATTAACTTAAAAGTTGTTATTCTTGTATATACTTTCTCCCTTTGCTCATGATTTACCTAAAATCATTATTTTATTCAATTAAGTATCCAATTTAAAAAATTAAATCACATTTATGATCAATTCTATACCTAAACATATTTTGAAAGTGTAAAGTAATTTACACTTTTCAACAAATATAAGATATTTTTTATATATTTGTCCCTTTTATAAAACTGGTTTATCTTAAATCAATATTAGGAACGATAGAATGAATAGGTAGTAATTAAAATAGAAACAGTGAAAAGATTTCTTTCATTATAGTTTTAATAATCAAAGAAATAAGAGAATAAGTAGTGTATCCTATGAAAAGATTTCTCTCGAAAAACCATTCCCTCATATAGTTCCTCCATATCCAAATGAAGGGAAGTGCCTTGGAAAAACATTTACTTGCTTATGTTTGGATTGAGGAAAGTGAGGGAATGAGTTGCAACGAAAACAACAGTTTGTAAAGAGAAATAGTTTCACTTGGGCTCACTAATTTGATCCTTTGAGTTAAAGAAAATTCTTCAAACAGAATCCTCAGTCATTTCATTCAGAAACATATAAATATGAATTGCATGAAACTATCCAATCCTAGTTTTCTACACGAATTAGGAGAGGAGTGAAGACAAGGATAATATAATTACAATGCTAACAAAATTACAATGTTTTCCATGATTTCAAACCGTAAATGTAATTTAAAACGTTAAAATAAAATTTTGAGGGAAAATTGTGCTATCTATCCTCCATTATTATAGCAAAAGCCAATTGATTTAATGTTAGTTGAGCCCTGGGACAGACCAATGTGGGGACTAAAAGGAGCCCTAGCCCCCAAGCACACACAAAAAATAAAAAAAATAAAAAAAAAATCTAAAGCAGAATGTAAATGATCTGCCTATATTTTATAAAACAAATTTTAATATTATCCTAAATTTAGCCCCCCAACCATATTGTTGGTTGAACCATTTAAGTTATTTGATCCAATTATATCATTTGTATCAAGTGGGCCATTTCAACTCTTTTATATCTGTGTTGCTGGATTAATCCTATTACATATAAATAAATACACGTGGTGACTTACATTGTGTGATAAATTTTAATTGCATTGCTGAATAAATTTTAACTCATATCAAAAGATTCAATCCACACCACTATTTATGCTTTAATTCTATTTTGATCTATTTATTTATTTTATTTCCTTCTAATAATTTGTACATCTTTCTAAGTGATTCTCTTTCCAAATGAGTGAAAAAAAAAAAAAAAAAAAAACAGTATATTTGTTTGTAGTAGGAGATGATAAATGAGATTGGAGGAGTGAAGAAAGATCCACTAGAAAATATAAAAATATCACCATAACAGGTGGTAAAAGAAAACATAATAATGAAAAAAAAGAAGAATGCAAATAGATTGCTTTCTAAATGGAAAAATTAGATTTTAGAACAGTTTGGTTTGGTTTAATTCGGTTAGATTGAAGATCACAAACCAAATCACCATGTTATTCCCACCCCTAGGTAGTAGCATCTCAATCTTATTCGAGAGAAATAAAATGGACCATGGATCCGTTAAATGTTACAGAGTAGGTTTCATAATCTTCATCCAGAATGACCCACCTTGAAACCACGCACTCCTAGCAGTTGATATGACAGCTCTCACTGGTGGCCACCAGCCAGTGCGCAGGAATCACCACCACATAGTTATTATTCAGCCAACTCCCCATGATTAAAAAGAGTTTCATCATCATAGTAGTTTGAGAATGAAACATTTTGAAAAACCGAACAATTCGAAACACAACGGAATGATTATTGCTCTCTGGAATGAAACGAACATCTACATAAAGTTTGAGAACCGCCTCACATTGATTTTCCTCTGCAGCTTTATTGTGTGTAATCACAATGATTTATCACTGTGATAAGTTCCTCTATGAGCCCAAAAAATAAATAAAAATAAAAAAGAGAAAAGAAAGACTGCTGCTGCATAGAAAGAACACACAGATTATTACAGCTGTTGTTTTTCTAAACTCACCTAAACTTTTCACCATATGCACAAAAAGATTACATCCTAACTAGTGGTAACATAAATTCAATACAAAACTGCAATTTCAGCTATCTGAGTTTCTCCTACCTGAGGTTGCTGCAGCTCTCCGGACCAAGCTCGTCATTCTCTTTAGTATGTCTTCAAATGACGGCCGCTGATTTGGATCACTGAAATGAATATGCAGTGAAATCTAATCAACTACAACTCATACATGGGCAGTTCAAATAAGCCAAGAAGAACAGATGGTCCATCATGCTATGTACCTCTTCCAACAATCGTTGATTAGTGATGCTACATGAGGATCGATTCCTTCTGGCAGGTCCAACCTCTGGTCCATGAATCCAACGATTCCAACAACCTATAAGTCCGAGAAACATATGCACTAGCGTTTAGTAGTGTGAAGGAGCTGAGCAATGCAGAGATGGATATGCAAGAAAGAGAGAGACCTGCAAAGAGTTTAAGTTATTCCATGGAATGGATTGTGTGATAAGCTCCCACAAGACAACTCCATAGCTGAATACATCTGACCTACTCATAAAGAAAATAAAGCATCATACAGGCAAGATATGCTGCATCAACCACCCACAAAACTGAGTTTTCCAACTTAACATTGTTCAAGCAACTAAATTAATAAGAGCAGCCACCAATCCAGAACGAGGGAGCAAGCATTGAATAGGCAAATACAGTTTATTTTGAGGATCAAGCACTTGATTAAAATTAACAGAGAAAAGGAAATTGTTCATGGGAGTTCTAAATGGTGAGGGAAGTTACTTTTCATTTGAGGGCTCATTGCGAAGAACTTCAGGAGCCATCCATTGAGGCTGTATAAAACTAGACAAGTTACAAGATTCCACTTACATACGCCAGCTGTTACATTTAGCATGATAACGCTGGGCATATATATATTGCTTGTGTAATTCAAGAAGCAAGTAGATAATATTACGGTTCCTCTTCCTGATTTTGCTGTCAACAGTGTTGAGTTTTTGAATCGTGAGAGGCCAAAGTCAGCAACCTGACAAAAGAATACTTTTTCTTGATACCTAGGCAATTAAAATAAAGTTTGCACTGTCACACTACCTTGAGGGAATAGAATATCACCTTGACAGTCCAATTTCTATCAACGAGTAGGTTAGAAGATTTTAGGTCACGATGCACTATAGGTGGATTCCGATGATGCAGATAATTCACTCCTCTAGCCTGAAATGGGGTCAATGAAGACTCAGTAACTTCCATCAATAGAAGCCAAAGGCTCTTGTAACTTAATGGGTATGAACACTCGTCTCCCCATATGAAGAGTCAGGTTCAAAATTCCCCTCCTTCATTGTACTCACCGAAAATAATATCAATTCTAGATAAATCAAAACTTAGAAAAAAGGGTTTTTTTTTTTTTTTTTTAAAAAAAGAAAACCTTCAATCAGGGTGAAAACAGAGAATATCATTTCATCATGCATAGGATTTGAGTATGCATAAATTGCTTATGCATAGTGGCATATGGAAAGCACACTTACTACATCAAGGGCCATTCTCAAACGTCGTCTAAGGTCTAAAGCTTGACCATTCTTGTGAAGAGTCTTGAAGAGACTTCCTCTAGCAATTCAGACAAATTATGCAGCCTCATATAAAAAAGTGAAGAAAATACAAGAACACCAAAGTAGCTTTTCATCATTAAGTAAATTTAGGAAGCCTTTGATGCTTATCTAAGCCGGTAAAATAAGTTGCACAAGAGCTACATAGGCAACTATGGACTAGTAAATTACAATGATTTTTACCTGGGCAAGAATTCTGAGACAATGCCTAATCGTTCTGGCGAATATATTGCTCCCATGAACAGTAAAACATTTGGATGTCTTAGTCTCTTCATAATGTCAATCTGAATTTGATAGAAGAGATGACTAAGTTTCTCCATATCAGCAAATGGAAAAGGGCTTGAACTATAACCATTAACAAGCAAACTACAAAACAGTGTTACGAGGATTGGATGATACCTCTTTTTTATAGTCTTGTAAAGTGCCTTCACTGTATTCATTTCCAAAGAAGACCTTTACTGCAACATCCTGATCAAGATACATTCCATAATGTAAATCCTTAGTTTAAGACAACAAAAGATATCGAGTTAGAGTAGTACCGATCCCTTCCAAATTCCACGATAAACAACAGCATACGAACCTGTAAGGAGTAGATAGATAGTTATAATTATCTAACGGATAAAAAAAAAAAAAAAAAATCAATTAACCACTAAAAATGTTTCAATATCGGTTTCATAGTCCATGCAATAGTTATCCTCAATCACAATGAGGAAATTGTGTGTCTTGAGAGTCATAGGGAACTGCTTCACTGATGGAAAAAGAAATATAACCAATCTTTGATGCAAGCTATCATGACCAGTCATTTTCAAGCTAATATATGCAGATGATGTGGCTCACCCTTCAAACATGCACAAACCGTCTCCATTAAACTAAAGACCCAGCTATCTATTTTTTAGTGAATTGTCATAGCCATTACCTTGCCCAATCTCTTCACCCATCTGTATGTCTTCCCAGTGAACCTCACAGTCCAGAAGAGTACTCGATTCATTATCACCCTTGCTCGATGAACTTCCATGGCTACCTATGCTGTCACTTCCCGAACTTACAACATTTCTAAAATCCTGCACTTCATTCTTTATATCCAAGCTGTCACTGACCAACTCTTTTGTCTCCCTTGCAACTTCATATTGCTGGTTGCACTCGCCACAGCACAGTGACGATTCTGCAGTAGAGGTCTCAGCAGAAGCAGGAATTTCATTTGATCTTATGTGAAGATCTTTTCCTTCAGCGGAAGCTACATGATTGCTTCTGCCAGATGTTTTCTCATCTTCTTGAGGGTATACATTATCATTTGATAAGCTCGATGCATTTGACACTGTACAATTATTCGGTTGAAAAGTGACATTGGTGCTTCTTGAATCATTACCACACTGACTACTTATTTCTTGCTCCTTTGTATTGCTCCAGGTTCCTCCAATATGCAGCTTCTCTAAGAATTTTGCTGCCTGCATTTAGAAAATTTCAAGTCATCACCAATCTGCAGAATTACACAGGTAAAATACATGAGAACATTAGAGACTTGAATCATCCTTAAGAGAGGATGTAGAGCAAGGTCCTCCTATGCACTAATTCTCAAGTCTCTCGTGAAGATCAGGAATATCTAAGCCTTTGATATCACCCATCGTTCAAAAAACTGTCATTTTGTCAAGTGACAATAAGAAAGTTCTAAGTAGCTATTCCTGATCTTCACAATAAGAGACTGATTCAAAGAAACAAACTAGCCAAAATTGCCAAATTCTACAAATGCTTTCTAGGAAATCGGTAATGTAATATATAAAAGTACATTTATAAGCCAGATATGGTTAAATACATATGCATTCTTGTCCCCCATAGATCAGGAAAAACTTGAATGCTCTACAATACAAAAAGAACAGAGGATTACTAGTTTCCCAGGTTTCTCCAATATATCATTCTCTGCTAGTAATGCATTATTTTGCCCATCCAAAGAGGAACATTGAGTAGTCTCTCCAGATTTCCATGATAGAACTTTTGAAGCCTAATATATAAGAATCCATCTGTCAAGGAACAGCATGATATAGAATACAACAAATTCCACATCTAAAGTTAAAAAGTTGGATTCAGAGGAAAAAGAATTGATAGGAATGGAGTGAAATATTAAATACCAGTCTTGACACTGAGGATGCCAAATGTGGTACTGGTGGAATTGGTGGTTTTGGGTTCCATGCAATCCTTTTTAAATTGAATCCCTCAGGTCTAGGTAGACCACTAGCATGATGGGAGAATGGTTTTACATTTTCCCAATTCAAACCATGGACAAGTGAAGCATCGGTGGAAACACTGATGACACCAGTAAGCTTTCCAGCCTCATATAATGGCGTTTTTGCTACCATTGCCATAAATTTTTCACCAGACTTCTTCTTAAAGGGAAATAGTCCTGACCAAGACTGCCCTGAACTAAGTCTTTCCATGATATGCAGATATGGAATCCAATGCTCGTCAGCAACAAGGGTTTCATCCGTTCTGTAGCCAATGACTTCATAATCTTTCCATCCATAAAGATTTTCAGCAGCTCGGTTCCTGAAAATATACAACCGAAAAGCATCTCAACTCAAGATGAAGTTAGTTTTCAGTATGGATTTTGTTGTCAGAGTAACAATACAAAGGAAGCTCACCTTGATACATTATTGTATCTGGTAAAAGAAAGAAGATATGCTTGTACGTTACTTAAAAATGTAAGAATCTCTTAAGCTACCCTCTGGATCTTTATTTTGCACATGCAGAATATGAACATGGACTGGGTAAATGCTCTAGTACTTGGTCTATTAAGCACAACGTAATGATCTACAAGTTTAGGCACCTTTCTTCCATGTTATTCCATGATGAATATGTGCTTTAGGCTCATTAGAGACAACGCAACAATCTCATGAGAAAATTTTTAGGATAAAATCAGGTCTGCCCTTCATTCCATAGCTGAAGCTCTTTTGTGTAGAACATACACAAGCAGTTGAGCAGTTACATAACTGCTATCCCCAAATTTCCATAATCCCACAATATTAGCACCCACAATCCATACATGACAGACACGCACAATTGCCCATTATCCCTGGACATCCAACTCCAACTTGCCCATAACAACAACACATACATAATATAAATAAAACATCAGTTCTAAATAGATTGGCACATGATCAACAATTACAGACACATGATAAACGTAACATGACTTGAAATAACATTATGCAATAAAAAACTTTATGAACTTCTCTTGTTCTTGTGCTCACAGATGCGTTTGGACGGGACAACTCCATAACATTGTGAGCTGGAGCTTGTCTCTTGCATAAACAGAACATTATCACCTAACTGCTTGCTTTCTTTGAAAGATTAAAACTAGTTTTTACATTCCCACTCTGCATCGTCAACTTTTGAGTCCCAGCATATGATAAGTTATAAAGCATAGTGCAAGTGATTGTTCTTATTCTCATGGACTTCACTAGTTTTAGGTACCTTGGTTTAAAATGACTCTGCAGTACTATGTCAAATGATATATCAATAAGTCAAATAACTAAAAATGTATCCTTCCAACCTAGATGCATGGAAACTATGATGCATAAAATGCCCAATACATCTCATTGTTATGTATGGAATAATGATCAAGGCATGCATCTGGAACAATTGCAAGAAATGTTGGTCTTTCCTTTGTTAACAATTTCCAGGCAGTTAATTTATATGGAGGATAATATTGCTTGTTCGGGCATGCTTCTCTCTTAACTAGTGTTCTACACTAAACAAGTAATTTCTGATTCATGATTACCAGAAAAATCCAACATTAGTGCCCAAAATCTATGCTTGTTGATTATTTATTTCAATAATATAAAATTGCCAAAAAGCAGTCAAAAAATGTAATCCCAGGATAGTATATTTTCTCTTAGGATCTGGATCTTCTTAATTTATCATTCCCTTAATTTACAAGTTAATAGTTAAAATTATCTTGATTTTTGGAATATCAAGTGATGTCATCATATTTTTTTTAATTTCAACTGTCGATTACACATGATAACATCTTTAGAGAGTAAATGGAGGAAAATTAAAGAAAGTAAATGGAGATTATCCATTTCCATTCTCTTAAGGACCTCTTTCTCACATTGATCTGATTTGGTGAAAGATTTTAATCTCCACACTGATGACAAAAGGTGATATATGTGATTGTCTACCAAATGAAACACCTGGTTTTTGCTGTGAACATTCACTGAAATCAATTCCATCACTACAATTCAGAATACCACCACCATTCCATAAACATGAAAATAAATTAATGAAAAAGACTATCCATTACATGATAGACCAACATTTCCCAGTTTATCAATCAGACAATTTAATCAATCTGTTCCACAATCGTCTTTAACAACATAGTCAGCATATAATTCGAAACAAGGAATTACTCCACACACCCTTTTCACCATGTGTACCACCAGCATTATCTAGTCATAGAACACACAATTATAAGCCTTTGGATTCTACTGCAGGCATCACTGTAATGGAAACACATGAACAAAAGAATTGGTATTATCAATTGAACCAACTAAATCAGCTGCCCAATTAAACTTATAGAAAATACTACATTTTCTAACCACTTCAAACTTCATGTAATATAATGATCTGGTGCAAAGATAGTCAACGAGAAGTGTTTTCTTTCACTTTCAGCATTCTTCATTAAAATAAAAAGACTAGGATATTTCAATTCCTATTTCAACTAAGTCAGGAAAACATGGAAACTAGTTAACAACACCTGGAAGGTATGTCCCCTGAAATTTTGAAGAAAAAAAATTAATGGAAATATATGTACTTTTTATGTTTTCATCCTTCTTATATGTGGCTTGCCTTCACTCTCACTCTGGTGAAATCCTGAGTATGCCGCTAACCGACACCATGTAATTAAGGTGGTAATACATTCCATGACAATGCAACTTAAATGTAGCCTCCTTTGAAATGGATTACATAGACAAAATACAAAATTCGCAAGACACGTTTAATCTAAACCGAATCGTATATTATCCAATCACGCACATTACAGCTTGCATTCGAACATAATTTCAACCGAGAAAAGCTAAAAATGCGTAATATGAAATAACAATTTCACTAACAAGTGCCCCAGTATCCGATAAGTAATTCTGAACAAGTAAATTCACAACTTCCGTAACACTAATTTGCCTCGTAAAATGTCTAATCAGTGTAGTATGATCACAAACAGCAGGGCGCTTATTATCAAAACCTATTAATCAAAATCGACTAAAAAATTTCTAATACTAACCAATAAATAATCTCTCCAGAAGAAGCTCTACGCACATGAACCGCATGACCCACCGACTCCAAGATCCTCCTGTACGGTATCCTGTCGGAGAAATCTCCGGCATACCATACCTCGCCGAAACCCTCCTCCCTTTCCACTTTCTCCTCCAACAATTCACTAAACTGCTCTCTGAGCTCCGCCTGACTCTGTTCCAACACGGTACAACGGTCCACCAAAACCCGGAACTGGGTCGAACCCGAACTCGAACTGGAACAGAGGTGTTGGTGTTGGCGTTCTTGTCGTTCTCCGGCCATCTGGGTCACCGGAGATGAAATGAATAAGAGGCATGTTCAGGTCAGATTCAACACATTACTAAACAGAGGATAATGTCTATGAATAGTTTAATATTAAAAAAACAATTTAATAATGTCACGGGGAGCAGGTTGGCAATATCACATTATTTCAAGGATAAAGTTTTCATTTTCCGGCCTTTTCCTTCGTAACTTGTTCCTCTCAGCTTATAAAATAAATAAATAAATTTAATTAAAAAATAAAAAGTAAGTACAAAATGGTGTCACATTAAATTTTCTTTCGATATATTGCAAATAACAGCGTTTAATCCTCCAAATCTGTCAAGATTGTTTCGGATACTGATCAAATAGTTTTACTTTTTGTATGCTAAAATTTTAAAAATACATACCACAAAAAGGGAAATTAAAAAATCTATTTTTATTATGTTGCATTATTTTTTGGATTATGTTGTTATTTTAATTATTTATTTCATATATTAGTTTTATCATGGGTAAAGACACTAATTTTTATTATCACTAAACACTCATGGAGCTAATATAATAAGGAATAGGGAATTGTATATACAATATCTAAACAACCTATTAAGTGTTGATGGATTAAACTTTTAAAATGTGATTTTATCTCTCAATGATTTAAAAAATGTTCATAGGCATTTTAAAACACTATTGAAGCCTTGAGAACATCAATAGTTTAAGGGATGTATTTACACTTGCCCCTTAGAACACTTTATATAATATATCCTTTTTGATATATATAATAGTATATGCCTTTTTTTTTATATTGAAATTGCTTTCTAGAAAAATACATCACAAGAGATTCAACTAAGGGTGAGTGGGTGATTTTATTATATAGGACACCTACAAATGTTTTACTTGTTTAAGTAGGTTTTTAGTGGTTATTAAGATGTATAGGGTAGGCTCCTGGTATAGATTTTCTAAAGCTTGATCATATAGCATCAGGTATGAATATGAGGTGCTCTTACTTGTATCCATCCTAAAACCTATATACCAAGGAACAAATGATATATATTCCAAGATGTATTTTACCTTAACTATAAAAATTATTAAATAATATTAATAAGTAAATTAAAAGCGATAATATTATAGTTTTTTGGTCAATAAATATTTTAGTAAAAATTTTTTTTGTCTAAGATCATGAATTAATAACCTTAAACATGTCTCTCTCACTTTGTATTATTTTATTTTTTTCCCTTGTTGTTTTCCATTTTCCTCTCCAACTTTATATTTTCCATTTGTTTTTTTCTCATTTTCTATATAGCAAAATCACATAAAACTAAAATAACAAAGGTTAAAATATCTTCTTTTAATTTCATATATTTTGCTAAAGATTCCTTAGGTTTTATACATACAAAACTTGTAATATCATATATAAATTACTTTTTTGAGATACCATAAAATTAAAATTTGTAGTAAAAATGAAAATTTGACATGTTTCATAAGGTAGCTTACATCTTATAGATTTTATAGGCTATGAGTTTCTCGGTGATTCTAGATTGCTATGAGGGATCTTCCAATTCAAAAATTTAAAAACGTATACCTTATAAGATAGGGTATAACTAAAAACTCATAGCATACTCACCTAATATCCACTTAGCCTTAGATACAACAACGACAAAACTAAAGAGAATAAGGAAAGAAGAAATAATATCAATGATTTTGGTATGCCATGATTTTAATTACTTGAAAAGCCTAAACAAAATGGGGTGAAAAATCATGGTAAGAGGGTGGAACTAAAAAAAAAAAGGTCCATTGAAATGACAATCAATTTTCAATTAAAAGGGACATATGATTTTGAGTATGGTTATTCATACATTAGTTTGGTTTAAAGGTCAAACCGAATTAGATCGAATTGTATTTTAAATGGTTTGATTTAAACCCTTAATGAATTAAACTGATTTTAATGGTTTCAGATTTTGAATTTAATCGCTTTAAATGCAGTTTAATTTGGTTCGAAATTCTTTTAAAAACATCTTATTCTAATTAAGAATACTAATAATCATCGGATACATTATATTATGGTGATATTGCATCTATGATGATAGCGAAGGTATGCGAGTTTGCTTAAAGATGAGAAACTGCAGTAAAGAAAGGGAGTGGAATGTGGAGGCTGAGGTAAGATGAAAGATGATAAAAATAGAAAGATAAATAAGGTTAAATTGAAATGTTGATTGTGTTAAAAGCTAAACAATGTCTCTTATTTTTAATTTATAATGAGAAGCGGTTTAGTTTAGATTTAAGGGATTTCATTCAATTCAATTTGATTCAACCTCTAAATCAAGTCACAAAAATTTTGGACCCAAACATAGAAGAATTACATTTTACAATTTGGTCCCCTTTGGTTTCGTTCTTTGTTTGGTTTCGTTCGGTTCTATTTAATGAATAGTCGTAATTTTGAAAGTTTTGGAAGAATTTGAAAGTTAAACAATAGTGAATAGAATGTAGTTAAATCTTAAAGGAGGTCTAAAGTTTATTATGTGTGATATGTTTTAAGATGGGTGCTTTATAAAAAAGGTTAATGTCACAAATGGCATATAAACTTATGCAAAATTGACTACCTGTATTTTGAAAAGATTAATTTGTTACCTAATTGAAGTTTCCATGGTCATTATTGCTACCTGAGTTAATTCTATCAATCTATTTGTTGATGCAAATATAATAACAAATCAAGAATTGACTTATGGTCATTAATGGATCAATTTGCCCACTTTTTGAAGTGGATTGCAATTCACTTTGTCTTAAGTTGTTGCTTTGGTCATCCCAAGGTTAAGGGTGGTTGATAGCTACTTTGTATTGGTCGCACAACTCCCTACAGGTAGCCATAAGCCTCCTTTAGCTTTGGGATAACTGGAACATTCAATTCTTTTTTTGTCCCTATGTTACATCTGCAAATGAACTTGACATAGTTAGTTTAGATAATAAAATTAACCATGTAAATTTCTATCAAGTAATATATTGATCTTTTTAAAATATAGGTAGCAAATTACTAAGGCTATTATAACTTAATAATATTGCAATTAGTTTCTTATTGGGATAAATTAGGGTTTAAATCTTCTTTTCTCTATAGTTGGCAAAAAAAAAAAAAAAGAAGTATAAGTAGTAAATTGCATATTTTGATAAAGTTTAGGTATTATTTATGACATTAACATATATAAAAAAGATTAAGTTGTCACTTTATTAGTATAAATTTATATAATAGTTTCAAAAATCTATATTAGTTATTAGTAATTGAAAAGGCATCTTTGATCACTCATAAAGTTTTTAAGGGCTAATTTGATCATTAGATTTAAAATGTATAATTATGTTTAATTTAGTTACATTTGGAATCCTTACTCATAGGCAATATGGATTTATAATCTAAATCTTAAAGCATCATTACTTAACGAAAAATTATTAAGTTTAATTTAGAATTTTTATACTAATCCTTTCACTTATATTCTTGATTTTTGTTAATTATACGAAGGAAAATATTATAAACTATCACCTTAGGTTATATATGATATAAGAGCATCCCCGTAAAACTCCTTAACATAGAGCCCTAAAATGGAAGTCCTCCCCCATTGGCCAAGTGTTTGACTTTTTTTGAAGTCCGTCGATTAAGGACCTAAAGAATTATTATTATTATTATTATTAAGTATTGTTTTTATTAAAAGTTTATATTATGAATTTCATAAATAATATAAATAAGTATTAAGACTTTATGAATTAATAAGGTTTTTGGGAAAATATTTTTAAATTATTAAAGTGATGTATAAAAATTTTAAATGAAATTCCATTATAGATTCTATTTATCCAAAATGATAAGTCTAGGTAGCATGTCGTTGTGGGGGAGTTTTTTTTAATTTTTTTTTAAATAACTTTGGATTTGTTTTTACTATCCGTGGCGTGAAGGGGAAGTGTACGGAATTGCGATTGATGATTAAGTGCCACGTTTGAGTCGCCGCAAAGAGGAAAATATCTACTGTGGATGAGTCGATCCTAAAATGATGGGACAAGACAGTTCGGGAAATACAATATAAGTGATGATGTAAAGAAGGAAAAAGCAAAAATATAAATTACAAAAGAGATGTTTATCTTTATTTTTTCAATAACGTATATCAGGGTTTTTCCGCATCAAACAATTATCATTACTCATTTAAAATGATGATGGACGATACGTTCATCTCTTTCTCCAGAATTTTTTTTTTTTTGCCAAATTCACCATAACTTTAAATCACGCATATTTCAATAAATTTTTTAAAATCAGATTCAATATTACATTCTCTTTACTTTGAGTGTATTTGTAAGGAAAAAAAAAAAACAAGGGTAAAAATATATTACAAAAACGTAAAATGGACATGTTGCATTTCTTCCAAAAGTAAATTTGTCGATGGAAGAATAGTACTAATGTAGGAATCCGACTAAATAATCATATGTATATTATATGAGTCACATGTTACATGTGGATTCAAAGAAGCGAAACGAGAATAACACTTGAAGAGATGATTAAGAGAGAACGAGGTAGAAATGAAGAATTGACAATTTTAGTATTTTAAATGCATAAGTAATAAGTAAGGTAGTCTTAGAGGACCTTAAGCGTTTACTTTATAGCTTAAGTAAATGAAATGGATTCTTTGCTTGAACTATTTGTTTGATTTCAGAGAATTGAGTTTTTATAGAGCAATATTATTTTTTTCTTCTCTCTAAGGGTTATAAATGAAAAGGAATTACTGAGTATTTATAAGCTTTTAAGTAAGATAACATTCGTTAAATCATCTTAACAATTAACAGATGAGATGAAATTTGCTTAATTTGCTTAATTTATGGTTATTTTGAATGAGTTAACTAATAAACCTAAAATTGATAGCCTTTCTTATAAGTGTATGAGCTTGCCTAAAAATGGTTGGAAATGGAGGACCAATTCAACAATTCTTGTTCTGAGCTCATTAAGTCAATTCTCTCTAAATCATTCCAAATATATATTGGACTCCCTAGGTCTTATGACCTAACTTAAGAAGTTAAGTCCAAACAAATAATGGAATGAGCTTAACAATTAATATGGCAATTTATAGTCCTCTATAAATACATAGTATGTTGTTTCTTAATTTTATTTCGTTCTTTCTATCATGTTCATTTATTTGAATTTGATCAAACTTTATGGCTGCCCTAATTGTATGGCATGCAGACAAATGTTGTTTTATATGTTTGCCTTCTTATCTATCAATCATAGCCAGCTATGCCAAAAGTACCAAATCCAAGATACGCTAGTTACATATTAAGATTACACTGGACAAAAATCATATAATTAATAAAAGAAAAAGGTGTTAAAAACTACTATTGGAAATCACAATTGATTTTCAACTGAAAGAACATATGGTTTGGAGAGCTAAGGAAGGATTTGAAGGGTAAGAAGTAGTGAGCATAATGTAATTAAGGTCTTGTTTAAATTGTTTTCTTTTCCTTTTTTAATCTTTTATCTGTATTTTGTCTGTTTTGTATTCATTTAAAATTTGGTATTAGGAAAACTATCTTATCTATTTCTATTTCATAATTATGATGAAGGTGATGATTTGAGTACTAAAATTGGAAAATGAAAATTTATATATTTTTAATATAAAAGATTTAAAAAATATATATGTATATATTATACATTAAAGATGATTAATTTAATTATATATATGTATAGGTCCCGTGTAAAATATCAAAGGAGGGGGTAAATTGATATCTTTTGCAAGAATAAAAATTTTTCAATTTTTACAACAAATCTCCTCTTATTAACTTAAATAATGTGATAAGTAGTTGAAGATTGATTGTTTAACTTTATGCACAATACAAATAATAAAAATAAACAACTAAATAGAGTAGAGAGAAAGAAAATCAGGCGATCAATTGATTATGTGGAACTTCAAAAACCACGTGATGATTTATTTCGACTCTTTTTTGATTATATGGAATTTCAAAAATTTGAAAATCATACTTCAAATATTATGAATAAACATGAAAAGATATGGTCAAATCTTTATATATCTTGCTCTTGAAAAATAGTATCATAGCTTATTTGATATTTCCTGTAAAAAAATCTATTTTATTCTTGAATATTTTTATTTGAATTATGAAAATAAAACTCTTATAAAAATCTGGTTGAATTTATCTACAATATCCATACTTATCTTCAGTAAAATACCTTGAAGTTCTTAAATTATTGTCAGCAAAATAAGCTACAACCTTATCTTGAAAAACTTACAAAAATCAGCATTGAACTCTTAAGTTTTCGAGCATAGCTTTATCTAATAAATCCTTATAAATAATCTGAAGATATACTATACTAATGTAGCAAACCCTTTTACAATTGATGTCCTTAATGTATTTAACACTTGACTAACCTTGCTAAGAATGTTAGAATACTTTCTTTCCAAAATATATTGACCAAACCTTAATTAAACATTCCACAAATTTGATTCTTGAGTGTATTTAAATTAATCAAACTTAAAATCCTCATGGACTAAATCCAACTTTAGTGGAATGAAATTAAACACATTACTCAAATATGTTTAATAAAGTGGAGCTAGACCTTTTACATATTTGTTCAAATTATTTAGAAAATATCAGAGGAACATCTACTGATATCAGTACTGTACACAATCAATATTGTTTTAATTTGTTATTGATATACTTTTTGATACACATTCTAACATACATTCTGACCAGTACAATTCCAAACTTAATTTTCTTTCTTGAATTGATTTCATTTTAAAATTAACCTACACACCTGATGTTTTTGTTAAAAACACTTTGACCTTTTTCCATTGTGGTTTCTTTTAAAATTAATCAATATTATATCGTGATATATTTATATACTTCATAAATATATTAGTAATAACTTATTACATGTTTTATTATTATCAAAACCAAATTAAAAGACTTAACAATATAGAATTATATTTCCATCTTTTTGATATTTTATTCTTACTAAATATAAAATTCAGGTAGACACAAAAAAGACACCAAAAGGATGAAAATAAGATGAATCAAACGAAGCCTTAAAGTAGGTCTAAATTTTATTATATTGAAAAATTGAGTTATCAATTTATTGGTTTATATTTGTATAAAAATTTCAAAAATCTATGTTAGTTGTTTATAATTGAAAAGGCATCTTTTCTATTATTTAATGCCATGCCATCTATTTATTAAATGTTTTTAATGATGAAGATATATTACATGAAATAAAATAGGGTAAAAAAGAACTATTAGGTTGCTATGATGATTCCAATAGAAATTTGTGATCCATTAAAGGTTTCTCTTTACTCTCTAATTATTAGCAACAACATACATACAATGTATGAATGATTAAATAATTTAACTATATTCAAATTTCTTATTATAAAAGAAGAAGAAATAATATTACATGAAAGTTGTGTTGCAAAATAATAGTAGTAAAAATATAAAAATGTATGAATCTACTATAATATAGCCTATGAATCTCTTTAGTAATATTTTTTCTTCTTCATATTTGAGGTTCATATACCTACGATAATAGAAGAATGTCAATGGAATGGTGATTTAAGAAGAATCTTGAAATTTGAATGCACATATAATGAAAGGCAAATCTTTAATTATCTTGCCTTTAGGCCTCAAGAAACAATTGCCATTGATTATGCCAACAAGTAATAAATAGGTTTTTCATCTCATAGCATGAATTACTCAAATAGTATTTACTATTTTAGCCTTATGAATTTTATTGGAACTTGTACAAACATTTTGAAGACGATAATCTCCCTCTTAAGGATGCAAGGTTCCAATTAGATTGCCTTACAATTGGGTCTAGACCTCTCCTTTGTCCTGTGCATAACTTAGTTCATTCCTACTACCTCTTACTCTTGAGGCCTTGCCATTCATGTAGCTTTGCTAGGAATATTACCTTAGTAATACTTACTACCCTCTTTAAACAATTCTTTTGGATGAGGTTGTAATTAGCCCATTACTCTCACCTTAGTTTATACCTAAATTGACACCTACCTTTAGGGGGGTTGGATTTGACATTATTTGTGACACCCTAAGCTTGGAGGACATGATAGTTCACCATGTATATTCTTTACTAATGACTAAGGGCATAATAGGATTTGTAGCATTTGCGATTCTTTATTTTCTACACTTTCTATGATTAGCTGACACTTGAAAAGTTAAAGAGGTTCAAAAGGATAAGCATATATCTTAACAAGTGACCTTATTAAATGACAATAATCATATATGATGTTCATGGTGTATGCATGAACATGACAAAGTAAACATAACTACACAAATCAACATAACTAGGAATGAAAGTTCAATTCACTTTTTGTTTAATCCTATTCAACATCATAAGTTGCTTCAATCCTTCCTCTTAGCCTAATTTATCCTGAGGTAGTCAATATATGGCCTTATACCTGCCCTTCATGAGGTGATAGGTGCTTGGAATCACCACCACTTTCTAATCTTCAACACATTATTGCTATTGATAGTTTGTTTACATCTTGGTTATCCTACAAAGGCCTCTACATTGTTACCATAACTCTTACTTCCACTTAACTTTTTGACTTACTTAATAGCCATCATTAGTTAGTCATAACCTACATAATCTTTAC
Organism: Lumnitzera littorea; assembly: GCA_024138015.1. Taxonomy (NCBI): domain Eukaryota; kingdom Viridiplantae; phylum Streptophyta; class Magnoliopsida; order Myrtales; family Combretaceae; genus Lumnitzera; species Lumnitzera littorea. Next base: position 12,341,568 of record JAMXBB010000008.1, read on the forward strand.
TTAGGAGTCGTGCCCAATCACTTAGTTTTGATTTCATTACCCATTTAGATGGCCATCACTAATTATTTCATGTCTCTTGTATCACATCTCGCATTAGGAATGGGCTTCTAATATTCAAACTTAACATAATCACTTCATCCCAATACTCCTGGTCTATTTAAATGGCTTAGGTAGCCTATGATGGCTTATAACTTACACACTCTACCCCATATTAGAAGTAAACATCTTGTGATGTGCTTAACCACATATCAAATAATATATCTATTGAAATCATATAGTGCTAAAACGTTAAACAACAATTTAATAAGAGTCTAACCATTTAAGGTGCATTTGTTAACTATCAAGTGCACTTTTATTGGCATTATCTTTATTAAGGTTGAGTTTAGTTGGTTGTCTATGAGGTTTGTAGATATTATATTGAGATAAAAAAAGTGCATGGTTAAGTGAATATCCAAAGAGGGCATGAGCATTATATCATCATGTATACTACTCCTACGTCAAACTCCCTAGCTAAGAGATTCATTATAGGGAAAGATATATATGGGGAAGCTAAGTTATTGATGATTGGGAAACATTCAAAATTAAGAGAATACTATATTTAAGCATCATGAATCCCTTTACTTGTGAATTGACGTGACAAATCTTTAGACCTCAACATTGTGGATTTTGTAATGGATCATACTTTAATGCAGTTAAATGTGACTCCTTTGTAGGTTGTTATTGAGCCATTTATTGGACATGAACTAAAGTGCTAGAGAGTAGTGAGGATAAGTTAAGATCAAATCCATATGTCTTCAATCTAGAGAAGGTATATCATAGTCACTTGATTAGATATAAGCGAATTGAGAGCCTACGGTTTAGTGGAGTCTAAATTGTTCTGGTAAACTAAGCAAAATGATCAATTTTATTATGATATGACCATACACAATTTAATCTAAGATATCAAGAATGAGAGATGTGATCACAATTAAGTTTATAATTACTTTATTATTATGGAAATCTTTTCTAAAGCATTCAATGGCTTGGACTTAATTTATTACCATGATGGAAACTTAGAGTCACATATGTTAATAAGAGTATTAGGATCAATTACGAAATGGATAAGCTTGGGGTAATTGGATTGGGCTATTAGGAACTTATACTTTTATTGGAGTTAGAATTGATTATTTAGTTGAAGTTCTTGGATGAAATAAATTTAAAATTGTCTTAGAGTTAAAATTAATTGTGAGATTAAGATACTCCTAATTACTAGGAATGCATATATGAGAATAATTGAACTAAAAGAACATGGTCAAGATCAAGTATAGCCTAAACCTACGTAGTTGGTGCCTAAGTCTATGGAAGTGAGACAGAGGAGAGAACTTTTTGAGTGTGTATATGTAAGTATATGTGCATATGCAAAGATTAATAGATATTTGCAAAGTTGTTAAACTTATGAAGTTGTTAAACTTATGATTCTACTTAAAATCACTAGAATGTTTGTAGAATTGGAACATAAGATGGAAATGTAAAATAATGTTTGTGAATCATTTGATATTAAATAAATAACTTAATAATGTTATAAGACATAAAGGGTAGTGATTGGTATAGGTGGGTTATATCACATTATTTCAAGGATGAAGTTTTCACTTTTCAACTTTTTTCTATGTAACTTGTTCCTCTCAATTATTTATTTTTTAAATAAAAAAGTAGAAAATGGTACCATATTAAATTTCATTCCTATATCTTACGTTTAATGCTCCAAATGTTTGAAAAGATGGCATAGGGTCTTATAAAATAATTTTACCCTTTATATATTGAAATCTTAAAATACATATAATTGGTAAGAAAAGAGAAAAATCATACTTTTGATTATTGTATTATTTTTTTAATTATGTTATTCTTTTAACTTTTATCTTTTATGTTATTTTTTCATAGGTAAAAACACTAAAATTATAAAATAGGGTATTGAGTGCACATGGAGCTAATGTAACAAGATATATGGTGAATTGTAAATACAACACCTAAATTATTGACTAGTGTAGATGGACTAAATTTTTGGGCAAAAAAAAAAAGGTATGGCTTTACCTCTTAATGATTATTAAAAATGTAATAAGCATCTCAAAATTTCATTAAAACCTAAGAGCATAAATGATTTAAGGGTTGCATTTACAACTATCCTCAGAATTACTTGCAATCTATCTTGTTTGAAGTATATAGTACTTTCTATTGAAATTGTATTGTAGAAAGATACATTGTGAGAGATATAACAATGGCAAAGCTAAAGAGAACAAGGAAAGAACTATTGATACTGATGATTTTAATATGTCATAATTTTAATAGCATGAAAACCATAGACAAAGTAGGGTGAAAAATCATATGGAGGAAGGCGGAATTGCATGAAAATTGCTATTGGAAATAGCAGTTGATTTTCAATTAAAAAAACCACATGTGGTTATGAGAGTTGAGGAAAGATTTGTGAGAAACCCTAACCACTTGAAATCGGTGCGATTTAGGGTTTTTGAGAAAACTTCTCGGAATTGAGTAGAATTTAAATATGGGGTTATAAAAGTTAAAAGAAAAGCTTTGGTAAAGTATATTTAGTGAAATAAAGTATATAAATATTTAATTTAATAAAAGTATAATTTTACCCAATATTAAAAATATGTGTTGTAAACCTAGAATATGAGAATGTATGTGTGTGTGTATATGTGTATATATACATATATACTCGTATAGATACTGAAATAGGGAAAAATCAATATTTAGTATATAAAATATACATAAATTAATACTATAATTATACAAAATGAATAAAAAATTGAAAGGGACAACATAGGGAGTTGATTTTGAGCTATAAAAGGTGTGACAAATCTGCATGGAAATAGTGTATCACATAACCTAGAGTTAGGACACATAATACCTTAAGAAAATTAGGAAAAATAGGCATTAGCAAAGAGAAAAGTTCCTAACCAACCTAGAAACCGCTATAAACTTAAGAAGCCAACATCATTCATAAATTTGGTCATTTTGACATTCTATAAAATTTAGAATAAGGCAGGAAAAGCTTTGGGAAAAATTTAGACAAATATAAAAGAAAATAGGCTTAAAATAAGAGTTTTTGAGTTCCTTGATCCAAGATCAACCTAGGAGTGAACCACTGCTGTATTTTAAAGGAAAGGGTGCCACCAAGGTGGGTCGACATACCCTCTACCCCTAATGGTGCCTGGAGCTTCTTGTGATGGTGAGGCAAAAAGTATGTCTTATTTTTTGGAAATTTACTAAAAATATCACTTGATGTTCAAAAATTATGAAACTTAGTTTTCTTAAGTATTTTTGCATTTGCAACTCAAATCTAAAATTAGATTTTCAAAAAGTTAAATGCTAATATAGGCTCCTTAAGAAAAACATATCGTGAACCAATTATTCATCTCATTTTCAAAAACCCTAAAGACGTAATTTTGACCTAAATTTTTGTGAGTAAGCTCCTTAAATGTTATATTTTCATGCTATGTAACTATTTTTTCAAAATCTTTAAGTTGGGTTTTTGAGAAATTTTGATCCTTACTAAAATAGTGGCTAGAAGTATGTTTTCCTAATGGGTCTTGCACGAACTTAGTATAATATTTATTGTAAACTACCAAGATGATGTTTTTCAATGTTATACAAAAGGGATTACATATAAATTTTGAAGAAAAATTGGTTGTCATGTCAAATATGGAAGAACAAGGTTGTAACGCCCTAGCTTCTAGGTTTCTACTTAAGAAATTATTTTCTTAAACTCTTGGTATCTAGAGATGATTTGTTATTATCATTCTTGAGTTAAGAATAAGACAAAACTTGTATTGAACTTGCTCTTTTGTTTCTTACACAATTACTTTCAAATACTTTCTCATTCAATATAACCAACAATAGTAAAAGCTTCTATATTAGTGAGTCATACATAAAGTATCACAGTTATGTACACTTCTTATACAACATAGAATCTCTATTACAAATATACGTTTCTGAACTTCCACTTCTATACTAAATTTTTGGTTAGATAACACCCATAGCTTTCCTGAACAGCTTTCTTCATGTACTTGAGCTAGATTATATAGTTAATGAGTTCTCTCTAGAGCCTGTTTTTAGCTAGAGTTTTTGAAGTCTCCTTACCACTTCTATTTATTTATTTGTAACTTAAGGATAAGAGAAACTTATCTCCTCAGCTACTGCTAGCTAAGTGAGAGTGGATAAACATATAACAACAAGCATATCATTCAAGTAGTTAGTCCAATTACATTATTTTATGGTTTCTTACCCAAGCAATACAAATGCAATAAGAGTGTACCATGTTCATGCATATGTCATCCATCGGTACTGATATCTTAGCTTAGCTTAGCTACTCATTTAGTTCAGTTGACTAAAATTAGGCATTTGGAATAAATCCGGGAACTTAGCAAACATTTCAACCTAGCAATAACTAAATAGAGTGGTTAGAAAATCTAGTATATAGCTGGCTTAGCAGATACAATGCAATCTTTATATGCTCAAAAACCTAGCTTTTACAAATCAAGTAGTTTACTTGATAAACCTAGCTTTTTCAAATCAAGTAGTTTACTTGATAAACCTAGCTTTTTATATGGAAATTGACCTAGCAACATCTCGATTTTTCAGAAAACTTAACTCATAGGTCTTTTTTTTTTTTGCCATGCCATGAATGCATTAGATTGCGTGCTAAGCAAAATCTAGCAAATCCAAGTAGACTTAGTCATTACTTGTTACCTAACCTTTACTTTGTAGTTTTGTTAGCTCTAAGATTTCGGTATCGGGTTCACTTAGGTGAACACCTTAGGAGATAGAGTTAATTCCAAGATTCTTTTCCAAGATAACACGAATCCCATCAAATGTCATATGTGCATTCATTAACATTAACATACAACCAAGTTTCATATCATGTCATCGATCAATCAACAACTAATATAACAGGTAACATAACTCACCAAGTGACACATTAATTCATAGCCAATTTTAGCCAAGCCATTGAACAACACATTAACTTACAATTAATGTTTAGCCAAGCCAATACATTATAGAGCACGCAAAGTTAGAAGTAGGCATAAGTCTACTCAAGCATACACAAGTATCCATTTACTTGGCTAACGGTATATTCTCAATCTTACTCGCTAACATAAGTTTCCTCTTCCATGAATTTACCTAGCAATCAATTATAGGTCATGAGTATATATAGATATACATATATTAATTAAATTCTCGATTTTTGGTGATTAGTTTGTTATAAGTTAGTTTTGATTTAGTCTCTAAGTTTGATTTCGAGTTAGCTTCTAAAGCAACTTCTTATTCACTATCCTCTTTTACAAATTACAATTTCCTGACCAATTAATGAATTTTGTAAGTTTTTTGAAATTGCCAAATCTTCTGAGTTTGTTTCTGAGCAATTCTATAGCAATTTTCTCTAGTTGAAAATCCTTTGAGTTATCATCTAAGCTATACTGGAGTTATTCATAATATCAATTTTATCCTGTAACACAGCTTTTGAGTTTCTCCAGTTTAAGGTCCTTATTAAATTATCCTTTGAACTACCCTGACTTCGTTATTTCTAGGGTTTTTAATAAAAACAACCTCTGACAAGCTTTTGAGTCCCTTATTTTTCATTTTACTCATCATTTTTCCTTCTAACCAACCCTCTAAGTATCAATCTAGTGGAAATTTCATGACCATAATCCTTTGAATCATCCTCTACCTTTATTCAATTTCCTATAAATTGCTATTTTACCAATTTCTTTTCAAGTTATAATTGTGGAATCAAATTTAAACATTATATAACACTCTAAGCTGACCTTCCTCAATTTCATTACTTCTTAATTCTTTATTCATTACATTACAATTCATCAAATATTTCAAGTTCACTAAATTAGTCAAATACTAACTTCACTTAATTAAGGCCAATTCATCATTTCCTATAACTCCTCACTTTATCAATCAACTCAATCACTCTTAAATAGTATAAACACTTCATTAACTAATCCAACTCAGAATCTAAGGGAGATTATTAAGAGTATAGATTATGTGTCACCAAAATCACCATTTAATACCTAATTTAGGGCTCAAAAATCACATAAAAATTTAGAAGATAGTTTTATAAGAAATCTCTCCATAGCAATTCAGTATTAATATAGGGTAGTTTGCAAAAAAATTTTGTAGGCGAAATTACATCATTAGGTCTATTTATTTTAATATTGAAAATTATTTGATTTTATCGATTTCTTAAGGACATATATTATAACTACCAAATTTATACAAAATATTATTTTTCTTAGATTCTATAAATGTAAATATGTGAGAATAATTTTTCCATAATTTTCTGGACACTATTTATATTTTTAATAATGTACTCAAAATCAGACTAAAATAAGACCTCACTATAAAATGGAGCTTCGGCCACCAGTGGCTCCTCCACCATTGTCGATGCATCTAGGCGGTGGTTGCTATCTCTTGTGGTGGTCACCTTTGGTTTCCAGCAACTCCCTCGCCATCTGTACCCTTCAAAGCTCAATTTTGCGCCTTAATTTTGTTGTTTTTTCCTAATTTTTTTCTTTAATCCTTTTAGCTCCCTTAGATTTTTCCTAAACTTCAATCTGTATAAACAATGTCTTAGAGAGGATTCCTAAATTTTCTAAACTCAAGGATGGTGAAAAATGAATTTTTCTTTCTCTCTCTTCCAAATTCTTTAGTTATATTTTGCATGAAATTTTGATCTAATTCCTAGACACCTATCTAATTGAAGCTATAAGCCTCTTAGGATGATTTCTAGTTGCCTTGGTGTCCTTTGCAAAATTTTTATTAAACTTTTTATAATTTCCTAGGCCTATTTCGGCTTAAAATGTAATTTATCGAGTATTTTAATTAGTTTCAGGTACATATATATATACATAATAATTATACACAGGGTATATAGACATGTTCTATATATTAGTTTGCGTTATATAATATTTTTATTACATATATAATTTATCTTTATAGTTTTGTAATCATTCGAAACTCTAATTTCGAGTTTTTGATAATTACCAATTGTATCCAATAAAACTATATTTTATTAAAATTAAATATTACAAATACTTTATTTTGAGGGATTGATATTACCAAAGCTATTTGTCTAACTTATATGAACTTATATTAAATTTTGGCTCAATTCGAGCTAAATTGTCTAAAGGGCTTAAATTATTTTGAATGCCCTAATTCGTATTGGTGTTGAATAGTTCATGTATGGTAATTCAACTTAAACTATTTCTTGAGTTTTTATTAATGACTTTACTTAATTACTTCCATCAACTATGCTCCCTAGGTCCCATGTATAGTAGAGGTGATCCATTGCTCTTGGTCTTGTGTAGTAAGTCGAAGACTAGGTCTCACAAAAGCCGAATCTACATATTTTATAACTTAAACCATATGTGTTTTTATTCAAATCAAGTGTTTAGATAACTTAAATGACATGCATTAGTATTTAAAATGGTTTTGGGTGATATTGCATTCTGTTCAAATAAGTGGGTAACGGATTGGAGTAGTGTTGGAGTGATTTTATAACTTATAAAGGCAAAACATGGGAGTTAGAAAGCAAGTCAAAAAGTTGGATGTGTTGAGCTAAGATGACTAGAAAGTAAGATAGAAGGTTGGCTGTAATAAAGTATATAAACTGGAGTTAGTCAAGAAGTAGGTTAGAAACTACGCTATGTATGTGAAGTAATTTTTAGTATCATCTAGTTTAACTATGAGGAAGAACGTCAGATAGAATGTTAGTCAGAAAGTGTCCTGGAGGAAACCCTATATATATGAAGAGAATTAGAAACTTGGTCAAAAACTATCTTGGAAGGGAGTTGTGTTAAAGAAGGATTCTAAAACCTAAGCTTAATACTTGTAAGTTTCTATTTCAGTTTATATTTAACATGTAATTAATTAGAGTTGTGTACTTATTGTTAGTTAAGATATAAGAGGTGGATTAGCAGTGCAACAGTTAACTATTTAAGGGAAGCTGTCTAAGTGACCCTGATAAGTGGATACTTATGTTTTTGAGTAGATTATATGTACTCTTTGTATGGTGTGCCAACTTACTTGATTGATTTTCTTGATTATGCTTGGGTGCTAATATGATGTATTGGTTTAATGTTGCAAATGTTACTTTGAGTATGCCTATAATGTGTTGAACCATGATTGATGTTGAGTTGATATTTGCTATCATGTCAATTGTTGAGTATAAAAGATTGAAATAACTTGACGAATGACTAAGTACTAATCTTGCTTCCTAAAGTGTTCACCTAAGTGAACCCAATATCGAGGCTTAAAAATGAAAGTAAGACTAAATAAAAAAAACTTAACATGTAACTTGCATGCGGTTGTTGTGTTGCTTGGTGTTTGACTGATGCATTTCATGGCATGGCACAAAATGACCTATTTTGTTATGTTTTATTTGGAAATTTTAATTTTTCCTAAACAAAGAACTTAGTTTATAAATCTAGATTTTTTGAGCATATATAAATGTGCATAGCTCAACTTGGATATTTAAAATAACAACTTTTTCTAGGTTTTTGAATTGGGTAATTCAAATGCTGGCAATGTTGACTACATAGATGTTTAGGGCTAGGGCTATATTAGGATATTGGTATTGATATATGTCACGTGTATGGGCATGGCATCCTTTTATTGCATATGTTGGTTATTAGGGTGTTTAAGGTTGTTATAAATGATATAGTAACTAGTTATATGGTTAAGATACGTACTTACTTGTATTGTGTTGGTATCCACTCTTACTTAGTGATATGTTGAGAGGATAAACTTGTTTTATCCTTAGGTTAGATGTTTGATGCAAGTATAAGCTTTTTGGGGAATAACCTTTGAGTACGTTGGGGACTCAACCTTTTTGGAGATGCTCAAGATCAACTCTGTTAGTTTTGATGGAATATAGTAGTAAAGAAATGAGGAAAAAAAAAACTTTGTACTTTTGGTTTGTAAGTATTGTAAATAGTTTGTAAACTCTAAGTTTATGGCAGAACTCTAGTGGAAATATGTTTTAAGATCAATGAAATATCCTAAGTTTATATAAGTGTTTAGTAGATTTTAGTTTGTAAGCATCCTTTGTTATTGGGATGTGACAATTTTAGTCTGTAAGCATCCTATTAATAGGAGTGTTATAGTAAAAGGATGATAAATCACTTTGTTAGTATATATTTATATGAAAATTTCAAATATCTATATTAGTTGTTAGTAATTGAATCAAGAAGTTTTAAAGTTTACCTACTTTTCTCTTTGAGTTCTCAATATTTCTTTCCCCTTTAGTTGAGTCTTTAATGTTTTCGAGCCTCACAAAAATAGGATTTCCATTAAACCTGTAAAATTATTTATCAATCCATGATGCGTATAAGTTTCCATTGGTCTAAAGTAATTTTTTTCCCATCTGACCAACTAGAAATAATTTTATTAAAAGAAACAAACATTAGTAATTACATAATATCATGTAGGCGACTAACATGATAAGCTCAAATAAGGTCAAGTAAAGGACTAGGAGGATTCATATCCTAATAACAAAGGCATTAAGAGGACTCATATCCTAATAACAAAGGCATTAAGCAGACTCATATCCTAATAACAAAGGCATAAGCCCATTTTACCCTAAGTTGTAACCTAGTTCGCACATACATTGGCCTTTAAAGACTAAGGGAAAAGATCAATACTTAAAGAATTCCTTAAGATGTTTAATGTCTTCAATAATATTAGATATAAATTATAGTCTTCAACTGTTTCACACACAATTGAAGACCTTTTACGAATCCATTTCCACAATTATCTTGTTTCATCTCTTCCATCTAGCCATCTCTAATGCTTCCCTCATTGCTTACGTTTCTACAACTAAGTTGCTACTTGCTTCAACATTTTTACATATAGCAACATTAACCATTCCTTTAGAAATTCTAGCAATGATACCTAAGCCTATTGTTCCATCTTATTTGCTAAATGCCCCATCACAGTTTAAGTTCATTATCGAAATAGCAGGTAGTCTCCAACTTTGATGCGTGAATCTTAGTTACATTGCCTAACTCTTTCAAGACCAATGAGAAGCTAACACATGTCTAAGATGTGAGAAAAATTTATGAATTTGATGAAGGTCTTGCTTTTGTAAGGTTTAGGAAATGCTGAGGATTCAATGGAATAAAAAAGAAAATGTAAAGGACTCACATAAAAAAGTGAGTAAACGTTAGGACTTAGTTATTAGACATAAAATATATAATTATGTTGGTTTAGGTATCCCGAATCCTTACCCATAGGCAATATAGATCTATAATCTAAATCTTAAAGCGTGATTACTTGGCAAAAAATTATCAAGTTTGATTCAGAGTTTTTACAATAATCTTTCCACTTATATTCTTGATATTTGTCAACTATATGAAGGAAATTACTCTAAATTATCACCTCAAAACTATACTAGATAATATTATAGTTTCTATTTGTCTAAGCTAATAAATCAAGGTGGTGAGCATGAGTGAGTGAATACAGGATGGGTAGTGATAGGTTGTGCCAAGAGCAGACAAGGGTGACCATATTGGGGGTAGGTCCAAGTTTGTAGAAAGCTTGAACATAAGGGTGGCAATGTATGAAAATAATGAAGAAAAATAAGCGAACCACCATTAGCTCTAAGGATATTATATGTCAAGGAACTATTGAGGACTCACAAAAGTGAACTTAATATGATGCACAAGTTAACTCAGTGAGGGAACTTATCACTTGGCCTTAATTAAGGGTTAGGATGAGAGTAGGGAAATGGAGTAAGCACACTAGCTTACGAAAAAAACAAATAATATATTCAAATTTTTGTGATATGTGATGTTATAGTTATATTTACAAGGGTATTTATACTCGAAAAGTTAGGCCATACTACCTAAAATGGAAAAGACAAAAACAGTACTGTCTAAAAGAAGTAATGTATAAGGAATAATAAATGGTACAAATGAAAACTCAAAGAAATTAATGATTGAGCAAATCCTTTGGTGTAGGTGCTAGACATGTGGTGATCGATCATTGAAGCACTTTTAGTATAAACAAACAAGTTGTACAACCAGGCTAGAGGTTACCAAGTAGAGGTATCGAGTAGATTGAAGGGACCTTCCAAGGAGATGTTGGCTCGAATGTGTTCTAAGGTTCTTGGCACAAGCACTACTGAGCTAGTGGTTGGTACTTGCAGAGTAGAGTTGACATTAAGGTTGGTTGAATAATTAGAGGAATATGAGTTAGGTCAGCATACAATGGTTGGCAAAACTAAAATAGCTCAGCTTGGTAGATGAAGTTGTTTGGTAGTGAGGATCAACTCAACATTGGTTGGAGTTGGTGGAATGATAGAATCCACTTCTTCAATCCTTTAAGACTTTTAGCTCGAGCTTAGTTGAAGGGTCCAGTTATCTAATTCCCATCATCCCCTCCGGGTTAATATGCATTTGGAATCAAATACAGGAAGTGTTGAAGAGTAGTTTAGTCCCCATACAACACCAAAGGGTTCTCTAGAAATGACTCAAAAACTTTAGATCTCTATCTGACACAACACTTCTCAGTATGTCGTATAGATAAGCAATCTCCTACAAAAAGAGAAAAGTAACAGCCGAAGCATTGTTGGTTTTTGAGCAAGGCATAAAGTGTGCCATCTTATGAATTTATATACAATAACCATCACAGAATCTTTGCCTTGAGTAATTCGAGGTAATCTGAGGACAAAGTCCATGCTCAATTTAGACCAAAGCTTGGTAGAAGCAAGTAAAGGTATTGCTTTCCATTGTTCGACTCGGCATTTGGCCCTTTTACACGTCTAATGAGTTTCAACAACCCAATGTACATCTTGCCTTATCTTAGGCTAAAAAATCTCCCACTCAATAACTCATATGTCTTCTTCTATCCAAAATGTCCAAAGAGCCTTCCACCATGAGCTTCCATTACTAACAGCTCTCGTATAGAATAGGTCGGCACACATAGCTTATTGCTTCGGAATAAATAACCATCTTCCACATGCTATTCGTCTACCATTCTCCCTTCTCTACAACTTCTATATATTGGATCAAAGTGAGAATCATGTTGATATTGTTCTTTAATTCTTGCAAACCCTAATAGTTTGGTTTGTAGCTCGATAAGAAGAACATGTTGTCTTAATAGTGAATGGTAACTACATTAATCTTGCCTTGCTTATATTTGATGAAGCTATTAAACCCCTTTAGAAATTCAAAAACCCCTTTACAAATTTTAACCCCTCTAGAAATCAAAGCTTAGAAAGCTTTAATAGGCTCCGCATATATCTTAAGGACTCATGATCTATATATATATGATAAATTGCTTTAGCAGAAGGTAATGCTGCTATACTCAAAGAGCTCGGATTAATGCCAAGAGTTTTTGTTATGTATGGAATAGTTCCATTGTACTCCCCTTAACTTTTAACTGTAATAGGCAACTGGTTGGCCTTCTTACATCAACATAACTTTAATGTTGATACTTGATGCATCCATTTAAGCTCGAATACCTTCTTAAAGTTTGGCTGGGCTAGGATTGGGGTAGAGGTCAATCTTTCTTTCATCTCGGTAAAGCTTCTCCTCTCTTTATCTCTCCACTTAAACTCTATATTCTTCTTTGTTAGCTTACTCAAAGGTGTAATTATGGTACTAAATCTGTGGATAAAGCATTATAGAAGGAGGCTAATCTATGGAAACTCCTTACTTCGGCTCATGAAGCTGGGATCAGCCACTTAACAATAGCTTGAATTTTCTTTTCATCAACTCTTAATCCTCCTCTATTAACTACGTAGCCTAGGAAGATTACCTCTTCCTGATAGAAACAACACTTCTTCATGTTTCCAAATAATTTCTTTACTCGGAAGATATCAAAAACAGTTCAAAGATGGTCAATATGACTTGTTAGGTTGGTACTGTAGACAAGGATGTAATTGGAGTAGACTAAAACACATCTTCTAATCACATCTCTCAGAACATGGTTCATGAATTGTATAAAAGTACTTAGGGTGTTTGATAACCTATAGAGCATGACCATCCACTTTGGTACTTGTTCCTTTAATTCTAGTAGTCTTCTTATCAATAGAATGGTTGGCATGTTAGATTTGATGGCTTCTCGAAGCTCGGTATGACTTAGAATTAAAGCCTTCTTTGATCCTTGAGTAAGTTTAGCTTGTAGCTTATTAACTTGGCTAGGTATTATAGATACCTCATTTTTGCCCCTTATAATTTTAGAATTTTTTAGAATAGAAAAAAAGGGGTCTTAATTTAGAAAATGATACAAAAAATAGAAAATAAAAAAAAAGTACAAAAAAACAAAAAATTTAGAAAAACCCAAAAAAAAAAAATAGAAGATTTAGAAAAACCCAAAAAATAAAAAACTTAGAAAAAAAAAAACATAAAACAAGGAGAAAGTAGATAATTTAAAATAAGAATAAAAAATTTAAATAGCTTTTGAATCTTAAGTAACAAAGGAGATGTTAGGCTTAAGCTTAGAATTACATATAGTAGAGGTCGACCTTATCCATATAAGTAATTTGATTGCATATATGAATAAGGTATAGGCCAACAGCCTAATGATTCTATACTTAGACTTAGCATTGCATATGAGTTAGAGGTCTTGAGCTCGAATCTTCTATTAGACATTTTGTGCCTTTTTTTCTTTTTTTAAGCAACATACACATGGTAAGGAGCCATTGGGCCATATCCCGATGACTAATACGTAGCATATACCCATTTGACCACATGGCTAACGTGGCATCCACATGGTGCCACGTCAACTTTTATTTCACATACACCCATACCCACACCCACCCCCTTTTTCTTTCTCGTATACGACCAGCCTTGACAACTCATTTTGTAACCCTTTTTTATCCAATTTTCTTTATACTTTCATCAAATTAATGATGAAATTGCAAAGTAGGCATGGAATACTTTGAATGGAGCTTACGAACATGTTTAGATTCATACATTTAGGCATTCAAATGGGTAATGAAAAATCGGAAAAAAAAATAAAATTTATGGAATTTCATTCAGTTCGATTTTCAACCTTCCATGCTTAACTAAGTTGTTTTTAATATTAAAAGGAGCTTGGGAATTTGTTTGAGAGAAGCAGCAACACTTGAAATATTCCATTAAAGCTTTAATCGAAGTTTTCTCTCTTTGTAAACTCTTAATCATGGCTACTTTCTCTCTCTCTCTCTCTCTCTCTCTAAAAATTCCATCATCATACTCACTTTTGAGCTAAACTACTGATGTCGGCAACATCACTATCACTTGGTTATTTAATTTGTAGTTTGGCTACTTCCCAGCTCTTCTTCGACAACTACGACCATTAAACCTTAACAACCACCACAGCCTTAACCTCGGCCGAACTCTCCACCCTTGTAAACATTAGTTTGACTACCCCTTTCTATTCGTGCTTTAACCATTAGCCTTGTGTACCATCTTTCTCTCTCTACTTGCTACGACAGCTCTACTAAACTATTACCACTACACTCCTATGTGAAACTACTATCACCATTAGCCTCACTACTACCTAAAACCCCTACCCACACATTTTCCTCTCATCAAACTGCAATTAACCCTCTACCGCCACTATATGATTTCAAACACCCACTAAACTACTACCAATAGCCATGATACCACTCCTAAACCCCATATCTCCAATAAAAAAATGCTTGAAAATGCCACTTTCACTTTAAAATTCCACCTAAAACCACCTGAATCGAGTAATGCCACTACTTGCCTTCACCCCTTATACTACACACATGGGACCTGACCAAACCCAACTTAGAATTCAAAGTCTGACCTGAACTTAGTCGATCCAACCCACCTTCCCCTTGCTTTGGTTCGACCCCCTTTCCTAATTTCCTTTGTCTTTTTTTTTTTCCTAATTTTATTTATTTAATTATTGTCTTTGTAATATTCTATTACATTTTATTATATTTTTTCTTCTTTTTCTTTTCTTTTTCAATTTGTTGTATTATAATAAAATTTGTAATAAAAAAACATGAAAAAAGAAAAAAAAGGGAAAAAAGAAAGATAAGAGAAGAGAAAAAACAAAGAGGAGAAGAAAAGAAAGGAAATGTTAGTTTTATCTTATTTATTTTTACGCTTTGGTAAAAAAATAATAAAAAATTAAAATAAGAAAAATAATAAAAGTGAAAAAAAAAAACGTTTTATCACTTAGAAAATCTATTTTTTAAACAAGAAATAAAATAAGATCGTTCCTTTTCAAAATTAAGACATTTTAAAATAAAAACCCTCGATTTAAGGCCCTTTTAGAAATTTTCAAAGTAAAATAAAATGGCTAAGAGACGTAAACTCGATTATTTTTCAAATTTAAAATAAACCAATACACATAGCTTTTTGGGGAATGAATTACGAAAAGTTTGATCCTTAATAGAGAGTATGTAAGCACCTATGGGACGACTTAAAATAAAGGAACTTTTTATTTTTTCCCTTTTGTGAATAATTTTTATTTTTCTTGTTTTTAAGATTTTATTTATTTATAAATTTAGAGTTACTCTTTTGTTGGTATTTTAAAGGATTAATTTAAATTTAAAAAGTTGAAATAATACTCGTTTAAGGTTTAATAAGATAGTCCCTGAATCCAAATATCTAGTTTTAAAACTTTTTAAAAAATTGGCTATATCGAAAGACTAGTAGCTAAGTTATAATTAATCCACTTAGTTGGTTATAACTTAACTCTTTTTCCTAACTTCAATCAGGTGATGATTTTGAACAGTTTTAAAAAAAAAATTCAAAAAAAAAGAAATTAAGTTTTTTTTTTTTAACTCTTTGTTGAGGCTTAATATTAAATGGGTTAGGGTTTAATATTAATTGGGTTAAGAAAAATGTTAAAAATCGAAAAAATTAAAGCTTGACAGCTTAGTGACTCCACTAGGGACGTCAAGAGGGCTAGCTACTTAAAAACTTTTTGAAATTAAATTTGTCTTTTAAAATACCCATGTCATTTATTTATTTATTTGTTTCATGTAAATATATTTTGTTTTAAATTCCCATTGTTACTTGTTACACACATTATACTTGGGATTTTGGGGGAACAACTACATCAAGGATGTAAGGTAAATACGGTTAAACTTAGACGGTCTTAGGACCCTAGGATAAGAGGCCATTGTGTAGGCTCCATATGTAGTGGTGTAACCACTGCTCAAGGTTTATTAAGCTACCTCACTTAAGCTTTAATGTGATCAATGAATCGCTTCCCTAAAAGTGTGTGAGATTATAGAGCTTAAGAACCTTTAGAACCTACCTTAATTGCATTCATTAACCTTTTTCCCAAAATTGGCAAATTGACATGATGTGGCAAGACAAAAAAAGATTAACTATGAGGTTCCTAATCTTTTCCTTGTAAATGTTTTCTTTTCTTTAGAATATCAATGTAATTCCCATGTAAATAGGATATCATGATGTAATTTTCTTTTCATCTTTTTTATAGAAAATGGTTAGTTCTCTCTTACCCTAGCTCTTTTCAAAGAAGTCTATATTGATAAGTCTCTAGAGCCTAAGGGAATACTCGAAAGATGGTTTCAATTTTTCAAAGCAAACCAATAGAAAGTTATTGAAGAAAAGATTAAGCCTATCCTCTCACTACTCAAAGTTCAAACTAGTATCACCATGGTACGAGCTTTGGTTTACTTTTAAGACCCTTAGAATTAGTCTTTTTGTTTTGGCTCGTATCAATTGAGCCTAATTGTTGAAGAGTACTCCTATCTATTAGGAGTCCCCTTTGTCGGAATCAGAGGATATGTTCTAGATATCACGACTAGCCTTGCAAAGATTTTCAACAAACTACTAAGCCTTCGTGAATTTGAAATATGGGCAAATCCCTACAGGAAAATCATTAGGGTAGACGATCTCTTCACTTAGTTCATGACCCCATCTAGCTACAATAAAAAACTCTTTTGTAGTAGGTTTGAAGATTGGTAGCAACATATAATCAACACTTATATCTTCTTAGCATTTGGGATTATTTTATTTCCTAATGGGGTATTTCACATACATCACATGATTGTAAAACTAGTGACCTAATTTTTAGAAGAAAAGTCTTATATCCCAATGCTACTAGTTGAGTAGGCTAGGTCACTCAGTTGTCTTAGAGAAGAAAAGAATGGTGAATCAAAAACCAATATGGCCTTGCTCATGGTTTGGTTTATTAATCATGCCTAGAGCTACAAACTTGACTTCTTTCATAAGAAAGGCATCTAGAGGATGAATCTCATTGATGCATTTGTTACTATTATTGAACTCCCTAAAGATGTTGCTATCTATCGCTGGGTTAGAGCTTTCTAAAAGTTTCACATTGAAGATATCTCCTGGGTTACTAGATAGATCGAAGCAACTAAGTTAAAGAAAAGAAAGAAGATGGAAGAGGAGCTAGGACACCATAAGAAAAAGACGATCTAAACTTTAGGGATTATTTGTAATAAATTTTTCAATAATGTAATGGAAACTTCGAAGATGCAATAAAAATCATTTTCTTGCCACATCATAATCAGTTTGCCAACTCCCCTCTTTGCATCTACACGCTCTCATTTGTATTTTTTATTTTGCTTTACCTGTAAATATTCATTGTTCGTTTTATTAGCTTATACAACTTTGTGAAGTGAAATGAGCAAAAAAAAAAAAAAAAAGAGAGAAAATTTTTCTGAGTAGGCTCATATCCTTAGGCTTCTAATTGTAAATATTTGATTTTGTGCTTTCCATTCCAACTCTTTCCAATCTTTTGTTAATTTGTACATCCTTAGGATTGTATCTCTTATAGGTTACCTTTTAAATATCTACAAGTTATCAATCCTCTCGTTCCCTTAGAAATGCTTTTCTACTCCTTGTAAACTATACCTTATCCTTTAAATAACTCATTTTCTCTCTCAAAAGAAATGTGGTTTTTCAAATAAATAAATAAATAATTAAGGAGTTGCTAATAGGTGAAGATTCTTATTAGGAGTAATGGCCAACAATGGAAATAATGACAATCTAGATGGCACTAACCTTGTAAAAGTGAGGTTTCATTCATTAGAGCAAACTATGGCAAAAATGATTGAACATATGAACTTCATGGTTGACAGCATAGCCTTGCTCAAAGCAACAATGCCAGTAAGTGAAGAGCGTCTAGTATTGGATACCGATCCTTTTGAAGATGATATAGGGTTGGTCAATTTAGGACCAATCAACTTAAAGCCTAGTCAAGATACTTGAAAAGAGTGGGAAAGGAAGTTGACCTAACAAATTGATGAGAGGATAGAGGCATTTAGGAGTCATGACAAATTTGAATAGGTTGGCATCATTGACTTTTTTGCATATGATATTGATGCTCATTTTGAAAAATTCAAAATACTAGAATTTGAGAAATATGATGGGACTGGGTGCCCCAAGTTCTACATTAAGCTGTATCTATGCAAGATGGCTTGTTACATTAAAAATGAGCAACCATTGGTTCACTCATTTCAAGACAGCCTCACTAGGGTATGCCTAATTAGACTTGAAGTGAGTTGATACATGAGATAAGTTGGCTTAAGTGATCTTTGAACATTACAAGTTCAATGTAGAGATAGCATCATCTATTTGGGACTTAAGCAAAATAAGGAAAGACGACAATGAGTCCTTTAAGGAATACTCCCAAAGATAGAGCGGCATGGTAGCTAAAATTGCCTCCCCTTTATCATAGAAGAAACCAATTGAAGCATTGATCCAAACACTGAATGGGCCATATTTTAATTGTCTCATAGGGCAATCGACCTCTAGCTTTACAAATGTGGTTTTAGTAGGCAGTTACATAGAGGAGGCAATAAGGCTAGGTGAATTGGTTGAAGATCAAATTATCTCAACAAGTCCCTAAAATGGTTATAAATTCAGCAAACTTTGAAACAAAGGCACTTATAAGACATCTTACTCAAATTCCAATCCCAATAACTCAACTCCTTCATTAGTTGAGAGAGGTAAGAATGCTAAGCTATGTACCTCCTCCACTTAGGCACAAGCTTTAAAGGCTAGATCTTGGTCGACCATGTGAATATCACATGTGCCCAATAGGTCATTCTATAGAAGACTATTAGAAATTGAAGTATAAGATTCAAGACCTAATCCATACCAGGTTTCTTCAAATAGACTTTACCAATCCAAATGGATTGGAGGTTAAGGTAAATGTTCCTTCACAATACTCTGGGTCATGCATTAACATGATAGGAACATTTAAATAGAAGAGGAATAAGAGTTTAAGATAAGGGAAGTCAGGCCGATTCAATAGAAACTAAAGAATGAGGGGCAATTATTGAGGAAGTTCAAGTACTTTGTGATTTGTAATGTCAAAGAATTACCTAAATAAAAGTTCTTTGTTTCTTGAATAAACATACATTTTGATATCTCATTTTGAAAGTTTAGAATAAAAAGAGGCAAGCCAAAACCTAAACACTAACCCTTAAACACTTGAGTATCGAGTGTCATCAAAGTGAGGATTTGGACTCGTTTCTTAAAGAAAGTCCATCTTGAAATTGATACATTAATCAAAATGATGTTAGGTATTTATTTCTTTATTCTAAAACACAAGATATCCCATGTCAACCCCATTGAGCCTTTTATGAAGTATTTCAAAAATTAAACCTTGTCAAGAACTATTCTACAATGGGGCAATATGGAGGTTAAGGCCATTAAAAAGGAGAACAGGTTAAAACTAATTTGTGCTTACTCTAGTCACCTTAATGCAACTATAATTATTACTTCTAGATACTTATTACTTAAGATGAAGAAGGGCTTCCATGTTGAACAATATATATAAACCGCATATGTTGTGAGTCATACACTAAAAAAGGAGATGATCACCTTTGTCTTAGATTCAATTGAAAAAAAAAAAAAAAAGAAGAAGAAGAAGAAAGGAAGAAAGAAAGAAAAGAGGCACAAGGAAAAATGAGAAAGTGAAGAGTTTGCCTAAGAAAGAAATCTACACAAATAAGGTGATTAAGTCCAAAGCCCAAAACCTGAAAGGACTAGGGGTACAAAAGGAATAAAAAATAAAAAATAAAAAGCACAATCAAGGTGATCAAGCTTGAAAAAGCTAAGGCAAATACCAAAGTTTCCCTTAAAGTTTATGATCCACAAAGAAATTGTAATTGACACATGGCTTATGGCCTACCTACGTTTTTACCCCTTTTAAAAGGCCTTTTTGATTAAAGGAAACAACCTATCCTTTGTAAAAATTACATTTGAAATTAGGGCAAGTACAATTTTAGTTTCACCTTTAGGGTTCTTGACTTATAAACTTAGGTAAGTATTTATTCTTTCAAAATGCCAATTCATTAATGTCCTTTTTTGAAACCGAGGACCAAAAGCTTATATTATATTGCGGTCTGAAAAAGACCTAACAGATTAATTAAAGTGTATCACTTATAAGATAAACCAGAATTTTTGGAATTATAATCAAGAATGAAAAATTGAACTGAGAGAAGGTAAGGAAGACCATGAGATGTCATTACCTTTATGATCAACCTAGGTGATATTAAAAGATCTCTTACCCCAAGTGGCTTGAGAAAAGAAGACCCCCTTAAAGATAAGATTGTCAAGCGATTTAAGTAAAGTCAAGAAAAGAGTGAATTTTCAAAGGCTTACATATATGAAGAACCCAAACCTATTAACAATTCTAAAAAAAAAAAAGTGAGAAGAGAAGATGACAAGTTTTTCTTTTTGGATTGGTCTTTATATCCAACTTTTTCGGCCTTAGTGCCCACTTTTGTCACTTTCAAACATGAGTCATACCTCAGTTGTCTTCCTATTGGGCCTTAGGGCTTAGTTTTGTTACTTTCAAACATGAGTCTTACCTCAATTTTCTTCCCACTCAGTCCTAGTGACCATTTTTAGTTTTACAATATTCACTCAAGTTCAAATAAAGGATTCTAGTCTTTAGTGTCTAATCCAAAATTTCCTTTTGTCGATTTAGGGGGCCTTGCCCTTAGCAATTCGATCAAGTGAACATGATGACTCGATCTCTTTCTTAAGTTGACCTTTGAGGTCAATTTTTTCAAATATAAGAAAATTGCATAGTTAAGAAAGTTTTTTAACAAATATGATTAAATTTTTTAATAGCCATTAATCCAAGATGGTGATAAGCTTCCAAGTCCATCCATCTAAGATGGCGATAATTTTTAGATTTATCAATCTAAGATGGTGATTCAATTTTTTAGATCCATCAATCTAATATGGAATCAATTTTTTCAGTAGCTATCAATCTAAGATGGTGATTCTAATTTTTAGATTCGTCAATCCAAAATGGAAACAATTTTTCAGTAGCCATCAATCTAAGATGGTGATTCAAATTTTTAGATTTATCAATACAAGATGGAATGAATTTTTTTAGTAACCATCAATCCAAGATGGTGATTCAAATTTTTAGATCCATCAATCCGAGATGGAATCAATTTTTTCAGTAGCCATCAATCAAAGATGGAATCAATTTTTTCATTAGCCACCAATCTAAGATAGTGATAAGCTTCTAAGTCCATCAATCTAAGATGGCGATAATTTTTAGATTCGTCAGTCCAAGATGGAATTGATTTTTTAGTAGCCATCAATCCAAGATGGTGATTCAAATTTTTAGACTTGTCAATCTAAAATGGTGATTCAAACTTTTAAATCCATCAATCCAATATGGAATCAATTTTTTTAGTACCCATCAATCTAAGATAGTGATTCAAATTTTCAAATCTATCAATCTATGATGGAATCAATTTTTTTAAAGCCATCAATCCAAGATGGTGATTTAGATTTTTTTTAAATCTCATCAATCCAATATGGTGTTAAAGTTTTTCTAGACCTATCAATCCAAGATAATGTTATATCCATTAATCTAAGATGGTGCTCTTGTTAAAGCCCATCAATCCAAGATAATGCTATGCCCATCAATCCAAGATAGTGTCTAAGTTAAAGCCCATCAATTCAAGAAGATGATGTTATACCTATTAATCCAAGACAATGCTATACCTATCAATTCAAGACAATGCTATACCTAAGCCCATCAATCCAAGATGGTGTTCTTGTTAAAGTCCATCGGTTTAAGATAGCATTAAACCCATCAATTTAGGATGGAACTCACATTGGTGTCAAACTTAATAAATTGAAAAACCATCCATCTAAGATGGCCATTTAAGGTTTACTTTATTTTATCATCCATCCAAGATGACATCTTTAAGGTTCTAGCTAACTCATAAAGCACTATCTCATCTCATATCTCTTTTAAGATAATAGTCAGCTCATAAGGCACTATACAGTTCAAAAACCAGCTTTAGTGTTTTGGCCAATTCTTAGAGTACCTTCTTTCTCTTTTATTTTTCACCATCAACAAATCCCCAGTAGATTGTACATAAAACAACTAGTTAGTTGTAGCGCTTTTTAGAGCAAATGCATCTCTAAGGTAAAAATGGTGTTTCATTTGGTGTTTATGACAAAGTTTTACTCAAACTTTACTATAAAGGGGGGTGGCTATAAATACCTCATTTTTGCATTTTTGTTATTTTAGAAATTTTCAGAATAGGAAAAAGGGGTTCTAATTTAGAAAATGATATAAAAAATAAAAAAAGTAGAAAAATACAAAAAATAATAATAAAAAATTTAGAAAAAAACACAAAATTTAGAAAAACCTAAAAAAAGTAGAAGATTTAGAAAAACCTAAAAAATAGAAAATTTAGAAAAAAAAAACACAAAAAAGGAGAAAGTAGATAATTTAAAATAAGAATAAGAAATTTAAACAGCATTTGGGTCCTAAGCAAACAATAAGATGTTGAGCTTGGGTTTAAAATTAAATTTAGTTGAGGTCGACCTAATTCGTATATACAATTTGATTGTATGTATGGATAAAGCATAAGCCAACGGCTTAATAATACTATATTTGGACTTAAACATTGCATATGAGTTGAGGTCTTGGGTTTGAATCTTCTATCAAGCAATTTGTGCCTTTTTCTTTTCTTAAATAGTGTACATATGGCAAGAAGCCATTGGGCCATGTGCCGACAATTGACACATGATGTACACCTGTTTGGCCATATGGTTGACGTGGTATCCATGTAGTGCCATGTCAACTTTCTATTTTCCCCCCCATTTCCCTCCTCTTTCCTATCCTTTCCTTTTTTCTCGCATGGGTCTAGCCTCAACAGCTCATTTTGTAACCCTTTTTAATTAAGTTTTCTTTATTCTTCTATCAAATTAATGATGAAATCACAAAGTAAACACATAATACTTCGAATGGAGATCGAGAACACGTCTAGATTCATACATTTAGGGATTCAAATCGACAATGAAAAATTGAAAAAAAAATGAAAATTTTAAAATTGCATTTAATTCGATTTTTAACATTCCATGCTTAACTAAGTTGTTTTTAGTATAAAAAGGAGCTTGGAAATTCGTTTGAGAGTAGCACCAACACTTGAAATATTCCATTGAAGCTTCAATCAAAGTTCCTGCATGTGATTGTAACTTTAAGCGTGGCATGGACTTTGCATGGGATCAATTTCAATCTTCTTAAGTAAATTATTATTGGACGTTGTGGCTTTTAAGCGAACAAGGCCTGGACATTGCTTGCCAGTTACGTGAACTTCCACGTGTTGGTGGCTTCTTGGACGTGGATTTTCAATTACGATCAGTGGAGAAACATGGCTCGACGATTGGAAATTTGTTGGACATTTGCTTTTCAACGCCTCATCTTACACCAGTTCTCAATGAAAACTTTGGAGAGAGAGAAACTAGCGGACTAAGATTTTCCAACATGAATTTATGGAGGCCTCTGTGACGAGCAAGAGAGATTACAGCTAAGGATGATGCAAATTGTAGCATGTGATTAGGGCTAGAATATATTATTCGGCTTATTCTCTCCCGTTATGTTTCGAGTTTATTAAAACGTATCGAGGAGAAAAGTGGGGTGAGAAATTCAATTTGAAACGCAAGGAGATGTCAATTTCAAATGGTCTCATTCCTATAGACAGCACCAATGTTGACACATCATTTTTACTTTGTTAATTTGCCGAGAGAGCAGCGAAAAAGAGAGTCCTTTTAAGTGAAGGCTACGTGATATGAGCTTATTAACGATCTTGGATTAGTCGCTCTGTGTACTAAAGTAGCTATCAATACCATTTAAAAAATATAATTGAAACAAGTTGTTGACAATCAATTAAGAACTTATCTAAAATAATTTGTTTCCTCTATAAATTTAGATTGGATGTACTTTTTAAATATATCTAATTGGTGGAACTAAGTCTCGAGATGATATTAAACGATTTAACTTGAACATACCTCTGATTCTGATTTGAAGTTTTAAGAGCCTCCTGTCTTTTTATGCAAAACCTTGTTTATTAACTTTTACGTTAAGTTCTTTCTTGGCTTCTATGTTCTAAAACTTTACTTTTCTTATAAACTTATTATCAACTCAGTAATGGTTTCTTATCATGAAAACACAGCTAGGCGACTTAACATTCCCTCCATTTTGGAAGACGAGAATGAATTGGCTATTGCTGCTTGTTTAGAATATATCATATTGCATTAAGTGTGGTATTGACGCTAACCTATGTGTTGCTTGTTCTGGTTGAGCACAAATCTCATTAGGCTTTATGTTTATCCTATGTGCACTCTAAAAATTTTAGGTGATAAGTTTTATCTAAGAGAATATGGTTTGGACTATTGATTCCAAGCCTAGGATTAAGAGTGAGTAAAAAAACCAATCAAATTAAATCAATTCATAAACCGAACAAAACCAAACCAAAAGTATGGTTATATTTGGCAATTTGGTTTTAAAAATTCTTAAACTAAACTAAACCAAAAATTTATAGTTGGTTTTGAAAGATAAATCAAACAAATTCATTTTAGAAAAGCATAGTAAATATTTTACTTCAACTAAAAATTTCTTTTATTTTAATATAGCACTTAAAATAATTTTTTAGTTTATATTTGTTGAAACGTATATGTAATTAAATTTTATTATTATAATTTATAAATCATTTATATAGGTCGATTCGATATTTATATTATATGCTAACTTTACAAACAAAATTAGTTTTTAATAGATGTCTAAAATTCATCAATTGCATGATATTAATTTCATCAACCTCTTATATGATATCGGTACTCATTATTATCAAATGAATTTAATATTTTTCATATAAGATAACAAGGTATGCAATTATACTTTTCAAGATTATAAAATATGGTTCAATCTCTCAACCAAACCAAAATTATATGGTTTGGAAATTTTCTAATCCGAATAGTATAGTTTGGTACAAAGTTATAAAAAATGAACCACATCTTTGTTAAGGAAAAATCAAGTCAAATCCAATTACGTCCACTTCTACCTAGAATAACTCCCAATGGACGTAACCATCAATGTGTTAATGTTGGTAGACTAAGGGCATGTTAGACTAGCAACATTGAACTAATATGTTTGTACTTTAGATTGAGATATGGATGTTTATTATGATCTTTTAAGTCTTAACCCTATTATTAGCTAAGATTTCAGTGAAGTTGTAGTAACTAGTTTACTTCCAACTGCTGGGCGATTTAAACCCCGGATATTTGTAAAGCGGAGTTTCATGAGTTTCGTGATGTTAGTCAAGGAAAATTGACGATTCTTACATAATTCAATGGGTCATATACTGAGTTCCCACGTCATCCGAGGATATGAGGGCATGATATGTTGACTAAAGGTAGAGACAATACAAACGTGTTTTACTATGTTTCCCAATAAAAAGATCCCATATCAGCATGTGTGTCTATACATAAGATGTCCTGCCTGGTTCTCCCAAGTCCCACCAGTCCATTTCTCCATCTATACCTTCCTTTGCATCCTTTCTCTTTCATGGCTAAGCTTATAGGAAAACAACTTCAATCACTAAGGACAAAACAGGTTTTCTTTTCTTTTTTTTTTTTTTTTTTGTTTTTTCAAATGTGCTTATATAGCTTGATTGATTTTTATGGAAATTTCGTTTCTTCTTGTAGATTGTACTGTTGATGATGTGCAATGCTGCAGCTACGTGAGATCACTTCACTCCGAGGGCATTTTTCAAATCTATTGTTGTTACCCTTGTGCTCTCTAATTCTTGGCCTATAATTATTGAACAAGTTGTGTAGAGTTTCTCATTTTGTGCTTTCTTTTTCCATGATCTTAATGTGAAACCCGTCAGGAAATTGCAGACCCGGGGTTCGGACGATATTACCTCCCTTGATATCCTGCCACCTGAATTTTCAACATATAACACTTCAATTAATTGAAGAAAGATAAAACTGATAATTAAATATACAACCAACCGGTTTTAAAGATTGAACTTATTACATCCGGTTGCTTGTATATTATTTATCGGTTAAGAAATCAAGCCTAACATCCTTCAAACAAAATTACAACTTTTTGAATGTCCATTTTTGTCCTACATCTTTCTAAAATTTGCAATATCTGTTTATTTACACAAATGGAAACATTTCAAAGGATTTAAGACATCCCCTCCTTGGTGGGGATAAAGTTAAGCCGCATCATAAATTGCAATTGTTGTCAGCTTGCTTCGTGCCAAAAGTATTCTAGACATATCCTTATACTAATGTCATCATGACACCATTACCTGTACTTAGTGACCAAGCAATGGAGGAACACAGCCATTTGCACCTTGGTGAAGTCCGTTCCAACACAAAATCTCATGCCACCACCAAATGCCATGAAATGTTTAGATGCTCCATTCAATTCAACTCCCTGTATTAGGCACCAATTATCAATTTATGTAACATCTAGGCCTTACTGAAAGATAGGTAATTTTAGTTAAACCAAAGGGCATTTGCAGAAACTTGGCCAACCTCCCATCTTGATGGGTTGAAAGAAAGAGGATCATCGTATTTTGCCGGGTCTAAATGAACTGCTGGTGGACAGACCACAACTCCCCATCCTGCTGGTATGGTATATCCTGTAGCAAAGTTGAATCCACCCTATGTTAAGGTAAGTGTAATGTATTGGATTCAACTTCACAATCGAAAAATTGCGAGTTTATAGGTACCATATGTGCTGAGACTTTGCCAAACACTTATCAGGTGGATTACGTATTTAAATAGGGATTAAATGACTATACAAGAGTTGAATTTATGATCTCCTTATTTGATACCATATTGAATTCGACTCTATGACATACTGATAGAAATTTAAGCTTATAAATATAGTATATTTATTACTTAATATAGCCATGCCTTCGATAGGAACATAGATTTTATACACATACCTTTAAATTGGATATCTTTTAGTGCTTTTCGAAAAACTCCAGGAACAATATTTGCCAATCTGACTGTTTCGTTTATGAACTGCATGTAAAATTTGTCAGTACAACGAAGTTTAGATACATTTTCTAATATATTACTCACTTAAAGTGCTTCAATCACCTGAAATGTAAATTCCATTGATTTGTATTCTTTCCATGTGAGTTCAGAATCTGCATTTTCTCTCTTCCTTAGTATAGCCTCATGCTCATCCTGGATAAATTTCAAATATGTCAGTAAGAAAAGCACTAAAATCGTAATGTATGTAGTGGAATAGAGTTACAAAGTCGAGTTTTACAAACCGTCAATTGCTTTAACACTGAAGGATGATCGGAGAGAAATTTAATGCCTAATGTGAGAGCAAGGGACGTGGTTTCAAAGCTGGCAAATAGTAGCACAAACATTAAATCAAGAGCAATTTCCTCAGTAAGAATAGTGCCTTCTTCCTTTAGTTCTTCAAGGACATAATCGAGAAAATCAGTCTGTTCCTTCCGGGGCTTCTTTCGCCTTTCTTTTAGCAGGTTTCTTAGCATTTTCATTGCCTTTTGCCTTCCCTGAAACAATATCATGTTAATGAGATGGGAACGGAGGGAGGGATATTGCCAATTCCATCCCCAAGAAAAACGTGTTCATATCAACCGGTTTATAAGACCTTAGTGGGTTGACAAGAAATTTAAAGGAAGAGATTAAACAAATCAATATAAAATATTCGTATAGAAATTGGTTATTCACCTGAAGACATTGATGATAAGCAGTTCCGGGAATGTCAAAAGGAAAGGAGATCAATCCTTTTATGAATGAGTCAAAATTTGCTCTTAAATTCTCCTTTGAATTTTCAGAATCATGACTAATCAACTTCTTTGCTGTTAAGTGAAATATCATCTGCAAATTCCATAAGCACAAATCAGTCTATGAAATTATTTTCAAAAAATTTTGGGATTAAGTGCATATTATACTCTGCATTACGCTGGCAGTTTCTGCCTTTACTTCTATTGTATCCTGCTGTGACCAATGTTGCAACCTTTTGTGTGCAACCTTCTCTACTTCAGGCAACATCCTTTTAAGACTTTCTGGTCCAAAGAGATATAGGATTATATTCTTTAGGTACTTGTACATGAAACCATGTAATGAACCAACATTTTGCCTGCCAAAGATCTTGGTGAAGGTTTCGGGATACCAGCTCTGGAACAACTGCCCCTCTTGTTGGAAAACAAAGTAATTTAGATCAGGGTCTGTTGATACCACAATTGGACGACCAACCAAACTGGTTCGGAATATCGATCCATATCTGAAAAACAAAAAATGAATACGTTTAGGATCGTGAAAGTTTTTGGTCACATTTTCTTACGAGCGAGAACAAAGGTGTCAACATTTTGGTGCTTGCTTCAAATAAACAATGCTCAACGTGTTCAGTATCCATTTAAAACACTGATAGCTTATTTGTTACTGATCAGGATGGTAAGTTTTACCTTTTCATCCTCTCTTTGATGAAGGGAGATATGTCATGAGTGGTGTTTGGGGCGAAAAACTGAAGGGTCTCGCCAAGAAGCGGCAAACCCATCGACCCGGGTGGAAGCTTTCCATTACATTTGGGATTTCTCCAGGAGTAGACCCAATGTGTGATGCATATTATGACCAATGCTCCAACAAATAAAGCAAACATTCTTAAAAGCTTATCTCGGACTGAAGCTGAACAAAAACTTGCAATGTCTCCACTGCCCTTGCTTAAATAGTTGGAGAAAGCTATCCAATTTTGAGCAAGAATTTGGAAGAAACCGTTGGGTGATGAATAAGCAGTAAGGAAAGTGTTAGTGCAGTGGAAAGCTTTTCACATGTCCAACAAAGAAGGGAAGAGGCTCCAATTTATATTGGCATGTCCTAACTCAACAACTGGCTAGGAAATTGGCATTAATTTTTTGGAGCCCTTTGTTTTTTTGAAGATGGTTGCTCTAAAACCTATAAAAAGTGGTTGAACATAGAATAAGAAATAGTTTCATATTAATATTCTGTCCCTAACACTCCAACTTGCCATTTGTCAACGGCTTCCATGGAATAGTGTATTACAAAATGCCATGCCTGTGAAACTCACATGATACTTCCTGTCACTTGGAGTTTGGTTGATTCGAGGGCACTGATAGAAGGTAGATGTAATCGAATGCATCTAGACGTTGGGTGAATTTTCCTATTATTATATATCATTTTAAAATAATAATCGTTATTACGAAAGTATTAATTTATTTCATTTTAAAAAGTTAAAACACACAAAATGAAAATTTTTTTAAATTTAGGCATATTATATATAATTATAGATACTTCTGCGGCCATTATCCCCTATATATTTATCCATTCCCATTATTGCTACGAGTATGAATAAAATAGTTTATTTTCCTTATTATAGGGTTAAGATCACATAAAACAAAGAAGAGGAGAGCAAGAATACATGTACAAATAAAAGACTTTCTCTGACTAATAACAATAAAACTCAGAGTATCGAGAAGCAATCTTCTAATGCGTCATTCAATGAATTTTTCAAATGGGTCTCACCAACTCCTTAATAATTCCACCATTTTTAGTTAAAATGGCTCAGAATCTAAGCGACATTGATGCTTTGGCTAGATAGATAGATGCCTTACATGTTCCTTCTCTGTTACCAGCTTGTGTTTCCCGCCTTTATTGGTATATTCCTAGATTTTCTTTATCTCTAGCAATCTTATCTTAAGCTCTAAATCTTTATACATGCGTCATTGTAGATTTCAGATAGATTCAATTTCCTAAATTATTATTTCTAGGAGATATCAAAAGGACTGTTTAAGATATGCCTCAAAGGAAGTTTATATTCACTTCTCTACTACTACCCCAGAAATATTTCATAATAGCTGTAAACCTTTTCCAATGTCTTGTAAAGACGTGTATCCAAACATACATACATACATACATATATATATATATATATATGCCTCTCTAAATGTTTGTAATTTCACATGTTTTACTCTCATGAAATAGAAAGGATTCGTTTCCAATAATTTGTTTTTGTTTAGCAAAAGTTACACTAAAATAGTTCAAAAAAATATAAGAAAATATATTCAGAATAAAGACGAAATGGGTCTCCTTTATTTTTATCTTATCAATTTTCTTAGATTTTTGCATTAATTATTAAGATTATCTAAATTATTGAATTACGTTATGATATCACTATGATATCATCTTTTGTTTATAATTTCAATCATTAATAGTAGGAAAATTTGTAAATATCCTCTTAAACTTTGACTTGACTACATATTAATCTCTTAAACTTTCAAAATATGCTTTTAAGGCTCCTAGAAATTTTAATATATTGGTAACATAAAAGATATTCTTTTTTTATTTAAAAAAAATCATATTATTGTCAAAATTTAAGAGATTTTAAAATATATTTTAATAAGTTTAAGGAATGATGTTTGTAGATTAAAATCAAAGTTTAAAAAAATAGTGAATTTGTATTAAAATATACTTCGAAAGTTCATGAAATAATTTGCATATAAGACAAAATTTAAGGAGATTATTACATTTTCTCTTTAATATTAGATATTACAGCACTTAAACGAAAATTTTTAGTGAAAATTGAAAGAATAAAAATGGAGAACATGTATTTTCGATGAGGTAATCGGGACCCCGAATCGAATTATCGGTTTGAATTTCTTTATGGTGGAGGCGATGATCTAAGCTGTCTAGTTGATAAGATTTAAACCCATTCAACGCATGGAGCAACGTTCCTTAGTCCCATTGAGCCACGGACTTGACCGAGAAATAAGTACTATAACATAGGTAGGGTTGCTGTGCCTCCAATCCACATTATATGTGTCTCTATTGTACGGTCATATTTGTTGGTCCCATCCCAGGACAAGAAGACAAACCAGCACAGTGAACTTCCGATAAAACTATGCAACTAGGGATCCGAAGTAGAAATTGTATACGTAAATATTTCCTTCAACCTTGTAAATGATTCAAATAAGCCCTTACAATATGTATAAAGATCTTGTAATATAAATAAAGATGATACTTTGAAGAGATCTTAGAACTTAATAGTTTTATGACAAAGGGGTTTGTTTGAATATTATAACATTCTACAGAATTGTAGGGTTTAGTAATCTAATTTAAAGTTTAGAGCTTAATTTTGTATTGTATTTTGGGAAAAAAAAAAAAAGCTACCATCCTAATCAATGGAAAACTTAAATTATAAGGAAAATCATAAACAATAAAATGTTACTCATTTCATATGGAACAATATTAGATTTCATATGGCCTCTTCAAGAACAATTTTAATGTAATACTTATGTACTTGCTTAAATTTTGGGTTGAAGTGTTCATATCGATCAAAGGAGGGATTCCATATTTACATATCATAAGCTAACTTTTGTAGCAGGCTTAAACTTGAGAAGGTGAATGATCAAATGGCAAGATATTATCAATGATTCTTATGAGGTAAAAGAGTGAGACCCTAATGCCAAGAATTAAGAATTACAACTTAGAAACCTATGGCATTGTCTGGCTACATGTCCTCTTAATGCTTAGTCTCTTATAAGTAATAAACTAGGCTTTGTCATTTTATGTCTCCTAGGTAGTCAATAATAGGTTGGTTACATTTTGTGCTTGTTAGTGATGAGAGTGAAGAAGGGGGGTAATATAAGAAAAGTTTGAACAACCTAACTATAGAACTTGAGATGCTTTATTTGGGAAATCTAAAAGACATGTTTTTAATGAAAAAAGTAAGGACAACTTTCTATTTTTTAGTTTGATTTTCTTATTGTTCCAACCTTGCCTAGTTATTTCTAGAAGTGTTGGCAGTTAGCAATAGTAGTCAAAAGAGCGTATACAGTGAAAGTGGTCCGTCTTTGGAGCTTGAGTCACATAACATGGAAACAAGCATAAGCTTTGTGAATTGTGATATACCTTTCTTCCACATGCCCCTTTCGAGCTACAACATTTGGCAATTAATCCTTAAATTATATAAAATACAACGACTTTTAATAATTGGCTAAGAACACAGAAGGATATTTTACCTTTTAAGGTAAATGAAAATGTTAGCGTAGAGTAATAGCTTTTGGTCTTATTTATTTTATCACGTGTAAATATATACTGAACTGATTATGGTCACGTATGCAAGGGTATAAATATGTACTCTTCACCATCTTGTAACTAATTCACAAAATTCAATTCATTTTTGTTTCCTCACTAGAATATCAAACCACTATCTCTTTCATTCCACAATACGCTCTAATTCTCCATAGTTACTATCAACATCAGTAATCTTCATTTACATTTCTATTATGCAAATTAGCTCATTTAGGTTGTTCTCTTGGTATCAGAGTAGGCTTTTAGCTTGTGATTAGATTAGTTTTCTATCTCTAGCCATTTCGTATGCTTCATATTATTGCACTGTTACATTGAATTATGATAATGATGAATGATTTGATTTAAAATGATCCATTGTTTCTTTGTGGTTCTAATAATCTTGGTGTAGCAATCACAAATATTGCGTTTAATGGATTGAATTGTCTAGATTAGAGTCGATCTATTAAGCTAAGGTTAGGTGCTAAAGCCAAATTAGGTTTTATTGAAGGAACTTTTGTAAAATCGAATGATGATGATGAAAAATTTTAACGATGGACAAGATGCAATTACATTATTAGGTGTTGATTATTGAATTCAATCACTAAGGATCTAGCCGAAGCATTCATGTATGCTAAATCAACAAGAGAACTTTGGCAAGACATTTATGAAAGGTTTGATGTTACTAATGGACCATTGGTTTATCAAATTCAGTACAAGATTTCTAATGTCAAGCAAGGAAATCTTAGTGTTATGTCATATTTTAACAAGTTGAAGAAGTTATGGGATGAAATGAGTGATCTTTGTAAAGTACCAAAGTGTTCTTATGGAGCTTTTGAAAACTGTAGATGTGAATTGAAAGATAAGTATTTTGCACTTGAAAATAGAAACAAGTTGATGCAATTCCTTATGGGATTACATGAGATTTATGAAAATGTTAGAAACTAAATTCTTTCAATGGATCCACTCCCTACAATTAGTAAAGCATATTACTTGATCACTCAAGTTGAGAAACAAAAGAACATGAGTAAGGTGATGGGAGGACAAAATGATTTCTCAATTGCATATTCTATCAAAAACACTCAATGACCAATGATGTATGATAAGGGGGATAGAAGAATGAAAAATGGTGGCAAACTATTATGCAAACATTGCAAGAAAGTGGGGCATTCTATAGAACAGAGCTTTGAACTAATAGGTTTCCCTAAGTAGTATAAAGGGGTAAAAGATAGAAAGGGAAATCATATAGCAGCACAGGTTGAAAGAAAAGTTCAACTTGATAATCCACTTGAAGATAGCCTAAAGCCAGTTGGTGCCATAAGCAATGGATTTAAGTTAGTTTCAAGGACATGTAATGAAGTGTATGGGTTACTAAAAGGGAAACAATATGGAGAAGAATAGGCTTCGTCATCCATGGTGAATTATTGTGTAGGTACTAATCCTTACATCTTTGCTATACATACTTCATATAATGATAGAACTTCAGGAAAGTGGATTGTAGATACAAGAGCAACATATTACATTTCTCCTTTCAAAGAACTATTTTCCTAATGGTCATTACAATTTTGTATATGAAGTTGATAATGTGCCAATTCATGATAACATCATTCTAACCAATGTTCTCTTTATTCTTGATCTTCATTTCAATCTCTTATCAGTAAGCAACTTATTAGTTGATAATAGAGATTTATATCTCAAGATTGATGTCAAAGGACATGTTTTTTAGGACTAAATTTCTAACCAAATTGTTGCACATGTGACCATAGTCGGCTCAATATGTATTTACACGTGATAAAATAAATAAGACCAAAAACTACTACTCTACGCTAACACTAAATCCTAAAACAAATTAAGTAGCAAAGTTTTAGACTTCATATCTCAAAATAATCTAAGATATGTTTCTTTAATCAAATCTAAAAGGTTCTAAAACTAGAGAAGGCGAATAGGGCTTAAGGAGATCATGAATAACAATTTGAGATTTTTTTGATAATGTGAGATTACCATATTCCAGTAAGATATATACTTTCTTATCGAAAAAAATGTAACATATATACGTAATTCCTTAGAGAAAATAGATCGATTAAGTTTGGATTTGCATTTACCGACCAAGAAGAAGTATAAATTGTATGGAACCAACAAGGAGAGCTTCAACAATGATGAAGTGCAGGTAGATTAATGAACATGGAGTTTGATCTTGAATTATTTTATAAGAGCCTAGTTTCATCTATCTCGTATAATGTTTTGATTATTACATGCATGTTGATGTTCTTAAAAAACAATATGTATAAATAAGTATGTATGTATGTGTACACACACATATATAGATAGCTTTGATATAATCAAATTAAACTGAAATCAAACAAAACAAAATCAAAAAATGTTGGTTCACTTTAGAATATCATACAAACCTAACCAAACTGAATTGTACCAACTCTTAATAGAAACTCATAAAAATGACATACGTTTCCAATGAACACTTCATATAGGAAAACAGGAAGGGCGGTTTTGGGAACCTGAGCCTATTTCGGTACCTTGTGAAACATTTTGAAATAATTTCGCAGAAACCTTCCTACATCCTCAGAGTCAAGGACAATATTATTTCAAGACACTTATCCTTCTTTTGTACGTCAACATAGTATTTTATATATGTAATAAATAAAATAATAAATATAAGTTGGGATCAGTATTAACATTGTCCGAAAACCCTCTAAGAGTGCAGTTTATCCGAAGTTTCCATGGATAATTTTAGTTGCAAAAAGTTAGGATAAAGAAATTGTTTCCTTAGGGACAATATTATAATTCGATAATGAAGACTAAACTCCTTTAAGTGTACACGGTTTGTCGATTAATTTTGTTGAAAAAGGTTTGGATGACGAAATTGTTTCCTGGCAGAATCAATTGATAAAAATAGCTTTACACTTTGGTGCGAGATTGGAAAGTTCATTACAATGGGCTTACCAGCATGACAGCTCAAAAACCCACTATTCGTTTTTCTTCTTGAATATAAAAATGGGTTGCGAAATAAACCCTAAAAAGTTGGTCCTTTGTTTATTGGGGGTTTAGCCTGACTTTTGTATTGGAAATGGGAATCATCGGTCCTACTTGTTCTGATTGTGCACTGGCACAGACGTTATTTGTGGAACAATACATCAAAATTTTCTATCTCCAAATTAAATTTCATCAAGTGGTGATTGTTTTTTGATGTATTATTGGGCATATACTACATGTTAAATTGGTTTTCACAAATACCAATAATCAGTTAAAACTCCACCGCAATACACGGATTTTGATTTAATAATAAAATCCATTTCTTAAGGTAGTCAACAAATTCTCTGCCATTAAGGAGGTTGACAACTCCCTGATTTTAAGGTATCTGAAAAACAATTTAGGTTTTTATTTAATTTTTCTATTTATTTCTCAAGCCTTTTTTATTTTTATTTTTATTTTTTTACTCATTTTAATTAATATTATTTAATTTAAATCATATAACATTATTATTTATTAAATGAATTACTTATGAACCAATCAGAAATATATACGTGTTCTTCGTCATCATTAAGACAAAGTAAAGAAATTTGTCGCTTGCTAAAGCGCCAAAACATGAGTAATGTTTTTTTTTTTTTGTAATTTTTAATTAAAAAATTGAATTAATATATTAACAGTTTATATTCATAAAATGCTTTTAGTACTAACGTTTGATTACATAAATGAATAATATTATATGTTTTAGTTTTATATATCTATTCACACTCTTTCCACATATATCTGACATGGGTGTCTTTGGAAATAATTATAGTCCTCCATTGTGGGAACGAAATTAATGAAATCACATGTTGCAGCTCCATTATAAGTACCATCTTTTGCAAAATGGGCTAGTCTGTTGGACATATAATTACA
The DNA here is from genome assembly GCA_024138015.1 of Lumnitzera littorea. Lineage (NCBI taxonomy): Eukaryota > Viridiplantae > Streptophyta > Magnoliopsida > Myrtales > Combretaceae > Lumnitzera > Lumnitzera littorea. The sequence goes on from JAMXBB010000008.1 coordinate 12,377,849, forward strand.
TTAAAGAATTGTTTGATGCTACTTATAATGAAAAATAGCTGAGTGAGTGAAACAAAAAAGTAATACATCGTCAAAAGTATTACTGATAAAAAATAAAAAAAAAAAGTAATTAAGTTACTTGTTATATCACGGTTAATCCATACAAAACCGACGTCGAGCTTAATCTACTTTTCTTTTTAATTCTTTGTGCGCAAAGGAAGATATTTACATTAACAGTAATATGAAAGTACAAAAAGATATGCTGTAAGGTATATATCCCATGGATACATGCCAGCAGAAAAGACATGATATCTGGGGCACCATCCCTTCTTGGTCGAGTCCAAAAGTCCACGAGGATGACAATAAACGCCTGCCCTGAAGCCCCTGGCGTGAAACAGCATCCATTTAACCGAGGAGCACAATTGGGAGGAAAAAAGATGTAATAGTAATAATATAGCACGTGTTTGGATTTGGAATAAGTAAATACTAACACCTATTAGTAATAGTAAATAGTTTTTTTAGAAAAAAACTATTATTTATAATTTGACGTATTAAAATTTTTTGGGAAAGTATTCCCATAAAGTGCAATGGCCTAAGTAAAAGGCTCTGGTAAATAACAAAATCAAAGTAAAGAGTGCCGATTGTAGTCTCCGATGAGTCCTCCAGCACCAGCCTTTCCTTTTAGCCATCATGATTGAGTTTTAGCTGCCCAAAAGGCGTTGAAGAAGTCTGGTGCGCTCTTGGCTGGCTACTTGGCGGTATAAGGTTTAATCAAAATGACACACCGACAAAATGGAGAATAAAAAGGCTAAAAATACGGATTCAATTTGGAACAAACTCTAAGATGATGAAATTTCGAATTAGCTTAAAAGATCCGAATATTATTATTATTATTATTATTATTAACTTTTTTTTATATAATGATTGGTTTACTCGAATAGGGAAATGGGATAGACATGTGGGTAAATTGGAGAGTCCATAGGTACCAAAACTAAAATTAAGAGGCATTTCGAATTTAAAAGAATAGTTCTTTTATAGCTCTTGAAAAAGGTTGTTACTGCAAATATCTCACCCAGTGCAAAACCATATTATTTCCAAGTCAATCTTTTATATCCATTTATACAAGTATAATTATTTTTCGTTACCTATTCATCACTTATTGAAATGACAAATCAATCAAGAAAATGATAGGTTTTCTCAGACACATTGGAGAAGAAATTTTATCCCAAAATTGATCGCACCTGATGCATGAAAATTAACCTCAACACATACATAAACATCTTTGAATTAAGTCACTCCACTATGAATAATTGTAGATTATCGTTTTCATTTTTTGCATTAAACCGCTATCACTTGACCAATACCTTGAGATGAATTTAATAAAAAGTTACATATTGTCGCAAAATTGATATATTTAGTTAGGATATATTTTTAAAGTTATGTTTAACAAAAATCATTTCCTATATTCGTGCATCAGCAAATCGATATTCATTGTCTACACATATATGCACGAATCATGATATTTTTACATAATAATAACGTGAAAAGACGATTTCGAAATATGTTTCGGCTCGGTAATAATTAGCCAGATTATAAAAACAGTCGTCTAATAAGTGCCACTAGACACTTGTTAAACATGCTAAAAAAATAATATATAATCTTGTCATTAAGTGCATTAAACAAAATGCCACTATCACTATGCTTCTCAACATGTTTTTATTTATTTGGTGAAGCCAAGTGCAATTCACGTTATACAAGATTTAGGAGCACAAGATCACCCGTGTCGAATATTGTCATATGCTACGTTAATTTATGTCAACCATGTGGTTTATCCTTATGCGATATAATTGCGTCATAAAACACTTATGCTTCAAGACCGACTTTCCATAAAATGTATTTATCCTATCGAAGCACCACTGATTGTCTGACATGCCTTCCTCTCTTCATATCTAAGCAATAACTGGTTCAAGTTCACATCGAAATCTCAACCTTAGATTATTCGAATAATTTATCAAACAGAGTTTAAACCTTATAATGTGTAACTTGACTAATTTAAGAACATAATTGATTTCGACTGAGGTTTAAATGTTCGTGGAGTTCAAGTTGATATTTTGATGTTAATATTATTTTAACTAGAAAGGAATTTTCTAAATAAATCAAGTCCAAATGATCTCATTTGTTAATTTTGAGCTTGAATTAAGGTTGAGAGTTGAAATTTTGAATTGAGCTTAAACTTGTAGTTCTACGCTTGATGGAACGTAAATCGAGCTTAAACTAACTTAACTTAGCACTATATATTCTCTAACTTAATATGTTTATAACCCCGCCTTCCGTCATAGACCTTCTTGATTAGAATTTCTAGAAAAGCTAAGAGGCTAGTTTATCAATTAATTTGGTCCAATGTTTTCTATGATCTACTACATTATTATGTGAGCTTAACCACCACTAGCTAACACTACCCCCTTGTCTATGATAGTATGTATCGTCTCAAGGATTTTGTCGATATTAATCAAAGACAAATTGAACTTCGCACAAATGGTAAGGCTTGCAAAAGAGAGCACACTAAGAGAACATTGGAGTATTGTTCAACGTAGTTACTCCAATACTTAAGTCAGTTGTGAATATTTGGAGAGTATGAAAGCTTGAGAGCAATTAGTAGGTGTAAGTATGCAAAGTATCAAATAGTTTATCGTTGGGTAATGATTTTGTATTTATAAAGGAGTAACATCGGCAATTGGAAAGCAATTAGTGAGTAGAGCCACTTCTACAAGCATTAGAGAGTAGGATCATAATATCCGACGTAGTTTAAATAAATAAGAAGTAGTTGTTGACTTAGTCTATTGGCCTTATTTGGAGTCTTCCAGCATTAGAGGCTTATGATAGTTTGAAAGGCTGATCTCTAGGCTTTAGCCAAGGGCGACTTATTTTAAGGAGTGACTCTAAAGAGATCAATTGGAAAGGCTGCACTCTAGGCTTTAGCCAAGGGCGACTTATCATAAGGAGTGACTCTAAAGAGATCGAGATGGGCCTAAGGAGCCCATGTCCTAAAAGGCCCTATTCGGGAACTTTTCTTTAGATTTCATTCTCTCATTTCTTCATCAATCATATTGACTAACATAAGTGAGATGCCATCAAATGCATCAAAATACAATCTCACCAACTCCAAGACTACAAAGAGTGATCCTTCCCTCGAAGGAAAGGACGATAGTTAGATGACACTACTAGAATGGTGATGGAGACACTAGATAGGGTAAGGCTCATCAATGCTATCCCAAGTAACACTTGTGTATACACTCTCTTGCTGCTGACTAGAAACTTGTTTGAGACACTTAGGATAAGCAAAGGCCTAAGTGGCCGAGTTAGTAGGAGCAAGGCCTTTGCTCCAAGCTGGGTATTGAGCAAATTTATAGTTGAACCAATTCTCAACTAGAGAATACGAGTGCCAAGGAGGGAAGAAAAGGTGCTCCTACTAACAAGGGGGTACTTCACTATCTTTGAAAAATGCTTGGAAAACAGGCAGCGCCTCCCTCTAAACAACTTTGAGAAGGACCTAATCAATTTCCACTGGTGTAGCTTGGCGTAGGTCCATCCTAATAAATTTAGGGTATTGAAGGCCTTCTAGGGGCTATGTGAATACTTGGTGATGAGGGCCACCCTCGAACTTTTCAACCACTTCCACATGTGAAAAAGTGTAGGTAGGTGGCCATACCTCCAAACTCTTTTGGGGAAATGCTATTTTGTAGCCTTACGAACTCTATTAAGGGCTAACAAAACAATTACCTGGTGATTGAGTTACCAAATGAGGTAAACTTCTAGACCGGATGGACCAAATTGGTTCAAATAGGGTCCTAAAAGGAGTTGGGGCACGATGATGCCAAGGCCATGACGGAGATTCACGCCTTCATAGCCTTCAAACAAGGCAATGAAATTAATGCTACGAACGACTTCATCTGTCATGCTAATGTATAAAGTTATCCTTCGTCTGATGTCCTTAAAAGGAATAGTAGGGGGGTGTAGGGGGGGATCTTCTTTGTTTATGCTGGTCACAATAGAGTCGGTGAATGGTAGTGTTTTGTATTTTGTCTTTGCTCTATTTTCTTTTTCCTTATTACTTGCTTGATTCTTTGCAGACAAGAGACTAGCTGAGGGGATTCCCCATCCCTCGGTGGATAAGCTGATGAGACATTAATAGATTAGGTCAAAGCCAACCATGAAGGCCTCCGACCCTATGAGTAAGGCTGTAAAGTTAAGATCAAGGGCTAAGGAGACCAGTAGGGTCAAGTTAAGGGTTGCTCTTCCTTCCACCATCCTCGTCCTCACCTCTACACCCATTATGATGGAGGACGAACCTGCCGGTATTAATAACCCGAACATAGTGATGCTTGCCCTTCCCAATAGCAATGAAGGGGAGGCTAAAGCTAACACCCCATCCAATGTAGCTAGGCAAAAGAGGAAGGTCCCCAAAACTACTAGGGAAGAGGCCCCTGAGGCCCAAAAACAAAAGCCTATAAGGAAGGCGCCCTTAAACCAAATGCATTTGTACAAGTGGCCAATGGCTTACCCATATAAGTGCATTAATGAACTTGAGGAAAATTTTTTTATGTCTTGAACAAGTTTAGGTTCCTGGGAATCGAGCCGAACTCATTCAAGGACGTACCATATGTCTCCCGAAATGAAGAGCTCTACCTTCATACTTTCGAGGTTGAAAACAAAAAGGTTAAGGGGAAGCTCCTGAGACCAAAGTAGGAGATCTAAGGCAACAACATTACATTATGGCATCTAACTCTCAGCTATCAGGCCTTACTAGGGTCTTACACCCTTAGCAATTAGGCTATCCTTAAGGAGCTGTTAAGGGTAAGAGGTGATCCTATGGAGATGGTAGGTCACTTGAGCTTAGTCATTTGGTAGATAAGCCTTTGCCTTCCATAATTGATATCCTCCTTTTTTGTTCCTAGTCTGACCTTAGTTTGCATTTCTTTACAATACTACGGCTAAGTAATGGTCCAACTAAGCAACTACGATGCCAAACAAAAAGAAGCAAAGGGCTTTTGAGCAATATTGTATAGGGTCGAGAAGGACCTACAAGAAGTAGAGTCATCTTCCAATAAATATCCGGATTACATTGCTTTTATAGGCAGGTGGCTGTGCTTAAGGGGAGGTTAAAAGATTCGGAGTAGGACAAGTTTGTTGTTGAGGAGGACGTTAAGAAGGTAGGTGATATGAAGGCTCAACTTGACGATGAGTAAAGGACTAAAGCCTACCTCTCCTAAAAATTGGACTAAGAGAGGGAAGCCAAGGCCAGCTTCGAGAGAGAGAATGTTAAGTTGAAGGCATTGGCCTCTCAGTTGTAGATCAAGCTAACAATGCAGGCATCAAAATGTGATAGCACCAAAACTACATCACTAGAGCTAGCCGGTCGGAAGGTGGAGTTGGAACAACAGATCAAGGAACTCCAAGGAAGGGCTTTGGAGATAGAGGAGCTTATCTCCAAATCAAAGAGTGAGGAAGTTCTCAATGATGCCGCTACCAAGAAAGTTGTCGATGATTTTCAATGCACGGAACAGTGGTTGGACAAGTTGGAGGACATCTCCATCAAATGCACTCTCTACACAAGGGGGTGGGTGACTGACATGAACTGCTACTTAATGTGATGCTTATGCACTCTCTACACAAGGGTGTGGGTGACTGACATGAACTGCTACTTAATGTGATCCTTAGCGCAAAATTCCTTGAATCTAAGGTTGTCGAACTAGCACCCGTTGTCCATGATCAGGGCATAAGGGACCCCAAATCAAAAGAGGATGTTGTTCTTAACAAAGGATTCAACACTCCTCTCTGTAATTTTTGTCACAACTTCGACCTCGACCTACTTGGTGAAGTAGTCAATGGCCACTATGTGAACTATCATCCTCCCAAAGCCTTAAGGAAGGCGCCAAGGATGTTGATGATGCTCTCGGCGAACAACCATAGGCTAATTAATGCTTATAGCATTAGAGGCACTTCTAGGCTACGGCCTTAGCATCTTGTCTCATAATAGGCCAGTAATATTCGAACAGTAGCGCTCAAATGTAGAGGGTTTAGGACTTAATGCAGTTGTTGCACACTCCATCATGCAGCTCGTCCATGATGCACAAGCCTTCATCTTCTTAGAGGCATCTGAGCAAGGGGTAGCTAATCTCCCTACGATATAGGATGTCATCAACCAACATGTAGTTAGTGGCATGATATCTCAACTTCTTTGCCTCTCTCCTATCTTCTAGGATCATACCCCACTCCAAATAACTTCGAATAGGATCCATCCAACTCGACCCTGATGTTACTGCTATCAATTCTAAGACTTTTGTTGAGCCCAAAGTTATGCTCTTCTCTAGCAGATACTTTATGAAGATCTTCTTATCTCTCACCTCGAGCTTCTATATCTTAGTAGAGATGAGTTTAGATAGTTAATCTACTGCTAAATTTTTTAGTCGAGGGATCTTCGTGATGGCCTACAAAGGGAATTCAACTAAAAAGCTTTTCACCTTCTCTAAGTACCTTGCCATAGTATCATCCTTGTCCTCATATTGGCTTCAAACTTGCTAGACTTCTAGCATATAGTCTAAGAAAACTTGTTAGTGCTCGATACCAATCTCTTTGACCAATTTGAGACCGGTTATTAGGGCCTTGTATTTAGATTCATTGTTGTTGGTGTTAAAACCTAAACTTGAGGGCATAACAAATTTTGATCTTGTCCGAGCCAATTAGAAGAAGACTCGCACCTCCATCCCCAAGGTGGATGATCTATCAATGTGGAGAGTCCACACCACCTTATCATCACCCAGTGGTGCTTCCTCCTCTCCTATATACTCAACCACAAAGTTGGCTAGCACTTGTGCCTTATAGGCCGTTCGTAGTTGATACTGGATTCCATACGTGCTCAGCTCCATCGCGTACTTCACCATCTGTCCAGACGCATCTAGCTTTTGCAACATAGTATGCAACAGCTAGTTTACGAGCATAATGATCTAGTGCACCTAGAAATAGGGCCTTAACCAATGTGCTAAGATGACGACGGCCAGGGCGAACTTATCTACCTGGGTGTACCTGACCACAAAGTCATGGAGTATGTGGCTTACATAGTATACAAGCCTATGCTCTCTCTCCTCTACTCTAATTAGTATAGAGGAGAGTACCTAATTACTTACAACTAGGTATAGAAACAGGTCCTTCCCTTACACTTAGGGAGGATAAGAGGGTACACAAGGAAGCCTTGCAACTATTGGAAGGCTGCTGCACACTCCGGAATCCATTCAAAACCCTTGGGATTTTGAGGATTTTGAAGAACTTAGCACATCTATCCATGCTACTCAAGACAAACCTGCTCAGTATGGCCATCATATAGGTGAGCTTCTGTACATCTCGGACCAAGGTAGGGGGCTTCGTATCCTCGATGGCACATATCTTTTCAAGGTTAGCCTCGATACCCCTTTAGGTGACTAGGAAGCCGAAAAATTTGCCCGAGCCAACCTTAAAGATACACTTTTGGGGGTTCAGCTTCATGTCATGTTTTCTTATCTGGTTAGAAGCTTCTTAGAGGTCCTTAACATGATCACTTATCCTCTTACTCTTGACATCATGTCGTCAACGTACACCTCCATGTTCTACCCGATCTAAGGCTTGAACAACTCCATCACCATGTGCTGGTATGTTGCCCCTACATCTTTTAAGCCAAATAGCATAATTGTATAGCAATACGTGCTAAAGTTAGTAACGAAGGAGGTACGTACTCATCCTTTAGGTTCATTTTTATATGGTTGTAACCCAAGAAGGCATCCATGAAGCTCAACCAAGCATACCCCAAAGTAAAGTTGACCAACTGGTCAATCTTGGGGAGAGGCAAGCAGTTTTTTGAGCAACCTTTGTTGAAGTCGATATAATCGACACACATACACCACTTCTAGAACTTTTTCATTACTAACACCACATTTACTAGCTAAGTTGGGTACTTCTCTTCCCTTATGAAGTCAACCTTCACTAGCTTCCACACTTCATCCTCAATGGCGACTTGCCTTTCTAAGGAAAAGTGTCTCTTCTTCTACTTGACAAGCTCCATAGTAAAGTCTATATTAAGGCTGTGGGTTGCTAGGTCAGGGGAGATACTAAGCATGTCTGACACCAACCATGCAAACCTATCCAAATTGGCCCATATAAGGGTAACTATCTCTTCCTTCACTTTAAAAGGAGTCTCAATCCCGACCTTAGTGGTCTAGTCAAGAGAGGGCTTAATCTACACTTCTTTAGTTTTTTCATCCAACTCGCCTCTCTCTACCAGCTTCTCCTATAGGTCGGTCTCTAGAGCAAAGGCTCCGCCGGCTTTAGCGGTCCTAATACAAAGCTTTCGAGAGACCTTCTAATCACATCTGCATACTTCGACCTCAGTTGGGGTTAGGAATTTAACCTTCAAGTGAAGGGAAGATGTGATGACCAACACATTCAAACTTAGTCTTCCTAAGAGAACATTATAAGGGGATAGGTAATCAATCACGAAGAACTTCTCTAGTCATCATCGCCAAGCTCCATATTGAAGGTGATGATTCCTTTAGCTTGGATAGTGCTCCCATTAACTAAAGCCAATGAGATTATGGTTGTATGGCTTTATCTTGATCGACAGCTTTGCACTCATCCTTTTGTATGTAAGGAGGATGAGGATGTTAGTAGAGTTGCCAGTATCCACCATAATCTTAAGGACCTCAAAGTTTATGATTATTGCCCCTATGATCAAGGTATCTTGATAGGAGGTGTTTATCCCTTCTAAATCTTCATCAGAGAAAGAGATTAAAGTGTCTAACTTCAGCCTCTTCTCCATAATAGCTAATACCTTGAAGGGGCATTAACTAAGCTACTAGTGCTCGACCAACTTCTAGGGTACAACCCCCTAACAATTATATTAATAACGTCATTAGGGGCTCGGTTGTTGTGGTAGTCATCGTTTTGCTCTACTCGAGGACCCTTGGTCCACTACCTCCAATGTACCCTATCTTCATCATCATTAAAATAGTCACCGTTCCTCTATTGGGCTACATATTCACTAAAGAAGCCCCATTGAATGGCATATTTGATTGCATTCTTCAGCTAAAAGCATTCATCAGTGATATAGCCATGGTCGTTGTAGAACTGGCAGTATTTGTCCAAGTTCTGACAACTAGGGTTTCACTTCATCTTAGGGGGTCTCTACAACAAGTTCTCATACTTCACCTTAGAGTAGACCTGGACAATGGGTCTATTCAAAGGGGTATGCCATGTGTAGATAGGATGGAGGAGTAGGTCTCACTCGGCTCAATGCTTCTTCTTACTCGAACCCTCCCCTTCTAATTTGCTCAGTGCCTCACCATTGAGGCAATCTTTAATGGACAATCTCTCCATGTCCTATTTTCTACACAACCTCTCTCCATCAACGTCATGCCTTATGCGAATATTATCTTCCTAGTCCATATATTTCTATGCCTTATTGCAAAAATTGGCCAAGGTCTTCAGCTTACTCTTCGCAAGTGATCAGGAGAACTCTCCCGAAGGTTAGATGCTAAGTGGATTGGCATGTACAGCAACTCCTTCATCCAACTAAGGGATCTTGACCACGGTATTATTGAACCGGGCTACAAATTCATGCAATATTTCACCTTTACCCTGCTTAATCAAGTACAAGAATGATGTGTCCTTGGACAAGAGCTTACTAACCCTAAAGTGGAGGGTTGAATTTTCATGCCAACTCATCAAAGGAGCTAATGGAGCTCTCAGGCAAGTAGTTAAACCACATTCAAGCTACTTTACTTAGAGTACTTGGGAAAGCCTTGCATATTATGGCGTCCTTATGACCATAGAGGTTCACGAGAGTACAAAAGTAGAGGAGGGGATCATCAGGGTCACCTGTATCATCGTATTGGTCCAGAGTCGGAAGCTTGCTATTAGGAGGCAATACGTTGTCCTGGACACCCCTGATGAAAGGGATTTTGTTGTTGGCAACTAGCTTGGTATTGCCAGTTGCCTTGGTCCCCTACTACTCGAAGAGCCTCCTCATGATTACACAAAGCTCATTAAGGTTGACATCATTGACCGAATGAGGTCGGCATACTATAGAGAACACCGATACTCCTTAGGAGTCAACTACTTACTCATTTCTCACCAAGGTTCAATTGTAGGTAGCCATAGACCATACTAGCTACTGCTATATCGGAGGATTGGGTTATTGATCCCTACCATTCTATTACTGCGAATAGTAGTTGTTTTGCCCAGTATAGGCATTAAAAGCTTCGGGAGGGTGAATCTATCCACTAGGCCTCTCTACTTCTTCTAGGTGAGCATGAAGCAACTTGTTCTGGGTAGCATATTCCTCCGCCAGGCACTCCTCCAGCATTTCCCTTAAAAGGTTTTAGTTCTTAGTAGGTTGGCTATTCACCAATTTGGTGATTCTCAAGGTCATTAATATGAGACGTGGTGTTTTAGGGAAAGTGTTTAGTGTGTTTAAGTAGGAATTAGGCTCAGAATTCCTACAAACAATGCCAAATGTTGTCTCAAGAATCTTGCCAATATTAATTGAAGAGAAATTGGACTTCGCACAATTGGTGAAGCCTACAAAAGAGAGCATAGAGAGGGAATATCAGGAGGTTATCCAACGTGACCACTCCGATACTTAAGTCAATTGTGAGCATTTAGAGAGTATGAGAGCTTGAGAGCTTAAGAGCAATTAATAGGCTCAAGTAGTTTACTGTTAGGCAATAGTCTTGTGTTTATAGAGGAGTGATGTTGACAATTAGAGAGCACTTAGTGGGCAGAGCTACTTCCACAAGTATTGAAGAGTGGGATTATGGTGTCCAATAAGGTCCGAATAAGTAGTAAGTAGTTGTTGACTTGGTCTATTGGCCTTATCCGGAGTCTTCTAGCCATTAGAGGCTTGCCATAGTTGAATAGGCCGTGCTCTAAGCTTGAGCTAAGGGCGGCTTATCATAAGGAGTGAGCCTAAAGAGCCTAAAAGGCCCTACCAATAATATGCAATAGAACTATTGAGTTAAAGGATTAAGATTCGCCACATTTTTGTTTAGATATGAATGCTATTGCATGCCAATTCAATCTTAGTCATTCCTATATAAATTTTCATTTTAGTAAGATACTTCAATGAACATGCATAGCAAAAAAATCCTTCAAGCTAGGATTGACCTGTGTTTAATTAAAACAGACATTTGTGAACCAAAATAATTGGTGAAACATTTGAATACCCTTCAATAGAAAAGCTAGGTAAGGCTGAGCTTTTAAGCTTACATAAGTATAAAGCAGAATAAATTTTCGTTTTTTTCCTAATAAAGATAAATTTCATTCCAAAAGAAAATGATATATCAATTGAACTAATTGACACAGAAGGATTCATTCAAGAGGAGTTGTGAGTATATAAGTCTAATAAGATAGATCGACACATTTCTTCAAAAATTAATCTATCTTACCTAACAAATAATATAATTTTTACTAAGAACAATTAGAAATCATCTAGATTTAATACAGTTGATCCATAAATGATATTAGTTATCAATATTGTAGTATCTTTTACTTGAATTTTTTTTCTTTTTCTATTTCAATCCATAACATTTTCCACGTTTTTCAAAAGACAACTTAAGTTAATCTTATAAAATATCTGCCCACCCGTGTAATACCCTATGTTAAAAGTAGTGTATAGCTCAGCTAACAAACATTAATAAGCCTTTCTCAGCCACTTAGTCCAAATGTTTCTAACAAATATTAGCAAGATATTCACTAACATGGCCTCATAAACCAATACTTCTCTCCCATAATGCAGGACTTCTTTAACATGTGGTATCGCATTCTTCCCCCTTAAACACATAACCTTCTCATCACAAGACCTTACAATTGAGCCCAATTCTTCATCCTTTTTAGTGTACAATTCAATTTATTCCTACCACCTTCAAGTTGTAAGCTAAAACAATCTCCGAATCATCCATCCACTAGTAGAAGGTGGGCTCTGATACCATTTATAATGAAGAGAAGATAGTGAACAACCAATCTAACAAATACTATTAGGCCTTTTTCAATCACTTAAGTCAAAAGTTTATAATCAGTGTTGACAAGATATTCATAACTCTTGATGCACATCGAATTCTAATAGACTCCCAATAATCAATTTAATAAAATAAAATTATTGAACCTAATAAATTAAATATTTTAAAAATATAAATAAAAAGCCAAATATGGCAAAAAGAAATGCTTGGCTTTCTACCATTAGAGGAAAGTCACATGAAACACATCCTTGGAGTAGCCAATCTAGGAAAGGACATAAAGGGTTATGATTGACTTTGCCAGTGAGTGGCTATTCACTATCCTCTAAAGGCAAAAAGAAAAAAAATAATAATGATAATAAAAGTAATGAATTAAAAATGCAATAGGTTATAACTAAGTCTTCTAACCAAGCTATGATCCAATGCAAAATATATGTATATATATATATGTATAATGAATTTCTTCTTTTTATTTTTCGATTTGAGGATGATGGGTTGCTCCATGCATTATGCCCTTTAGAGCTAACCTTTAGCCTTAGGGGTAGGTTACCAAGACTTACAAGGTTTGTATTTTTCTTTTTTTTTTCCCCTTTTACTCCATCATTTTTCCTATATTATTATATTCAATACATTTAATAATATGTCTTATTAAATTAATTATTATGGATCTATAAAAAGTTGCCATGTGTCATAGATAGATAGATTTTTGAACAAGGTTACCAAGACTTACAAGGTTTGTATTTTTCTTTTTCTTTTCCCTTTTACTCCATCATTTTTACTATATTATTATATTCAATACATTTAATAATATGTCTTATTAAATTAATTATTATGGATCTATAAAAAGTTGGCATGTGTCATAGATAGATAGATTTTTGAACAAGCTTATCAAAGATCGCATTTGAAAAACTTAAAGAACATTGTGGAGTTAAATTTAAAAAAAAAAAAAAAGCATAATTGGAAACTCAAATATAAAATTAAATAAATGTTAAGGACTATAAATATAATTTTCCTAGAAATTAATAATAATAACTACCTTATATCAATATGATAAGATTTGTTTTGTAAGTACTAAATGGTGAATATCAAATAGTCTTGAAAGTTTATGGGGAAATCGCAAAAACCCCCCATAAACTTTAACTTAGGTGCAAATTGATCCCCCAAACTTGTAAAGTGCTTAAACTTTCATAAATTGACAAATAACCCTCCATAACCCCTTTAAACTTCAATTTTAGTGTGTAAACAGTCCCTAAACTTTGATTTTAGTATATAAACACCTCATAGTTTAAGGAGATGTTTGTACACCAAAATTAAAGTTCAAAGGGTTTTTATACACCAAAATCAAAGATTAAGGGTTATGAGGGTTATTTTGCCAATTTATCAAAGTTTAAGGCATCAAAAGTCTCACTTTGAAAGTTTAAGGAGAAAATCCACACCTAAGTCAAAGTTTTGGGGTGGGGGGGTTTCATTTTCCCCAAAGTTTATTAACATGAAATTCCAAATTATAATATTAGAGACATTTTAACTTGGAGATATTAAATGAGTAACAACTATTCTATAAGTAATTGTAAATGTATGTTCTTTAAAATCAGAAATAATCATTTCTCTCTTAACCATAGAAGTAGTTGTTCCTTACTACAAAAAACTTCTTTCTTACCAAAGTTATATAGTGCCATAATCCAACCAAAACCACCACCTCTTTACCAATTTTGACTCTGCTATCATCATTACATTCATTCAACCATCCATGCTACCACCTAATTGCCACCATATCATATTGTACAACTGCCACCTTAATAACCCCCTCACTAACACTATGACTACTATCATAAACATACTGATACAGATTCGTAGATGGACACACGAACACAATATCATGCGTAACTAAAAGGATGGGTCTAACCCGCAACATGGCCCAAAAAGTAAATGATAGTCGAAGGTAAGTAGGGGTTCCCGTACACCGACGATGAATATGCCTTATACGAGTTCAGGTCACACTTAATATGACACATAACTATGGCTAGAGGTTACCCACCACTAGTCCACACTCGGATGGACTAAATAAGAGTAGCTCAAGAGTAAGCAAGAGTCTACTTAGCTCAAGAGAAGGTAAAAAAAAAAAAATGGTTCAGTGTATTCTTATGTATATCCCCTTACGACTATTACATTATGTAATTATTTATACTACCCTATTAAGGTAAGTTTTATGTTATAAAAAATTACAAAAATGAAGCCCTATTTACTAAATAAAAGGAAAATAATTTATAAGGAAAGCATGAAATCGTATGTAGGAACATCCTTTGCCAAAAAGGACAGTACAATTGTCAAAACGGACAGCGTACATGTTTTTACTCTGCGATTTTGAAAATATTGTAAGCTAAGCAGGGGTAGGCCTCTGTTCAAGTTTGTTCGATATCAAAAGTTCGACACCCTAACTACCAAGGCTGGACTTGGGTTGGTTCAGGGGCGGCTCATAGTCGAGTCAACTTCAAATGGTCGACTCCTGATAGTTATCAGCTTAGTCTCGACACCGTGGAGATTGCTGTATTTAGATTTAACATGTGGACTAATGTATATAAGAGGGTTCTATTCGGTACATCAACCGGTCACCTCGACAACACCATGGATAGTATGGAGAGCGAAGTAGCTCAGCAGATCAGACTAGGGCAAGTACTGCTCCTCAGTACTTAACTCACCCCGAATAGCTCGGCGAACTACTTGAGAGAGCCCTCGGGCTCGAGAGCGTGTAATCAGTCCTTAATCCTTATTATCCCCTCCGAGTTGTTTGAGATTTAGGATCAAATCTGATTTGAGTCAAAGTTGCTTGTCTTTGGGAGTATAAGGTTAGATGTCAACAATGTTGAAGGAGTTAGAGACCCCATCTCCTTCGAGCAATTCAATCCTATAGGTATTAAGGTTGATATTTTCAAGCATTTTGAAAGGTCCATCGGCCTTAAGAGACAACTTGCTCTTTCTCAAGTTTAGGAATCGTTCCTTGCTGATGTGTATCCAGACCAAATCACCTGGTTGAAATTCTCTCTTCCTCCGTCCTCGGCTTCAATTCTTAAGCTTAATATTAGCTCAACCTAGTTGCTCTACAACGTTCTAGTGCATGGCTTTGATGGCCTCAACTCTCTCGACCGCTGGCTAATCATCATCAAGCATCGACTAGAGCGATTGGTCTAATGGCAGCTCGGGATTGAACCCATAGGCAACCTCGAATGAAGACATGCTTGTTCTACTGTGGGTGATCCTATTGTAAGCGAACTCAAGATTGGTAGGTACAGATCCCAGTCGGCTGTGTTTCATCCAATAACAACCCACAACAAAGTTCCCATGGTCCTATTGACAACTTCAGTCTGTCCATCGATTTGTGGGTGGCAAGACATGCTATATAGCAGCTTGGTTCCCATTCACCTCCATAACATCCACCAAAAGTGGCTTATGAACTTGGGGTCTTGGTCTGTAACAATGGTCCCAGGAATTCCATGCAACTTGATTACTTCTTGTAAGAAAAGAAAAGAGATAACCAAAGCATCATTAGTTTTGGAACAAGGCATGAATGTGCCATCTTGCTAAATTGATTCATAACCACCATGATAGAGTCCTTCCCTCGAGATGTCCTTGGCAATCCTAACATGAAGTCCATACTCAGCTCGAACCATGGTTTGGTCAAGATCAGTAAGGGTTGCTAGTGTCCTTGTTCAGCCCGGCTTTTTACTTTTCAGCAAGTTGCACACTTTTCCAGCATGGATTAGACATCTCTCTTCATCCTTGGCCAAAAGAATCTGGAGGATAGTACCTCATGAGTTCGGCGCTGGCCAAAGTTTCCTATCAATCCCCCTCCATACGCCTCGCACAGTAGCAGTTCTCGCGTAGAACAAGTCGAGATGCATAGCCTTCTCTTCCTAAATAAGTATCTGTCCTCCCTATAATAGTCATCTAGTGTCCGTCCTTCCTCACAACAAACGTGATAGGACTAAAGTGTGGGTCTTCAGCATACAAATTTTTTATGGTTGAAAAACCAAGTAGCTTCATCTACAGCTCGGTCAAGAAGGTATGTCGTCTCGATAAGGAGTCGGCTACTACATTGTTCTTCATGTTCTTGTATTTTATGACATAAGAAAAACCCTCCATGACCTCAACCCATTTGGCTTGTCTTTGGGACAACTTCAATTGACTCTTTAGATATCTCAAGGATTCATGATCAGTGTAAATCAAAAATTCCTTAGGTAACAAATAGTGTTGCCATACCGTTAGGGCTCAAATTAAGAAGTCGAACTCCTTGTCATAGACAAAATAGTTAAGTGTGGCTCCTCAAAGTTTCTTGCTAAAGTAAACAATAGGCCGGCCTTCTTACATCAGCACAGCACCTATGCCTAGTCCAAACGCATTACACTCTACTTCAAATACCTTGTCGAAGCTCAGTAGAGCTAAGACAAGGGTAGTTATTAGCTTCTCCTTCACATCCTCAAAACTCCTCCTCTCTTTCTCACCCCATCTGAATTCAACATTCTTCTTTGAGAGTTTGGTGAGTAGGGCTACAATTGTACTGAAATTCTTTATGAATCGGCGATAAAATGATGCCAAGCAGTGAAAACTTCTCACATTGACAAAACAGGTCAACTCAAGCCATTCTATGATCGCTCTTATCTTCTCTTCATCAACTCAAATGCTACCTCCACTCATAAAAAAACCTAAGAAGATTACCTCAGAACGGAAAAAGTCACATTTCTTTAGATTGGCGTAGAGCTGTTCAACTCGAAGTTTTGCAAGCATTTTCTGGAGATGCACTCAATGAGTCTCCAAGTCAGAACTGTATACTAAAATGTCATTAAAATAAACTATGACAAACCTTCCTAATAATTCTCGAAGCATATGATTCATAAGTCACACAAATGTGCTCGACGTATTGGACAATCCAAATGGCATTACAAGCCATTCATATTAACCATGTCATGTCTTAAATGCGGTCTTCCACTTATCGCCTTCATGCATTCGAATCTGATGATACCCAGCTTTAAGGTCGATCTTGGAGAGCACTCTTGCTCCATTCAATTCATCTAGCATGTCATTAAGCCTGGGTATGAGATACCTGTACTTGATGGCAATTCAATTGATCGCTCAGCTATTCATACACATCCTCTAAGACCCACCTTTCTTCAGCACTAATAAGGTAGGTACAGCGCAAAGGCTTAAGGACTTGTGCACATACCCCTTCTTCATCAACTCATCTACTTACTTCTGCAATTCAGTAGCCTATTCAAGATTTAGCCTGTAAGCAAGCTTGTTTGGCAGCGCAGCTCCTAGTTGTAAGTCGATTGCATGCTCAACGCCTCGGTTTAGGGATAGACTGTTTAGCAGTTGTTTCGAAAACAGATCGGCAAATTCCTCCAGTAACATTTTTACTTTAACCGATAGCTCTTCTTCCTAAGGTCTCCTCTCTAGAAGCCTCCTTACAAGCAGATAGGTCAGTCCCTCCAGCTCCATTTCTCTTTTCAGTTTGGCTTAGGCCAACACCAAAGCCTCTTTCCTCAAGGTTTAGCTAAGCTGAGACTACATGACTTTTACCTGTTCGGTAGTCATAGGACTCAATTTCAACCTTCTTCCTTCATGCTCCATAGAACATGTGTTCCTCCTTTCATCATACATAACTGCTCGATCAAACATGCATGGTTATCCAAGTAGAATGTGGGATGCACTTTTGGGTAGCACATCACAGAGCACTTCATCTCAATACTTGCCAATGCAAATCGGCATAGACACCTATTTGTTCACTTGTAAGGCTCCCTTTGTCACTAAGCCAATGAAGCTTGTAAGGTTTCAGGTAAGACATGGCAATTTCAGCTGCTAGACCATAAATGCAGAGGCTACATTGGTGCAACTCCCACTGTCAACAATTAGCATGCACAATGAGTCATTCACCTTAGACTCAATATGGAAGAGATTTCCCTTTGTTCATCTTCGGGTACCGGACTAACACTCATTATCCTCCTCAATACTAGAACGATCGGCATAAAGTTACCTTCCTTACTATAGATAACTTCCTCCTCAAACAATTCAATTTGTCCATCCTCCTTCAACTCCTGTACTTCCTCATTAGTACTGTCGACCTCAGCAATTGACGCCTCGCCTTGGATCACTATTGTTCGCCCGTCTAGGCACTAAGCAACCATGTGTCCATATCCTTAGCATTTGAAACACTTGATCTCACTCATTTTCCTCCTTGAACTCTGGCCCTTCTCAAACTTCCTCAGAGGTTTCTTCTCTTCAACTCAAGTGGTCGGAACAGGTTGGGTCTCAACAACCTTACCCAGTTCCGTTCGCACTAGTCTACTCAAAACAGTTCGGCTACTACTTGATCGGCCAATAGGGGGTCGAAATCTTCTTGTTCGGCGCCTTTCTATCTACTGAGCAACTCAGATTGCATCATCAAGTGTTCTAACATCTAGGGTTCCAAGACATCCTCGATCTCATACTTCAATCTGCTAATGAATTGAAACACAGTTCAGTCTTCAAACTCTACAACTTTGCATCGAATCGTTAGCATCTGGAATTCTTTGACGTAAACATCCACACTCTATCCTCCTTGTCTCAGTTCTTGCAGTCTCTTAAAGGTGTCCTGTAGATAATAGCTCGACAAAAACCTTCTCCACATAACTCTCTTCATATCATCCCAATTCCTAATCTCTCATTCTCCTTCCCTTCTTCTAGTAGCTTGCAAGTTCTTCCACAATAAGGCGGCATAACTAGTGAACTCCAACACAACAAGTCTAACCTTTGCTGTCTCAGGCACTTCGTGGCATTCAAATTGCTTTTCAATCTTATCTACCTAATCTAGGTAGTCTTCAATATCACCACTTCTAGAAAAACTTAGAATTCATATTCTCAATCCCTCAACTCCAGAGGCTTGTACATTTCTTCGTAGTACTCCTTTGCCACGTCATCTCCTTCTACTTCCTCTTCAATCTCTTCAAGTGCTAGCCTTCTTCTAACATCCCTACCAACTCCTTTAGCTTGGGGTAGTCGAGTTGGGGCATACTCAACCAAATTGACCATTACCTCATCCTTACTGTTCATGTTCCCTAGTAGAGCTATTTCTAGTTCACTGCTTGTCTTCTTGTATAACAGTCACCAAACTAGCTAACAAATTGGCAAGCCTGTCCAATCAATCATCTACTAATTGAGGCGTAAAGCTTCCTTCCTACCCTTGGCTATGTCAAGTACCACTTTCTTAGTTTCCCAAAGTTCTTTGAACACAAAGTCTAACATTGATGGTTACTTCACAATGACGGTTAAACGAATAGTCAACCACACTCTGTTTTGCATAGAGTACAAAACATTACTCAACTACCAAACTCCAATATGAACAATAGAACCTTTGTCACACGAAAGCAATGACAAACTATTAAAAGAACACAGTAGCAGAATCCAACTTCGAGCGTAACTAAGCTCCAATACCAAGATGATATGGATTCATGGATAGACACATGAACCTAATATCACGGGTAACCAAAAGGGTAGATCCTAGCCGTAAGATGACTCGAAAAGTAAATAATAGTCGAAGGTGAGCAAGGGTTCCCTTATACTGACGATGGATATGATGCACCAACACCTCATACAAGCTCAGGTCACACTTGATATGACACACAAGTATGGCCGGAGGTCACTCGCCACTAGTCTATACTCGAATGAGCTAGATAAGAGTAGCTTAAGAGTAAGCAAGAGGCTACTTAGGTCAAGAGAGGGTAAAAAGAAAAGTTCAGTCTATTCTTTTGTATATCCCCTTGCGGCCGTTACATTATGTGATTATTTATAATACCTTATTAAGGCAAGTTCTACGTTATAGAAAATTACAAAATGAAGCCCTATTTGCTAAATAAAAAGGAAAATAATTTATAGGGAAAGCATGAAATCATGCGTAGCAAACGTCCTCTATTAGAAAGGACAGCACGTGTGCATTTTTACTCTGCGATTTTGACAATATTGTGAGCCAAGCAGGGGTAAGCCTTTGTTTAGGTTTGTTTAGCGGCAGAAGTTCGACACCCTAACTACTGATGTTAGACTGGGTTGGTTCAGGGATGGCTCGCAGTCGGCTTGGCCTTAAATGGTTGGCTCCTAACAATTATCAACTCAACCTCAATACCGTGGAGATTGTTGTATTCAGATTTAGCGCGTGGACTAGTATATAGCGGAGGGTTTAGTTCAGCATGTTAGCTGGTCACCTTAGCAACACCTTAAATAGCATGGAAAGTGAAGTAGCTCAGCAAATCAGACTGGGCAAGGCACTGCTCCTCGATGCTTAACTTACCTCGGACATCCTAGTGAACCACTTGAAAGAGCCTTCAGGCTCAAGAACGTTTAATTGATCCTTGATCTCTATCACATACTATGCCATCACTACCTCCATGTAATCCCATAATCACCATTGCCACCATTCCATCATCACTATAACCACACTACACCAACCTACTATTGCTACTAAGTATCACCTTAACAACATCACCTTCTCTATATAGATTATCACCTTAATAAGTCTACCATTAGCATTATCATAAAATTATACCCCATTTGTCATTTACACTACAAATAGCATCCTTATTGCCTATCCTACTACTATTATCATCTCAATAATTGTGCCATAATTATCACCACCACAGTCATCCTCACTATCTATCATTACCGTAACTACATACCTTCCATTCATCACAACCGTACATCTACTACATAATCCATACAACAATCACTATTACTACCAACATGCCACCATTGCTACAATGATAATAGCAGTATTAATATGGTTTATAGGTAGTGTTAGCAATGATGTAGACATGTGAATTATGGTGTTGATGTAGCTTTAATGGTGATGGTGGTGGTGGTATGATAATGGTAGTAATGGCGATGGTAGTTATGTGGAGTGTAGTGTTAAGATTGTTGAGGTAATGGTGGTAAATAGAGATAGTATAATAAGGTAGTAGTAGTGACACAACAAATAAAGTGGTGTAGTGTTAGGATTGTGATGGTAACTATTACGTCACAAACCCAAAAGGTGATATAGTTTATTGCATGTCCTATATGGTACATAAGGATCAATCCTACACTCTCCTATTTTCTTTGTATCCATTTATCAATAAGCTAGAAGCTTTTCCCCAAACACGATGAGTAAAACTCATCAAGCAATTATGTGCCATACAAATACATACTATGCAAATATCATACCATATACGACTTAATATAACGAATGCAACTAACATATAAAATAAGCAATCATGTAAAATCTTGTGTAAATATTTAATTATAATTATCTATAGAAGACTACACAATAATTACATAGAATTAGCCTTTGAAGTCGATATTTGAAAGTGAGGACCTATATGCTCCTAGAAGGTCAATTTTTAAAAGTGTAAACCTATATAATCCCATGAGTTTGTGAACCCTTTGTGTAAACCCCTAAAATTTTCAACCTAATACCTAAGGTAGACCTTAGTGTGCTAGAAAACTCTAAGAATCAACAAGATTAGTTAAGAGAAAAACCTTAAAATAATAATCAAAGATTCAATCACATATAAAATTTTTAAACCCTAAATGTATGTATTTTTACTAATCATTTCATTTAAATCCATATCTCCTTTCATTTCCTTAAATTTTCTCCTAATTATCCTTAATTTTCTTATTATGTATATTAATTTCATACAAATTTAAGAGAGTTGACTAATTCAACAAATGTTACTTTCAACTAAAAAATTCTTCTCTTTTCTAAAGTTTCTTCTCATTTTTCACATGTGTTTTTCTTCCTTCTTATCCTAATCTTGTCGTCTACCTTTGGAACATTGTAGACCCTACTTGTTTCTTCCATGAAAACACAAATTTAGACACAAACAAAACCTTTTCCCTCCCCTTGCTCCAACTGTCACTTCCGCTTTCTTCTTATCCTCTCTCAACTTCTTGTTTTTACTTTTTACTTCATCCATCAACAATTTCCAAACCAATATCTCACATACACAAACTCCTCTTTCATATTACAAGGGGCAAAAGGTATTTTTTCATATGATTTTTCCATCTTAGCTAGTAATAAGTTGTATATTTTAGGTTAGTTTTGGAATTTACATGTAATATGTTCATATATGTTAGTGGAGGTAGGAATCTCTATACTCATACTTAGAAGTGTAGAAATACTTATTATATGAGTACATATACTATGTGGATACATGTGAGATACATATGTGTAGATTTTAGTAGAATACACAAAATAAGTGTAGGTATGCATATGGATGGGTGTAGAAGAGTACATGTACACATGTTGGAAGCCTCTTATATAAGGGTATCTTCTTCTTTTTTTTTATTTGTACATAACCTAATATAAGGAGTATGCTATGTGTACATACCTATAATCTACTAACTGAACCCATAAGATGTAAAAATATAAAGTTTATGAGGGTTTCTTAGGAGTGTATGGAGGACATACGAAAATGCATATAAAATACATATAACACCGTATGTATATATTGGTATATGTACGGGTATAGATATGTTATATGTACAAGTATACTAGTATATATACAAGTGTATTAGAAGTATAAATACACATAACATGAGTATAAGGTGCATAAGTATTTGAGTATAAAGGTTGTACAAAAATAACTTATAACATAATTACTTAAAATACTATAAAATAATATAATAAAATATATAATATATACACATGTATACATATGTGGGCTAAAACCACTATAAGCCCATAACACACATATTAATTTAAGTTAACATCATTTAAGTACATAAAATAGTAATAATAATGTAAAGTCATAAAAAATATAAGAATTTAATGGTTAATTAAATCATAAAGTACTAAAATAAGATATAAAAATAGACAATAAAAATAATCAAGCTTCAATAATTAAAATTTCAATAAGTTTAATCCATATAGTAAAACACAGGTCTTAACGTCTAAGATGGACCTCACCGCGTGAATGTATGCTCGAAAACGATGAAAAACGACTATAAACTTGTAAATATCATAGATAAAATGAAAAAATTATATAGATTAGCAATCAAGTTCAACCGGATAAAAACTAATAGTAATCTAAGTAGAATTAGGTAAATAGATATCTAAATTACTAGTTAACTAAATTACATATTATCATTGCTATCTCGTAATGATCAGGTGATCCCGACGAGGGTGTAGATCTTCTGATTGATTATTGCAATTAGTGCAAGGCGACATGGCCAAGTGAGTATTTACCCTATGATTCCATACTTATGTGTGTTTGTAGCTAGTGAATTTAATTGATTCTGTTAATTGAATGTTATGTGGGGTTGAGAAATGCTTGTTTGTGTTATTGTTTGCTAAATTGTGAATTTACCTTATTATCGATAACAGATTATTTGTTGCATAGTAGTATAGAAAATGCTTGTATGTGCTATTGGTTGGTCATACCCTAATTGGATTTAACTATACTCGACTGATAAAAAGAAATTGGAACATGAGTTAACATACTTCACATATACACTAATTTTGGTACTTACATTACACAAAGGTAAGGAAAGGCCATATGGGGGTTGTTATTTATAAGTATATTGGTTTTGTACGGTACATACATACATACAATATGACCTTATCCTGGCCCGCAAGAATACTAGGCGTTAGAGGCGCTAACTGTCCAGCTAAGGATTAATTCTAGAGGCCTCCATTTAGGGGTAAGTGTAGACTGTAAGAGCCCACTCACAATTATACTTAAAACTTGGTTTTTATGAAAATAAAAGATTTGTTTTGTTTAAATACAAAACGTGGAGTTTCATAGAAAATAAGTTCTAGTATAATACCCGAATTTGATTAGTGTCGTATATACTCTAACCCTGACTTTGGAGGGTGTTAAATTTGAGTTGCGTATAGTGACTAATTAATTGTATGCATTGCTCGGCACATTGTTTGCTCATTCATTCATATGATTGAATTTAATATATTTATAACTTGCTTGTGGTATGGCTAAAAGTTTTATTCACTATGCGTTAGCTTACACCCTCTTAGGCTTTTGTTGCAAGACTACCTGTTTATCAATGCTGGCCGTAGGATATCAGAGGTTAGCGTAGGGACCTAGGCAAGAGCAGGCTATTCAGAGTATCAAGAGAACTCACTTTTGTAGACTTTATATGTGTACTTTTCCTTTTAATAGTATTATAGACACAAATATACTAGATTATTATTTACTGTAATCTTTATAGTTTAAATCTTATATAAATATGTTTATGTGATGATATTATTTTGATCTGTATGTTATTGGAAAGCTAGTAGCTATAGAGCCTCGTATATTGTGTGAAGAGTTCATGATTGGAAAAATTACTAATTAGGGGTTCTTCATACAATATACAGTGTTTGCTACGACTAGACCATCCTCTAGTTTGTGACACTTTGGGATCCCTGTAATCAATAATGAGCCATGTTCTTTGGAGCCATATTTTAAAAGTATATACCCATAATGTCCTTAGAGTTTAGTTTTGAAATTGTGATCTCTAGTGTAAAATTGAGGATCTATAGTATTCCCTGGAGTCTTTCCTAAAAGTGTAGATATGTTGAATCTATAGAATCAATTTTTGAATGCAAGGAGTACATCCTTAGAGGTCAATTCATGAAAGCATGGAATGGGTTCTTGAGAATCCTGTAAACGCCAATTCAAAGGAGGTATCTACAGTCTAAATTTTGAAAGTATGGAGCAATTTCTAAAGTTCAAGCTTTGAATATGGGCTAATATGATCCTTTGCTCTCATCAATCAATCTTTTAAAACCTCTTAATCAATTTATATTATAATAACACATGTATATGCACAACAAATAATATAAATAGAAATGTGATTACCTACCCTATCATGTATCACAAGTAAATAGATAAAAGCTACTTACCTTTGTTTTCTAGTGAACCATTTTAAATTTTTTATTGTTTTTGGATCTTACAACCATTCATATAAATTACATTGTTAGTCTTTACTATTTATTATATTTATATTTTTAATTAGATTTAATTAACCTAATTAGTACTTTCATCTATAAATTATTTGATTATCCTCCAATACTCATTTAGGTGATCAACCATGTTAAGGAAGGAGAGAAGTCAACAATATCATGGGGTACTTGTCATATATATTAAATTTTAAAGTACTCAATACAGGTTTATGGGTTCAAATATGATGATTATGTCTATGTTGTGTACTTTATACACTACACGCAACCTAATAAGAGTGGCATTGATGCTACATGAATGGTAAGTGAGAGAGAAGCTATAATGCCTTGAAAAGGCCCTAGTAGGATTTGTCTAAAATCTTCATGGGTGCATCTATGATATAAAGACCACCTTATAATCAAAGGCTACAAAGCTCAAGCTAATAGGTTTCTAGGTTTACTCAATCTATTCATATATATATATATATAACTATATAAGTAACTATAGGTAACCCTACACTCCATAGTCCACTAGAAACATAGAGAGTTGGAATCACCTATCAAATAATAAGACAAGATAATTAAACTGCAACAACATCACAAATCACTAAATATTATAAAGATCCAATTAATTGATATAGACTATTAAAGTAATCTTGCTTGTCTAATCTACATGCTTAGAGGAATACTCTGCACTCAAATCTTAGTCCATTCCCAGCTTTTGGTTATCTGCAAAAAGGAATTATTGGAGGGTGAGCAAATCACAACTCAGTGAGTTCGTTCCTCACCACTATCGTTCAAGCAAGTTATCAAGTATTATTAACATATATGCAACCTAACTTGATGGAATGCTAACCTCTAAACCTCTTACTCGAGCCCGTCTTAAGGGCTTACAAAATCTTGTAAGGAGAATTCCATCTCTATAGCTCGACCATGACGAATTCTAGTACCAGGAAGGTCTGCTGCTAAACTCCTTGAATGCCCAACTCAAATGCACCCTGATCTACTCTATCTCATGTTCAAAGGCTAAGCTCGTGAACATTTCTGTTACGGTCAACTTGTTAGGTGCTAATCATCCTAATGCCAATGAACCTAATGCTAAGAACCCAAATGCCAACCTACCACATGCCAAGGACTCGAATGCCAGCCTCCCTACTTCTCTATGCCAATCTGTTACCATACCCAAACAGCTTGACCCCAATACATCCCTGCCTCATGTATGGATGCAGTAATAGCGCACCACCTGTCTCTACTTTTTCTTACATTGTAATATATTCTCTTTGTCACAATTGTTCCATTTGCCCCATTTGGCAATTTACTAAGTTTCTTTACTTTGTATTACCCCTAATGTAATTTTACACATTTCCTTATTACCTTAGGGACTTACTATAAATAATTCCTTATCATTTGTAATCGGAATCATCATTCATCATCATATTATTAATAAATATTCTCTCTAGTGTCTTATAAGCAACCCTCTTAAGTTACAAACCATTAATCTTATCTAATCTTGCTAATAGCTTAAGGTTAGTGACCGATAGACCTTAGTTCTATGCTTATGCGTCATATTAAGCCAAGACTAAGTCATGTGGTGTTTATCTACGAGTTATATCCAACGAGCAGCCTTATGAAGCTACTGGAAAAGTCAGACCCCCCTTATTTGTACTTTCTTTGATATCTCAAAGGACCCATCTAACTCACTACGTAAGACATTATGATAACTAAGCTCCAAAGGACATCATATTTCTTAGTATCAGAGCTTGAAGTTACGACTAATAGCCGAGTGTTTGTAGTGACTAGTTTTTAAAGTAGTTTACATACTTTGTTATACTATGTTTTCTCTACTGTAAAACAGAGCAAGTGTCAAAGTTGCTATTCGACATAATGCTTAGTAATATTGTATGGAATCTTTTTTAGGTTATGAACTTGTTAGAGTCTTGTTTTTAAGAATGTGGAATCTTAGTATACAAGGAGAGATAGGTGATGTTGAGAATGACGCTCTTGGTTGTGGTCATATTGAACAACAAACCTCTCAAACCATAAACAAATAAATACAGAACCTCTTTATTATTGTGACCAACTTAGCTATGACTATGCAAAGATTAGTAAAAGCTCAACCTCAAGAAAGAAATGTTGAGCATGAATGAGGTGTGCGAGATAGGCCAAAAGGGCAAAGGTGTGGAAATCCAAGCTCCTGATGCTATGAATACACCACAAGTGTGACCTATCCAAGCTAAAGGACATGCACAACGAAGACTTGAGTTAGGAGAAGTTAACAACATGGAAGATAGCGAAGATGAGGATGAGTAGTTCCCTGAATATAACGAGCGTGAGCTTTGAGCTCCTTGAGGGACTAACACATCTAAGTGCAGGTTCCAAGCTTCTCTAGATCCTGTAGTACCGATGAATATATGGACTAGGAAGAGAAGGTTGAGAAGATATTTGATTTCTATGATTATAAAGATGTACTGTGTATTTGAGTGGATGCCTTAAAGTTTTCTAGATATGTAGTGATGTAGTGGAAGAAGTTGGAGACCATACATCAACAAGCTTGATGTGAAATATGAACTTAGAATGAGATGAAGCGAGTTTTAAGGAGTGGATTTGTTTCAAAGCACTATGAGTAAGATACTTTCTGACATCTTCAAGAACTCGAGTAAGGTAGTTGAACTGTAGATAAGTATGTTTGAGAGTTTCAACTATTGATGATCTGATGTGATATTGACAAGCTAAAAGCATAAGCCGTTGCAAGATTTATTTATGGATTACAACCTGAGATTGGGAATATTATGGAAGTACAAAGACTAGGGACTATGAATGTAACAATTCAAATCACTCAAAGAGTCGAGCAATAGAGGCAAAAGTTAGCTTAGCCGAACTCCGAACAGCTGACCTAGTATGTCAAGCAAACCTAATATGCCGAGTTGACCTAGATATGACCAAGCCCCATAAAGTTCCAAAGTAAACCGCCGAGGTTAAGTTTCAAGCAAACCTAATGAAGGCCAAAGTAAGGCTAAGACCGAAGAGGCCAAGGTCTAGAAGTACCAAGTTTAGATCTCAAGATGAAAGATCGAAGAAATTAAGTACTTCAAGTATCTTGGCTTTGAACATGTTGTTAGTCAATGTCCAAACAAACGTGTGATGACCATTAAGGTTGAGACCCCATAAATCATAGTTAAGAGTATGAGTGAAAGAGAAGAAGATGTATACATGGGGCCTTTATTAGAAGAATTCTAGGAAGACCTAGATGCCTTGGCCCAACCTAAATTTAAGGAATATTTTATGGTTGTTGAAGATCCTTCGGTACCATTGTTATTGATGAGAATAAACAGAAAGAGAACCTCTTTCACACAAACTACTAAGGGGATGGCAATCCATGTGCTTTAATTGTGGATAGAGGAAATGGCACCAATGTAATAGCACAAGGAGTAGTGAAGGTGTCAGGACCCTAAAGGGGGCCTAGTAGAATTACCTAAAATTTTCATAACATGTGTGCACCCATGGTATGAAAACCGTCTTGCAAGTCAGAGATTGCAAGACTCTAAATAATAAATCACTAAGATTAATGAATTTCAAGTAAATAATTTATTATAACATGACATAATATATAATTATAAATAACTATGGATGTTCGATACCCCACAGTTCCTCAAAACCGCAGAGAATCGGTATCCCCTACCAAATAATAGGACAGGATATGCCAACATTATAAAACTGCAGGTAGAATTAAATTATATTAAATTCTAACATGTGAATATTTTCTACAAGGAGTGTTTATGTATCATCTATAAAAATCTCAACTAATCCTAACACTAATGTACATATCTTCATCTCGCCCTCAGCACTCAAGAGTTATCCCAATCCCATCGTATGTAAAGCTGCAAAAGAAAGACTATTGGGGAATAAGCTACAAGAGCTTAATGAGCAATCCCTCATACCATACTGGCAAACAAGTTATCAAACAAATTATTACAACCATATGAATGCATGCACACGCAGAATGCCAAACTATATATGCAGTTGACTGGTACTGCATATAATATCGGATTTTAACGCCCTCCGAGATAAGGGTTGGAGATTCATCGGCACCAATCACGACCGGGCTCTAGCACCTGGGTTTTTACCCATAACTTTGAATTCCGTATTACACAGAAATACATTTCCATTTCTAAAAATCCAATAGTTCACAAAGTCCCAGGCCTAGCGATGAGGTAGCCCCCGCAGTCCATACTCACACCCTACAGCGGTGGTCTCTAGACGCGACCCCCAGCCACCCACGGTTAGCGTCTCCGGCGCCAATAAAACCCGCGAGCCAAGGGTAGGGTCTTGTTGTACCTATGCTCCTGCACGGTACTAATCAAATCATGTGGGAATCCATCCCTCCAAGGCCCTTCATTACCAACCGCGTAAAGTGACGGCCAGAATAAGTAATGCGATGCATGGTTAATGCATGACCCTTTTGATTAAAGATAAGCCAAATATAATTAGGTCAGATTATGAGGTGATCAATCAATATCAGCAAACCATCCAGATCCTATAAAAATCAATCATACCATCAAAACATCAATTATCGTATTCAACAATATTTCTTACAATAATCAAGCAATATCAAGCACACGCATATCCCGAAACCCCATGCATCAAGTTATTAATATTCAATTTAAGTGCATTAACTACAAGCACAAACAAGTATAGAGTCATCGGGAGTACTCACTTGACCATGACGACTCGCTTTAATCGTAATAACCGATCGGGAGATCCTTGCCCTCGTCGGGACCACCTGATCATTACGAGATAACAAGGATAATAAGTAATTGACTTAACTAATGGTTCTAGACATCTACCTACCTAATTCTATTTAGATTACTATCAGCCCTTATTCGATTAAACCTAATTGCCAATCGTACGTAACTTTTTCATTTTATTTTCAATATTTACGAATTTATAGTCGTTTTTCATCGTTTTCGGACGTACATTCACATGGTAACGTCCGTTTTGGACGTTAAGACCCGTGTTTTATGATATGGGCAAAATTTATTAAAATTTTATCTTATTGAAGTTTAATTATTCTTATTGCTTATGTTTATGCCCTAGTTTAGGATTTAATGATTGAATTAGCTATTTGATTCTTACACTTAGGAAACCTTACATTAGTGCTACTAATTTACATACTTGATTAAGTTTAATTCAATCTAAGAGGTGTATTAGGGTTTAAGGAATTTTCTACTTCTAAATACATGTATATACTTATGTTATGTACTTATGTAATCTTATTATTTCTTCTATTATAAACCTATGCTTACATCATCACTTATGTAATCAATTGATGATGTCATGGCTTATGTCATCATGTGCTTATGTCATCACTTACCTCATCGTGTGATTACATAAGCCTTTCCTTATGCTTATGTCATATGTATATGTATTATGTACATGTTACCCCTTTCTCTTTTACTTATGTACATACACCTTATACATACTTATACTCATATCTATACTTAGACTTATACCGTATTTATACATGTATTCCTACTCATATACCTATACGGTTAGATACGTATTTTTATACACAAATTCGTATGCCTTATTTACCCTCTTAAGAAATCTTCACAATTTCATTCTTTTTGTATTTTAAGGGTATATTTGACATGATATATGTATGTATAGTTAGTATATACCTTATTTTAGGTTATATACATATTATATACTTATGTACAAAGGTATTTATACATGTATTCTTCTAGCATATCTTGTTATACATATACCTAAGGACATATGCAAATGCATATCCTTCTTCTTCACCATGATTTCTACACTTCAACATGTAAAGATTGTAACTTTAAGCCTAGATCAACATATACATATATATTTGTACACAACACATAACCTAACCTTTTCTCCTTCTAAGTAATAAAGAGGATGAAGTAAGACATAAGAATGAAATAGCATACCTTAAGTTGCCCTTGACTATGGATGAAATAGTTGAAAAGTTGAAAAGGAAAGAAGAGTGAAAGGGGAAAGGAAGCTCACGGCATGGAGGGGCTTTTGTTTTGTTTCCTTTGATTTGTTTTGCTTGTGGAAGAAGGAGAATGGCGGGGTCTATAAGGGGAGAAATTGTGGACGGCAACAATTGTAAGAAAGAGAAAAAGAAAAATCAAAAGGAAAAGAAGATATTTTTTTTTTTTCATAATGAAAGAGACACTTTTGTTGACTTTTTAAAGTGTTGACTTTAGTCAACATGTGTTGACTTGGTCAACATTTTGACCTTGGTCAACTCTTCTTAAGTATATGTAAATTTGTGTACATAATGTAATGATTAAGGGAAATGAAGGGAAAAATGAAGGAAATGAGGTGTTTGATGAATTGATTAGCAAACATAGTTGATGAGGTCTTACTTTAGGTCTTTATAACTTATATATCTCATTTGATAAACTACTTTGGATAACAAGTGCAAAAAGTACTAATTTGGGTATTAAAGTTCACTACATATAACCTAATCTTCAACTATAACCCTAACTCTAAGTGAGACTATCCTAATCACATACTTAAGGGATAAATATATTCTATGACTCATTATCTTAGTTTCTAATGGATTACTTGAGGATTCGAATCATATAAGCATGAATAAGGGTCATCTCTAATCTTTTACTAATGATTTGGCAAAATATGAGCATTATATTATCAATTAGGGTTTTAGGATTTATAATGATGAATTAGTGCTTTCATATCCTTAAAGTTATGGTTTCAGGGTTCTTATTACTTTAGGGCACAATCTCTAATGTTTTTATACATTTAGGGTTTCATATACTCTTACGCGATTAAATCTTCGATTGTCATCTTAGGGTTTTGATGAGGTTCGAGGTTTTAAGGTCTTCGTATGCGGTTAGGGGTTCAATTGATGATTTAAGGTTTTTCGTATCCACTTTAGGTTTTGGATTGAGATTTTAATCGGGTTTAAATCTTACTGGCTCTTTTGAGTTCCGGAAATCATCTACAGTTTAGACGTTTGTTTCTATACTTAGAAAGCTAAATTCGCGGGGTTTACAGAAGGCTTTAAAGTTGCCAACCTATCCTCACCCCCAACTTGATATGAGGCAAGTGCACCTATCAATTTTAATATAGCGGATGTGAGTCCGAGTCGATCCCTCAAAGATTTTGAGTACTAATATTAACCTTAGCTTTATTATCTAACCGGAAAATTATGATGAGTTGAATGAATTAAAAATACTGAAATTAACAACTAAACTAATTATGAAACTTGATTAAACAAATTAGAAAGCAATAAAACTATGAACGACTTCAAGAAATTAATAACGTATTTAGGAATTATTTTCTCTAGTATTTAACATGTGACCACTTAAAATATATTCAATTCAGTTTCTATTATTCTTAACTGGAGGGATTCACAATTAAAGCTAATATCTTTCTCAAGCATATTAACCCTAATCCTAAATTATTTACCAGAATCTCTTCACTTAGTAATATAACTTAGAATTACATTAATGTATAATGAATTCCTATACAAACAATCAACTTTCCGGAAAAAACATGTATCTTATCTCTAAGTATATATGTAATTCTCTCCAATTATGCTAAGATCTAATTACACATGTAATTTCTCAATCAACATGCATAATATCATATATTGATACTTTAGAATTATCAATCAACAATTAAACAACATAATTGAATCAAGAAAAGATAGAAACTTTATTGAAATTATAATTCAATCCAAGAGTTACGTGAAACCCTAGGTTCCATAATCCTAAATACTCGAATTCTAAGCTATCATAACGAATCTAAAAACGAGTTCCATCAAAAACATAAAATAAAACATGGAAAACCCCTTTGATTGATAAACAATCTCTCTAATCTTGAAGTTGATGTTGTTCTCGCCTCTTTCTTGATGTTCTCCTCAAGTCTCCTCTCTTCTCTTGTGTCTCTCCGTTTCTATAATGTCTCTTCTCTATCTAAACCCTAAGATATCCTTTTATATATATATTATAAAGATTCTGTTTTCGTCACCAGACACGGCCTGGGACATGGCCGTATCCCCAGGTCGTGTAACTTTCTGCACCGTGCAAATTTTTCTGCATAACTTCAAAACTTCATAACTTCTTCGTTTGAACTCGGAATTGAGTAAAACTTGATTCCTTTTCTTTGTTTTCTATCCTAGAACGCGTTCAAACCTTAAAATCAAAATTTTACTCAATTAAGTATCAATTTCTTTAAAAAAAACCAAAAATGTAAGAGAAATACTATAAAATCACCATATAAAATATGTTTAAAATCAGAGTTATCACCCCCAACCTTACAAAATCCATTGGCTTAATGAGAAAAGCGAACTCCCAATTATTAACCAAGTCAAAGTGTCAATCTCCATTGGGGATAAATATAAGGACAAGGTGTTGTGTGATGTTGTAAACCCCGCAAATTTAGCTATTTAAGAGTATAAGTGAACCCTAATACTAGAAATAACTTGAAGAGTCATTAAAACCGAGCAAGATAAAAATTTAATAAATCATAAATCTAAATATATTATAAGTAGTAAAAACTTTAGAAATTGATCAAAACCCTACATCGCATACTAAAACCCTAAAAACTGACTCACACACCATTAACCAAAATTGAACCCGAATTTAATCGAAACCCTAAAATTATAAATATAAACCTATAAAATAATTAAATATTACTCAATAGTGATAAAATTATAGTCGATTGTAATTTTCGACTAAATCGCCTATTTGTACGAAATTTTAACAAAATCGCTATAATAACTTGTAAAAATTATAATTATAACGGGTACCAATTAAATTGATAAAATTTCACAAAAATTTGAAAATTAATTTATGAGGAGAATCGTTATAATTTATATGATTCGAAAAATTACATATATTTATTAATAATTTTCATTTTCCTTCTCTTCTATTTCCAATTTATCTCTTTTCTTTCTTCCCTTTCCCATTTCAATTCTTTATCCTGCACAAAACGAAACAAAAAAAAATCAGCAAAAATGAAAGACAAACAAGCAGCCCACATAATGAAATACAATTGCCAAGTGTTAAGCTTAACTAAATGAAAAGATTACAAATGATGACATTTATCTTATCCTCATTAATGTAAAAGATTGGAAATTATCTTAGCTTATAAATTAAGCTTGCTGCTCAAGTGAAGAAAGAAAAGAAACAAAACAAAAATCTGGAAACTAAAGTGGAAAGCAAACTGAGGAAAAATTTTCTAGAAACAAACGTGAGGAAGAAAGAAAGAAAGAAGAAAAGAAGAAGGAAATAATTAAAAGAAAAAGGTAAGTATTTATGTAGATATATATTATATAGTATATACATGTATAAATAAAGTAGTTGTATAGTATTTTTATACATATAACATAACTAATACAAGTCTATGTGCATAAATACTTAGAGTTAATTAAATATGTATGTATAAGGCTATGTATCTATACATGTATGTACATAGGTATATTATACGGGAGAGTATGTATTATGTATTTTTTTTAGGAATACATATAATTAGTATGATGTATTTTATTAAATAACTATAGTATATATGTATATTTTTGTACCGTGAACTTTATATATATATATGTACTCATATATAATTATTTTCGTGTATGTATATATGTAGTTGTATAATATATATAGGTGTGTACCGTAAACTATATATATACATACGTAACCATGTATAATTATTTTCATTATATATATATATGTAATCATATAGTATATATATATGTAGTAGTATAATTCCATAAGTAATAATATATGTATATAAGACATATAATATAGAATATATGCTATATGATATATGGCATAGTATATGTATAATATATAGTATACATACTTTATAACAAATACTATATAAACATATGTATATACTGAATATATAATATAGAATAGGTATTTGTAGATTATTTATATATATATTTAAGTGTTTGAAAATTATATAAGTATATGTATAAATACATGAATATATATATGTGTATAATTGTAAAGTACATAAGAGAAATAATAAATAAGAAAATGAGAAATAGTAAAAATAATAAAGGTAATAATAATCATAATAAAGTTAAAAATCTCAAAAATAGGAAAATATACTCAAAATGATAAAAATATCGAATATATGATTTCAATAATTATTAAATCATAAACATGTTAAGCAAAAGAGAAAATTAATATTTTATAATTGTTAAACTTAAATAATAATTTTGGTGATATTTTTATATCACAATTTAAATTATGAGTCACAACATCCAAAATGGACCTCGTTACGAGAAAATACACTCGAAAACGATCAAAATAGACTATAAGTTCATAACGATCCGAGCTAAAACGAAAAAGTTCCAAAATACATAAAGAAAGTCTCGTAACTTATAAATATGAGAAAATAGTTACTATTAACCCCACTGAGTATGATAAACCCTATACATATTATACTTGAGTTTTATTTGGGGAAACTAGATAAACTACAATAGACTTTTAGTTAACTAAGGAGTTTGACTCTATAGAATATTTATAAGTGTTATTATATTTTAGGTGTTCAATATCAAGTTCTGGAAATCCCAAAGGTTTGGAGAATGAGCAATAATCCAGGTGAAGGAGTTCTAATGACCTGCTACTTGCTTGTGCGTGTTACCTGTATGATGTTTTACTATTTGCTGTTGCTTGTATGTTTGAATGACTATTCTGCTTGTATGCCACCATCTGTATGATCACTTTTTTTTTAAATTAATAAATATAAATATCTGACCCAAATAACCGGTTATATTCGTCGCATATCTATGACTCAGTAAATGTATGGATGGAGAGTGCTAGCTTTGCAAAATGTTGAAAAAGGTATTTTTGGAAAAAGGTTTTCCTAATCTTAAACATATTTTATACGATTTTGATAAGGGACGCAATGCCAGAAATAATATTTTATCGTTAAGGCAAAGTTAGCATGGGTTCTCCACCTAATAGCGAGAGAACTCGCTTTATTGTGCTTGT
Organism: Lumnitzera littorea; assembly: GCA_024138015.1. Lineage (NCBI taxonomy): Eukaryota > Viridiplantae > Streptophyta > Magnoliopsida > Myrtales > Combretaceae > Lumnitzera > Lumnitzera littorea. The sequence goes on from JAMXBB010000008.1 coordinate 12,413,800, forward strand.
AAGGCCTTGGTTAATTTTAACTTGCGAGATAGACTCGCAAGTTATGCCCGAAGGGCCTTGGAGGGTAGATTATCCTAGAATGGAATCCGTCTATTTGAATTGAAATTTTCTTTCTCAGCTAGGGTAATAGTCGAGTACAGCCTGGGGGGTGAGGCCCCTAGGTAGCCTCATGCGGGTAAGCTGAGGTGCCCTGTACGGATAAGTACAGGAGATAATCGAAGTGTAGACGACGTAATTCTACACCTTCCATAGTTCCAGACTCCTATGGATGTGTTGCTTGCATTCATCATGCCTACATTCATTTTGTATGTAGATAGCTTACTTGCATGTATGAGCCCTTGTGTCGTACCTACAATTCTTGTACCCTAAAAGGATAGCTCTTAGCAAATGTGTATTGACAACCAAGCTATCAACAAAATCACTGTTGAGTACAAATAGCCAATACCTTAATTAGATGACATGTTTGATTAATTTCATGGTGCGCGAATCTTTTCAAAGGTAGATTTGAAGAGTGCCTACCAATAAATTAAAATGAGACCAAGAGACAAGTGGAAGATGAGTGGAAGATAGCATTTAAGATGAAGGACTATCTCTTTGAGTGGCTAGTAATGTTGTTCAAACTCATAAATCTACCAAGTACTTTTATGTGACTTATGAATCATGTCTTGAGATCACTAACAGGTAAGTGTGTTGTGGTTTAGTTTGATGACATCTTGATATATAGTGCCGACCTCTCATGTCATGGCAAGCACTTGAGATCTGCATTTAAAATTCTCCTAACTGAACACTTGTTTGACAACATGAAGAAGTGTATAATCTGTTAAAGTGAAGTTATATTCCTTAGATATGTTGTATCTAGTGGAGGTATTCAAGTTGATGAAGAGAAAGTTTGAGCCAAATTTGACTAGCCAACCTCTACTAGTGCTTCAAATGTGAGAAGCTTTCATGATTTAGCTTTGTTCTATTAGAGATTCATTCAAAATTTAAGTTACATAGCCGCCTTATTTATCGAGTTAACCAAAAAGAACTTAGAGTTTAGATGGTCAGAGAAGGCTTAGAGAAGTTTTGAGGATATCAAGTCTAAGCTAACTTCTACCCCAATACTTACAATGCCCGACTTTGATAAAGTCTTAAAAATAGAATGTAATGCCTCTAAAGTAAGAATTGGTGCTATTCTCATGCAAGAACGTTGACCTATCGCTTACTTGAGTGAGAAGCTCAATGGTGCTACTTTAAGCTATTTTGCATATGACAAGGATTTCTATTCCCTTATCCAAGCTCTCAAGAACTAGCAGCACTACTTACTACCTCGAGAATTCATCATCTACACAAATCATGAGTCCTTTAAGCATTTGCAAGGTCAGTAAAAGCACTCCCAACATTACACCAAATGAGTAGAATTCTTAGAAAATTTTTTATGTTATCAAGTATAAAAGGGAAGCTTTAACGATGCTGTTGATGCTCTATTATGTTGGCATGTACTCATTAAAACTTTACAAGCTCAAATACTTAGGTTTGGTACTGTCTTAGATCAATACAAGCAAGATCCGTACTTTGGGCCCATAGTGGTCAAATGCAGCTATGGAGGAGTGGTAGATGGACTCTATTTGAACCAAGGATTTTTTATGAAAGGTAGATAAGTGTATGCGCCGAGTAGTTAAATCAAAGAACTACTTGTTCAGGATGCCCATGTCAGAGGCTTAGTAGACCAATTTGGATAGAATAAGACATTCAAACTGCTAAAAGAGCATTTTTATTGGCTAGAGATGGTAAAGGATGTGCATAAATTTCTAGAAGGATGTGAAGTATGCAAGCAAGCCAAAGGAAGAAAGAAACCCTATGGGGAATATACACCTCTACCTAAACCTAATTAGCCTTGAACTAATCTAAGCATAGATTTCATACTCAACCTACCCTAAATAGCTTAGAAACATGACTATATCATGGTGATAGTCAATCGATTCAGCAAAATGAGCTACTTCATTCCTTACCATAAAACTGATGACACTTTTTATGTTGCTAACCTCTTTTTGCAAGAAATCATGTAGCTACATGGGATCCCTATAAGTATTGTTTCTAATCATGACTTGAAGTTCACAAGCTTCTTTTAAAGAACTCTCTAGAAGAAGTTCAGCACTAAGTTGATATTCAACACTTCTTGTCACCCTTAAATAGATGGTAGAATTGAAGTCGTAAGTAGAATAGTTAAAAGTTTGCTTCGAGCCACAATTGGAAAGAATATACATGACTACGATTTATGTCTACCTGTCATCGAGTTTGCTAACAATCCCTTAACCTACAGCTCAACAGGCAATCACCTTTTGAGATTGTCTACGGCACCATCTCAAGCTTACCTTTTGGACATGATTCCCAACCCACTCCTAGAGAAGAAAGTCAAACCGACCTACATCATGCTAAGGAATTTTAAAGACAACATAAGAGAGTTGCTAAGCAACTAGCCAAAATAGTAACCTAAAAGCAAGAGCAAGGAAACTAAGAGAGAAAGTGCATTATTTACAATCTCAAAGATCTTGTATGCATTCACCTCAATAAAAAGTGGTTCCTAAGGAAGAGGACAAACAAACTTTTGCCCAAGTCTAATGATCCATTCAAAGTTCTAAGGAGAATCAATGACAATACCTATGAGCTGGAATTGTCAAGGGGATATGGGGTATCGCCAACATTCAATGTCTCCAATTTGATGCCCTATATCCTAGAAGAAGAAGCTGACCAAGATTTGAGGGCAAATCTTTAATAAACCTAGGGAGTTAATGGAATGCCGACCTCTAAACCTGTCACCAAGCCCGTCTTAGGGGCTTATAGACTCTTTTAAGGAGGATTCTATCTCCACAGCTCGGCCATAATGAATTCCACTACCAAGAAGGCCTATTGCTGAACTCCTTAAATGCCCAGCTCGAACATACCCTGATCTACTCTATCTCATGTGTAAATATCGAGCTCATGAACATTTTTAGTAAGAATGACCTATTAAGTGTTAAGCATCCTAATGCCAACCAATTTAGTACCAAGAACTCAAATGCCAATCTACCACATGCCGAGGACCCGAATGCTAGCCTCCCCACTTCTCTATGATAATCTATTACTATTCCCAAATAGCTTGGCCACAATACATTACTAACTCATGTACAAATGCAATAATAGCACACCACCTGTCTCTACATTTTCTAATATTGTACTATATTCTCTTTATCGTAATTGTGCCATTTGCCCCTTTTGGCAATGTACTAGATTTCTTTCCTTTATATTACCCCTTATATAGCTTCATGCATTCCTTTATTGCCCTAGAGACTTACTATAAATAGTCTTTTGTCATTTGTACCTGAAATCATCCTTCATCATCATAATTTTAATGAATATTCTCTATGGTATCTTATGAGCAACCCTCTCAAATTATGAACCCTCTCTCTTATCTAATCTTACTAGTAACTCAAGATTAATGGTGAGTGGACCTTAGTTCTATGCTTGTGCATCATATCAAGCCGAGACTAAGTTATGTGGTATTCATCAATGATTTATATCAGAGGAGTAACCTCATGAAGCTACTAAAAAAAGTCAAACCCCTTCATTTGTGCTTTCTTTGATAACTCAAAGGATACATCTAACTCACTACGTAAAACCTTGTGATAACCAAGCTCCAAGGCACATCATAACTACATACAAAATGAATACACACACAGTGAATGCAAGCAATATATCCATGGTCTTCAGAATCATAGAAGGTATAGATTTATGTCATCTATATATCAATTATCCTCATACTTAACTACATGAGGTACCTCACTTTACTCATATAAGGTTATCTATAGGCACCATCCCATAAGATAAAACTCAACTATTACGCTAATCAAGAAAGAATAGTGCACCAATCATTTAAGTGGATCCCCACTAGGGTCATCCATTATCAACAATCAATATAACACCGCATGGGCTCACTATTGACAAATCCATGTAATGCCCTATAGGCTAAACTATAAGAGTTTTAACTCACGCTACTCGCCATTAATCAACTAAATATGGTCTACTAACTTTACCTTAACAAGTAAAATGCCATAGGCGATTGCTATGAGCACTCACCAAGTTAATAAATCTTTCTTTAAATCATGAAACATTTTAAAAATGTATTTCACAAATTTTTTAGAAAACTTCATAAAGCTATGGACATCCCAGTTGATAACGAAGGGACCATATGCATGCGATAGATATATTCGATTAATTTGGTCAAATATTTAAATTTAACAATTTAATGAGGCGATCACATAGATGTTGGCATACAAAACAACCAATCACTTAGGTAAACAATCAAGGGCAAACAACAGAACATCGAGCAATTATTAAAAACAAGTAAGTAGCAATTCATTGAACTTCCTCGCCTAGCTTGCTTGCCTACTTATCCTAACCTTCATGGTTCTTAAATTACAAATTAAGTCACCTAAAAGATAGTAATAAAATCTATGTATATAATTGGAAAAGGGTTTCTTCAAGAATCTAAGAGTCTACCTAATTACTAATTCATCATAAATCCTCTTATACAATTAAAACTTATTTTTGCTATTTCTTTAAGTCTTTTTTTTTTTTTTTTTTTTGTGTTCTTATAGTCAATTTCATATGATTTTGGACAAACTTTTGCATGGTGAGGTACATTCTGGGAGTTGGGATCCACAACCATAAGTTTTGATAGGAGTTAGATTCGAATTTTATATATTTTCCTTTTAACTTAACTGATTTTTTAGTTTAACTAAGTGTTTAAGTGTATAAAGCCTTGGTCTAGTCATTTATTATTATTAAATGAGCTTTTATATTGTTATCAAGCATAAAATATTTAAGTTTTATTTCAGACTTTACCTATGGCTATTATATTAATTTACTCAATCTTTTTAAGTTTTAACTTAGGAGTATTTAGGCTTTATTTTGGACCTAAGGCCTATTTTAAGATAATAGGCTTAATTTATTTATTATCAGGCCTTTAATACATCATTTTAAGACAACTAAATTAGTTGGGCAATTTAATTTTAGGTCCAAACCCATCTCTTATGATTTTAAGGCTTAAACTACTCATTTTAGTTAATTAGGCTTAATTTACATCTAAGCCCATTACAGGCTCTCTAAATCACTTAATGAGCTTAGTAGGCTTCTTAACTAAGACTTATTCATATGGCATGCCTACTGGTCATGAGCATTCAAGTGGGCCTAAAGCTTGATTTGTGGGCCATTTGATTTATTTCAAGTTCGATTTACATCCTAAGGTCCTAAACTTATATCCTACCTATTCTAATAGGCTAAATAACTTATTAAACCCACTAAATAAACCATTAACATACATTTCAAATCAGGTCATATCAATTAAGTCGGCTCCTCATTAATCTCTTTCAACTTAAAGTCCATTTTTAGGCTTAAATATGCACTCTAAGCCTTGTTTAGCCACTTATCTCATAATTTTAAGTCATAAACCTTAATTATCATTAATAAATCACATTGTTAGGCTAATAAACTAAAAATATACAGCTTGTTCATGCAATATTGGTGGTAATTCCAAGGGGGTTTTCCAACAAATGTTGCTCAAGTATTACATATTGTGTTCTAACATGTTATAATCAAACTAGAATGCATCCTAAACTAGATTAAACTTAAGCAACATGAGAAAATCTAAAAATGTAATCGGGAAATACTACATAAGGGTCATGGCAAGGGGATTTTCTAAGCTTCCATGGTGATTTTTCTTACATTCTAACATGATACTAACTAGTTCTATTTCTAAACATCACTAGACAACTACATTGTATTCACTACACTAGAAAATATGAAAATGCATATGTATGAGTATGTAAACATAGTAAATAAGACATATTGAGAGTTTTTTCCGTAGTTTGTAGCCTAGAAATCATGCTCATAAACTTAAACTAAGAAGAAAAATAGAAAGGTGAAATTTTACCTTAGTGGAAAAATAAGGTGAAATTTTACCTTAGTGGAGGAAAGGTCTCCTTTCACCTTGTTTTTGGCTAACAAAAGGAACTTCTAAGGGTTGGCATGTTTGTTGGCAACCTAGAGGGGTGAGAGAGGGAGTGAATTCAAGTGGTGGCATGTCGTTTGTAAGTAGTAGCACATGGTGGTAGCTTCGAGAATGATGTACGCAGGGGATCTAAGATATTTTCCTTCTTTTTCTTGCAATTTTGAGCTTGTTTCATTAGAGAGTGTTCTAGGGTTTTGTTTAGAAGTTGAAGAGGAAATGAGAGGACTGTATGGCAATTTGGACATGTTTGTGTAATGGGGAGCAAGTTTTACTTGATTTGGTTACATGGTACTAAGTGAAAGTGGGGACAATTTGCTTTTGTTGATCATTACCATTTAAGGTAGAGATTTGTCCCGTAAAAGTAGAAAATATCTTCTCCTAATAACTAATTACAGTCTTATATGGTTAATTGCGTTTATCTCTCAATTAATCATGATGCATGAATGCATGTATGGGGTTAAAGTGTAAATTTAAGCTTATGGTCTTAATTACTAGTATGGATGATCCCAATTAGACATAATTTAAGGTCTTTCATCTTAATTAAGTAAGTCTATTGGACTATTTTACCTACTTAATTTAAGGTTTTTAAGGGTTGGAACTAATTATTGTTGTTCGATTACGATTCAAAAGATAAATTAAGGCTTTATGGTAAATAATCGAATTATCAATTAATGAAAGTTCAACTATATAATTAAGGTTCATAAATTAAGTTAAGGTCTTTGACACCAATTTAGAGTTTTAGATTCAATTTAGAGTCACTCGCATATTAGGGTTTTAATTAGGGCTTTTAGATTCTAAAGGTATGTTTAGGGTTGAGCTCTAGTTTTAGGATTTTAAACATATCGTTAGGTTTAAATTAGTAATTACATTAATTTATTAATTTGATTGACTATTGTTAATTAGGGATATCTCCAATTGTTCTTTGTCAAGTTTACACAATTTGATGAAATTCGAGTTAAACATACTAATTTAGGGTTTTCTCTACATTTAGAGTCTAATTGAAGGTTTTGCAACTTTAGGGCTAAGGGTTTAGGTTTTTTTTTTTTTTTTATTCAATCTAAGGTTTCAATTTGTGGTTAAGCGTACTTAGGTCTAAGGTCATCATGTACAATTAAGGTTTCTCAAATTTTATCTCTAGTTTTTTTTTTTTTTAGTTCATATTAAGGTTTCGAATCAAGATTTCAACGGTTTTAATTTCTTTAATCTTGTTGAACATAAGGAATGTATATTGATTTTCAAGTTCAACTATAACTCCAAAACATAAAATTTGCAAGGTCTACTGTAGCAAGGAAGGGGAGTAAGGAATCTTAATTGGCTCTAATGCACAATTTAATGAGTAATAGAACATGATTACATCAAACCCCACTATTGATGATGAATTGTGTTATGTTCTTAGAATGAATAAGTGTTTGATCTTTTAAGAAGTGAATTTGATAGCACAATATCATTTGTACAAATTCTTCTTGTCCAAATGAGGTAAGATGTTAGATATTTTAACAAGATGAGTGTTAATTTCATCTATTAAATTGTTATGATGATTAATAATCATAACAAATCCCTTTACAAATGGATCTCTCAATGGACTCCATGTAGATCTAGGCTGACAAAAAGACCATTATTCATACGTGAGCCAAATTGAGAAAAGTTGGTACTAGACGAACCAATCTGACAAGCCCTACTCTAAACCTATAATACCATATTTTCCTTAATTATTTTGAATTCATGGGCTTGACTTTTTGAGCCATATCACTAAAATTAAATCCAGCTTAGTACTGTGCTCAAAACCCAAAACTAGATTTAACCCTGTACATTCAATAATTAAATTCCATATCAAAATCTAATTCAAGGACCCCACAACATTTATTTTACATTTAGATCTATCTCAAATTCTTAATTCTATTATAATTTATAACTTAGGCTCTAGAAGCATAATTCTTTATTATTAACTTTTATTACTAACTTTTTAAGGTTTAATCTCAAAGTTTTAGTTGATTGCCATTAATACTTTCAAGTTTAAGTATTGTGATTTTATTAAATTTGAAAACAAAGATCACATTAAGGGCTTACTTATTTGTTCATAGCTTCTTCCATCTTCCGCTTCTCCATATCATAACAAGATAAGTCTTATTGGAATAGTTTGTAAAGGAAGTGAAAACCTATTTGTAGTGGTGGTGGATCACTGTTTAAGGGGTTTATTTCCTATTTTGTAAATATACTCTTATTTATGTATCTCTAAATTATCTATTGAATATTTTAAAATAACCATTATCTTATATATTTAGACTTTATTATTATTATATCTTTTATGTAATTCATTTAAACTTGAGCATTATGTCCATTGCCCCTTGAAAAGCTCTTTATTCTTAAAAAATGGTAGGCTTAGATGGATCTAGGGAATGAGGATTTCGATAGTTTACTTAGTGTGGACAGTTACTTAAGATTGGAATCTAGATGGCACAACATAGTAAGTAGCTAGAATAATACTCATGATGATGAGCTATGATAGTAGGAGAATTCTTTGAAGCAACACAATAGAGGGTATGAGCTATATCATGCTTATACCATTAGAGTCAACACAGCTGCTAAAAGAAATGAGATGTTTAATATTGTAATTAAACAATGAATATCGATCAAATTTGGTCGATTAAATAATTAATAACTATTCGAAACATAATAATCCTATTCGATTTATTAGAAATAATTTATTACATTATAATATTATTATTTCAATCAAGAAAATATGAATTAAGTAGTTGTTTAATATTAGGAAAAAGAGTGTTGCTCAATAATACAAATGGTTAATTTTAGGAAGAAATGGATATGACTAATAATTTCGAGAAATCTCAAATTGTGTTTATAAAATTTGGTGGACCTGTTATCCAACAATCCATTACTTAATTGTATGACAAATTTTGAAGCAAGATCACATAGAATTTAAATGTCGGTGGTAGAGCATTATATTTACTCACCTTTGTATTACACATTGCAATTCATTTAGGGATCCAATTAGACTTATGGAATGGTCGGTTCCGAATTGTGAACCGGCTCAAAACCAACCCATCAGGTCGTTAAATCGGCCTAGATCCCCCTTGGGCGAGCCAAAATTGGTCATTAAATCATCGGGCCCTAATAGTCTAAGTAGTTCAACCATGGAGCATTACCAAATCGATAGGCTAAACTACTAGTTGAACCAATAGTTCGAGCAAACGGTTTAACACTGGGTCAATTCTAAAAATTAAAAAAATAATATACTATATATATATATATTATAATAATATATAAGATACTATATGCATATAATGTAAACAAGTATATGATATATATAATACGTAATAATTAATATATTATATATATTATAATATATATAGTCTAATGCCACTCCAAATAAGAAATCTTCCTATTTTGCAATTTTTATCACTTTGGCCATTCTTACTAAATATTATAATATAATATCACGCTCACATGGTCCTAATAAATTATTTTGAGATCGAAAAAAGAAAATATACCAAAAAGAAAATTTTCAATTCACAGGTAATAATATAAAGTTTTAGATATAGTTGAAAAAAATAGACAAATATTCTACAAATTATTTATAATAATTAAAAGAAAATCGAAAAGGAAAAAAAAAACTCACAACTCAATCGGTTTTGATGGACCGACACAAACCTACCCCCTCAAGAGTTAAGCCAAATTTACTTCCTTGCCAACTTATGAACTAACTGCTCAAGACCGATTTCAAACTAGGTTGAACCAGTGCATAGGTCTAAATCCAATCATGTATTGCCCAAGATGAGTTTGCCCAAGGTTGTTTTTGTTTCATGGAATATATTTTTCAAATTAATTTTGTATTTGATATAAATTAAAATGTACAATGCTCAACAACTATATTAATAATTGAAATAAATATTGAGGAAGAATACACCTTTAGTCTCCAAACTTTACTACTTTTTCTAATTGAGTCATCAAATTTTTATTTTGTTTTATTTCAACCCTTAAACTTTCTAAAAGTTTGCAAATGAGTTATCAATTAGTGAATCATTAGTTTTTCATTAAGGAATGACTTTTTAGCAAACTTTTGAAAAATTTGAAGATTAAAATAGAAAAAATAAGAGTTCAAAAACTCAATTAAAACATGTGGTAAAGCTCTTTTTAAGAACTTTAGATCTTGAAATGGAGGGAAAAAATGAAAACATAAAATCCTAAAGTGAAAAAAGTAAGAAAAATATTTTTGGTTCTTTCATTGTACATTTTCCATTTTGGTTGAAAAATACTTTGAAAAATCAATGATTCAATTTTGTATTCTTAATAAAACCAAATCACATCTGATTTTATAATTTTTCAAATTTACATATAACAATGTTTTTTTTTTTTTCTCACCAACTACATTGCATATTATAACAATTTAGGAGGAAAGGGATTCCAACTTAGTCCTTCTATTTGTAAAACCGGTATTAATAAAGCAATAGTATAACTTATTTGATATTTATTCTAATTAAATTAAATAAACAATAATGATCACAATTAATTATCATATTTAATTTAATGATACTATATAAAATTAGTTAGTATATTATTATACATTTTTAAATTGAAAAATATAAAAAATGATTATGTTTATAATAAGATAAATAATTTGTTTACTAATATTTTACTAATAACACAATTAATTGTTTTAATCATTAACTTGTAACCTATATTTTTTTTTCTAAAGAAATTAATAAAGGATGAAAAAAGAAAAAAGAAATGGAAAGTTACACTTTATACTTTTAGTCCTCGAACTTTATTACTTTTTCTAATTAAATCCTAGAACTTTTATATTTTGTATTTTAATCCTCAAACTTTCTAAAAGTTTATCAAAAACTACTTCATTAATGGAAAAACTAATAATTCATTACCAGACAACTTTTTTGTAAATTTTTAGAAAATTTGAAAACTAAAATAAAAGTTAAAAGACTCAATTAAAAAAAGTAGCAAAGTTTAAGGGATTAAAAGTATTATTTTCCATATATCTTATTTTGGGAGGTGACTTTCGATTCCTGCATCTTTGAATTTTTTTTTTTTTTTTTAACAATGACGTTAAAAATATTTCATGGCGTTCTTACCTGTTCAAAATATTAATTACCCTTTATTTAAATCAATATTTAAGAATAATATCGACCCAAACTCTCGTATAAATTGTTTCTTTGAACCAACTTAATTTAATACAGTTGCTGCAAATGTTGGACATCCAACCGTCACTCTCTCCATAAGGCCTTGCCTTTTTCCACTTTGCCCGTGCTAAAGATGTGCTAAAAATGTATTAAAGTGATAGTAAATATTATTTAGGTCTAAATTTTCTATATAGCTACAAATTAGCACTCTTTCCCTTTATTTGTTTATTAATTTATTTTTGTTTTCCCAACCTCTCTCTCATCTAAATTAAAAGAGAATCGCTAACGTATTTTCTCATTTGGTGCTTTAAACAAGTCAATTGATCAATAACTTTGAACCACCTGGAGGAAACGACCGGACCAATGGATTTCTCCTCTCTAAACCTATCGATCTTATGCTTCTACTGGATTATTACATGCCCAACAAACCAATGTCAAGTTGAACACGAAGATGTAACCAGTGATGAAATTCTCAATATATTTGATTTTGGCAACTGCAATTAGTGATACAATTTCAGAAACAATTTAAAGACCAAGAAGCATTAAACAACTGCAGAATCCTCCTGGTTGCGATCATAATCGAGCTTTACAGGAAATAATATAACATCATTCTTCTTCTATACGATGACCATCGAGTTATGCATAATAATAGCAGATCGAGTCAACAGGGGTGTTTCAGAGCGTACCAAAAGTTCCAGCAGAAGACCAAATACAATTATGCCACAGGACTTTCCAACATAATAAAATGTCTGTCCAATAAAATGATATATCAAGACAAATTTTAGGAACACCTTCCTAAATAACGTAGAAGATTATATTCTATGAGGGCATGCCAACTAGAGTTCTAACAGAAATAATCCAAATGCTGATACAACAAAACTTGTATATAGTAAGACGGTATATTAAAACAATAAACATACCTAACTATTAATTAAATAAAGCACTGGACAAGTTGATAAAAGAAAAAGGAGAGACGGATTCCATAGTGAAAGCTAACTTGTGATCTGGAAATAGACAGAAAGAGAAATTATATAGCCTAAAATTTAAAAACTCGTGTTGATAATTTTGCAAGAATATTATCCCTATACTTTATTTAGAGGTTAATATCACTATTTATACCTCAATTTTACTATTTTTTGCAATTATAAATCTAAAATTTCAATTTATCTAATTATATACCTAATTAAAAATTTAATTGTTACTATCTACACTTCATTTAACTCAAATTTACAACATTAGTCTATTGGCATAATCAATCAATCAAGTGGCCGTTCACAGTCTTAAGATGTTACAAAACCTCCTACAAATCGCCGCTAGCCATCGTTTGCATTCTCGACTAACTTCAAAAAAGCAAGTCACAAAACACACTACTAGGCTATGGATAATCACACATAATCATATGAGAGTCGAGTGATATCCCTACCCCTCAAGACCGTGGACAATCACTCCATTGGTTAATTTTACTAATTAGACTAACAGTATGAATTGAAATTAACTAAAATATAAATACTGATAATTAATTCTTCAATTGAATATACAATTAAATAAATCGAAACTTTAGATACATAATTATAAAAAGTATCAAAATTGAGATATAAATTGTGATATTTACCCTTTTAATTTGGCAGCAACATCTTTACATAAAGCTAAATAAGATTAAAAAGGCATCCATTGATCAAAGAAAGTTAAAATGTAATAAATTTAGTTATCTATGGCTAATGTCGGACTTGGGGCACTTCATCAAGGACATTTACACATACACATGCACATACAGTTTCAGGTCAAAACCGACTCTACAATAGCAACTAGACCCCTATTGGGTTTGGTTTAATATTTAATATTAGAGTGTCAAATCCACCATCTAAACTTTATATTTTAAAAGTTAACCCCTAGAGCTTAAAAGTACCGAAATGTCACGTCACACTCGATTGAACTTGTTCAAATTTCATATAAAGTTCAAGTTACTAAATGTTAATATTTAATAGTATATTTGTTTGTTAAGTGTACTACCTCGTCATCGTTAAAAAAAAAAAAAAAAAAGTAATGTCAAACAATGATTAGTCAAAAAGTGGAAAAGAGGATAAAAGTAAAAAATTTGAAACACAATTTACATTAAGTATGATATTTGTAATATTAAGATTCAGGGGTAAAATGGAATAAACAAAAAATGTTCAAGTAGCGGATGAACGTCAAACATCCACTGTCCTTAGTTATGAACAAGAGCAACCATAATAAACTAAAGCTGCAGAGATTCCACTAACAAATGCCAACAATGATTGAGAGTTGCTACATAATCTATAATAACCATAACTAGTATTAAAAGAATACTCCAGCAGCGCCATACATTAGTGCAAGTTCATAGATCAATTTCAGTACAAAAGATGAAACAGCATGTTCCTTTTTCCTGAGCTATGAAAGAAACTCACTACACTTATGCGCTCCTAGAACAAAATAGAATGCTTTAGGCATCAATAATGGACAATACACATCAAAACTGATGAAAATCCCATGACAGAGGAGAGCATTGGCCTATGACTCATACCTGAGTTGAATCAATGAGAAGCCACAACTGAAAGAAAAAGAAGTGCTTTCCTTGCTACTGCATGTGGATCAATTACCCCCCAGCAAGAAGCACATTGTGTGAAAAACACGAACCTCTCTGCCCTCGTATAAAATACAACCAGAACACCAACGGCGACTGCTGCTAGTCCCTTTTTCAGAGTATCTGTCAACCAAGGAGGCCTGGCGACTGACAGAAAATGAAGAGGATAAAAGCTAGCAGGGTTAAGATTTTCCATCCAATAAATTTGCTGATAACTTTTGCAATGTCCTATCATGGTTAAGCATGGTGCTAACACTCTCAACCACCAAAATAATCTGCAAGAAGGCCCAAGCTCATGTTAACATAGATACACGCTGAACAGAGAGCAATAATCCATCATTTCTTTATCTTATTTAGCCATACCATCAAGATATGAGTGACTGCTATTTCACTGTTAAAATTGTTTGGGTGAAAGAAATCAAGAGCAGTGACAAACTTCTAAAGAAACTATACAGCAAAAATATGATAACTGCCTTCTAATTTTGTAGGACCACCATGAGATAACCCGCATAAGTTCTTTTATAGGCAGTGATAGCATCATCAGATAACTAAAAGAAATCAGGAGATTATTATACACAAGATGTGAGGGTTAATTAAGGTGCCCCAGTTAGACAATTGTTATTTTGTCTACAGCAGCCAATAGTCAAGTAAATTGTTAATGGAGGGATTCTAAGCCACAAATAACAAACCTGCAAACAAGCATAGCCCATAGCAGTTGCATAGTAAAAATTTGCATTGCCAGTACCCTGCGATTTTCATAAGTCATGATTCGAAATATACACACATGAGAAGCAATTTGATTAGTGAGAAGCTTTAGAGAGACTCTTATACCCTCCATATCCATAAGTTGTGCATGACTGGGCTAAGGAGAGAAACCCCAACATATCCACAAAAGAGGAAGAAAGAGAACTTAAAATCTGCATGATGAGGAAGAAAATTAAGCTTTATTCTTGTGCAACCTAACAGGCAATAAAGGTCTTGAACTACCTGCTAACTCGTTTACAAATAATGCCACTAATCCAAGGTAGAGGGCTGAATCTCCAACCTAATTAACACAGCAAAATAAATGATTCCACCATCAAGCTTGATCTATCTTGTATGATTGATGAAAAGTATATCATCTTATCGGTTGCAAGGTCCCTGTCAAACCCGTATCATCTTTACATTCCACATCATGGACTTTTTGTCTCAACCCATCATGCATGGGTAATAATCACTTAAATTCTAACTGAACATCATTAGTTGAGGTGAGATGAAATGATAGTGTACTGCTATGGGTCCTACATCAGCTTTAGTTTTTAGTTATTTTATTCACTGGTTATTGTTATTTTATATATTGTATGTAATACATGACTTATTAGTGTCACAAGGTTGTAGTCATGTATGCTGTTGATTCTGGTTTTGTTGTGTAGTTTCTGGATTCACTGTGCTGTGTCTGTAATGTCTGTCACTAGTTGACCATGTCAAGTGTAGTGGGGACGTGGTTAAGGGCAGTTACTAGTTGTGGTGTATAGGGGGTGCTGTGGTCAAGGAAGTAGGGAGTTGTGAGAAGCATAACAGTTGCATAACTGTTAACAGCAGTACTCTGTATTTATTGACAAGAAATGAGTGAAAAGATATGCAGAATCACATTTTCAGAAATCTAGTACTCTTGAGTGCTAAAGAGATCTTAGGTTCCAGATCGTTGGGTTTTCTCAACTAACGAGCCCAAAATTTTATTAAAAGAAAAAAATTGATCCTGTAACATGTACCTACTTGGATTTTGACAACTAAAAGAATAGATGATGAATCACTTCATTGTAAGAGTGAAAATGCAAAACTTGTACCAGTGAAGAAGCATCAATGGCCAAATCTAAAGTTCATATGAAGATGACAAATCCCACAAATATCCCAAAAAAGAATGCTGAGAAGGGAAAACTTACAGAAGGATAGGATTTAAATATTGAATAGATTGCAATGTACACAAAAGCCAAGAAGCTGGGACGGTGCTTTAGCCGTATTGCCAATGGCAAAATCATGAACAAAATGTTCACGTGGAATACTATCAGAAAGAAACTTCTGAAGAAATCAAATACTTCCGCAAAGAAGTACCTGCAGTGTTCAAAAAGAGAACAGAAGGGGACAAAAAAATGAAAAAAATAAAAGAAGTATCTAACTTTGAAGGACACAGCATGTATTATCAAAATACTCAATATCTTATTGAACATATCAAACTGAAGCTCACCATAAAGCACCTATATTTGGAGATAAGTCCTCCACTGTGAGAATGAAGCCATAGGTACTGCAAAGATCAGCCAGAACAAACAAAGGAGGGCTAAGCCTTAGAAAAGGAACTTGATATCAGATGTTTGGATCCCAATATGATATAATCCACATACACAAAGTTGATAGCCTCTTATGAACTGACATTATGTATTGGGGCAATATCTAAGAAACAACATCATTGAATTTATGAAATCTAAAGAATTAAATCTCACAGTCAAAAGCAGCATGGATAGCCAATATTGGTCTTATTAAGTCAAAACTTTTCCACCATATGCTATAACAAAATCATTAATGAAAACCAAGGCTACAACAACTATCAATTCTTTATATACACACAAACCAACGTATTGATGTCATCTTAGGTAAAACCTTGCCATGCAGTGGAGAGAAAACTATAAGAATTTCTTAAACATGGTTGCTTCTATATTTATATTGATCCACATGTTATTCTCAAAGTCTATGAACATGCAGTACATATGGATTCACATCTGGAACTAAAAATTGTAAAAGAGAGTGGTTAACTGGAAATTGAAAGCACATATCCATAATCAACTTATTACATATTACATATGGCCACTGCCACATGCAAGCATGAGTAATGTGCTGATGTCAGCAAAGATGGTACATAAAGATGATGCGACATAACATTACATATGCCATGATGAAATTGGGGGAAAAAAAATTATATTGCTCAAAGGTGATGCAACAGAACAAAGTTGATGTCGGGATGAAACCGAGATGAACATGCGATGTATGAAATGCTTATACCCCTATGCAGCATGATTGTTATGATAATGTGCTATTATGAACAAAGCTACTTCATGGAAAGATTAAGCAACATAGATGTCATAATGAAATTGGGTAAAGAGAAAATACATTATAGAGCGATATCATACAGAACAATGTTAATGAGGAGATGAATTTAAAATAACAATGAGTATATCATATGCCTGCACCTCTTAAACATCTCCCGTAGGCCACCATACTGCTGGACAAATATACCACTTAGTACAAGAACATAGATTCCCCAGATGAAGCTCCAGAATAGGAAATGGATGACTTTACTCCATGAAAATTTAATTTGCGGTTCTGAAAGGTCTTTCACTTCCTCCTTCCGAACAGAGCTACCAGTAGATAAGCTCCTCTCCTGTTTACTATATTTTCTTTGCTGGAGCAACTTACAAGGAGGAGTATCTGGACCATATCCCAACAAGAGAATAATCTGAAACCCAAATGTGACTATTCAGTTCTTATAGAAGAGATAATTCAGATTATTAACACCAAATAACTGTAGACATACTGGGACTATAAGAATCACAGGATACATTGACAAGTGTGTTGCCATAACCCATCCAAAAGCTGCCAGCGGAGCCAACCCTACAACTCAACAGAAGAAATTTCATAAGACCTGTTACAAGGAGTGTCTACTAGTAAGTTATGTGCCACATACAGTTGAACCCAATGCTCATTGAACTGATACATATGGGCTAAAGTCAAGTAAGAAAAAATTTCAAAAGTTCTATAAATCTTAAAATAAAAGTCAAATGCAAGTCCTAATGCACCTACCAAGATGCCATTGAAGAAGCACTCTGAAAACTAGTAAGGCACTAGATGGTTAGCCAGAAAAGAAATTTAGTACTTTCCTTAGCTTACAGGATATCTAAACCAAGATGGTTAATAGAGCATGAATTATGAATTCCTCAAATTTACACAAAACCACGTTAGCGACGATTGAACCAGCTTCTGCTTTGATAACCAATGGCCAACATCAATACTTAAAACACAAAGCAATGAACCCTTGATATAAGAATGAGTAGACAAAGAAGGCCCTCAAACTTAAAAGCAAATGCAACAAAATTCCGACAGTTTGAACAGTGCAAATGAGCCCCTAAACTTTGTAAAATGGATTCAAATATCCTTGTTATAACACCATAATTAAAGTATCCTGAGAAGTTGTTCAGAAGGAAAATTTCAACTCCCTTATGTAAGTGAATGACTGGTGGATCCTAGAATTCCAACTTTGGGTTTGTGTGTGTGTGTATTTTTTAAGATTTTAATGTATACAAGTACAGCAGAAAGGCTTATTCGAATCATTTTGCAAAGTTAAGGAGTTTGTTTGAAAGTCAAAGTGGAACTTGATTGCATTTTATTTCAAAGTTTGAGGGGCTTGTTTGTGTATTATTCCAAGAATAAATTGCAAAGATATTGCAAATGTTCAGTTGAGATTGCTCAGATAATTTCAAGTAAAGAAAACAATTGATTACTGCATACTGAAGACTAAAATATTCTTACCAGCACAAGCTCCAAAAAGAGATAATATGATTGCCAGATTTTCAATTGGGGATGTTGAGAGACCCACACAAGCAGCTATTGTGAAAGGGTTCCACAGGTAAACCAATGCAGCAATATTTCCAGAAGACAAGACTGAAACAATTGGATACAGACTCTATCATTGGGAGTTTGTAATTCAAATTATTGGCATAGGGATAGCAATTAATTATTAACTAATTTATGAAATAAGGATGTCAGAAGTGTATAAAATAAGGGAAGAGGAAATTTATAGCGAAGAGGAAGAAAGCTATAATTTTCTTCACTGGATGCCATCAAGAAAATACCGCATAATGTAAAATCAACGAAACTTAAAACACCAAAGAAAAATTTATGTATACACAAAAGGACAAAGTATATACCCCTGATATATCCATCACTTGCACATATGAATTCCAACCCCTCCACCCCAAAACCAAAATCCAAAATGCATGCCTCCCTTCTTTATGAATTGGGAGAATTCTAGGTCCGTAACTTTTTTTTTCCAATAAACAGAGCAATATCTATTAAGAAACTATAGAAGTCTAAGGCTTTCATTTCTTCAACTAGAGTAACAAGCTTCAGTTTTTGGCATTATATGATAAGTAACTCTTTCCTTTTACATCCATGTTTATTATTACCGTCTTATAAACAAATGCACCAATACCATAGACAAAAATATAGACACCTCTTATTTTTTTTATTTTTAACCGTGAGGAATTTCAATTTTTCTTTCTTGTGTAAGCACAAAAAGCAGAGAGATGATGAAAAGCAACAACTAGCACACTAACATGCTGCTACAGTCTTGTGAACATAAGTTACCTGAATGTTCTGACATTTTTGTAAGCTCCAGTGCTTTTAAGCTCTGATTATATGCCTTCTGAAGATGCCAGCCACATGCTCGAATAAGCAGTGCACTGAACATATCTGCCATCACGAGAAGCAGACTACATACAAAGAAAAAAGCAACAACCATGTAATTGAACAAGTCACAAAAGTAATGCCTTCAAAACAATAATAACAAATTATATTTGTCCGATGGAGACACAAAGGCTATATCTGGAACTGATTCCACACAGAAGATATAAATCTCCAAATGACTCATCATTACTTAAACCAGAAAGGCACATTTAGCAGACCCAGCAAAAGGAGCAGTCTAGAAATAAAAGGCATTACAAACACCATATTGAGGAAGTGTTTACTAATAATGTGATAAGTAAACGAAAAGAATGCCAGCATATTAGCTAATTGTATATCAAACTCTACAGGCCATAAAAAATATCTGAGAATACCTTCAGGTGATTCAAAGTATTGTATCGATAAAGCTAGGACCCTGTACGTACTTTACATATAATAACCAAAAGGCTGAAAAGAAATTTCACACTCTGTATATACCACTTTTTCTAATAACTGAGTACAATACTAAACTATTACTCAAAACAAATAAATGAAAGGAAAAAAGTGGGTGAAAAAGGAAATAAACAAGCATACATATTTATGTAGAGAGAGAGAAAGAGAGAGAGAGGGAGGGGGAGAGAGAGAGAGAGAGAGAGAGAGAGAGAGAGAACATATGCCAACACCTGCATGAAAGATGTTCTGGTTGACCTTGGATTCTGCATCACCCAAATGCAATATATCATATCTTAATCTAATAAATCAGAAAGCCATGCTACAAATGGTAAGCTTTGGCTGCATTGCAAAAATGTGGTTTATTATCCATAAGCGCATTTATAATCAAATATAACATATTATGAAAGAAAGTTTGCTACCTGATGCCCCTATCAACCCATTTCAAGTATTTGCAAGGGTTTAATTCATTATACATGTATAGGTCAAATTTTCACATAAACAATCCTGAAAATTAATAATCAGATCGAGCAGAAACTCCCAAGAAGTTTTGGTATATTAGGACAGCATTCTTGGCCTTCTTCTTTTCACCAAAAGAGCAGCTTATGTCATCATCCAATAAATCAATCTAAACTTATCTTACCTACGTTGTACATTGCAAAAATAAAATCTGACCTATTCTTATATCCTCAATAATATGAAAACTAAAATTTTACACTGAATAGTTGAAACACTTATTTTATATATGGCAGAGCAAGGCAAGAATCAATTTCCAATCTTAAAGGCTAAACTAATGTAATATTTCCAAAAATTCAAATACGAAGACTTAGGCTAAATAATCCAAACTAAAACTTTTCTAATCCTTGCAGAGCAATGGAAGAATTATAGTTTCAAGCCAAACAAAATGTGCATGAATGATAATATAAAAAACAAAAACGTTAAGCTTAACAATCCAAAATAAAACTTATCTATTCATTAGAACATCGCAAGGATCACAGTTCCATTCCAGGTAATCATTTTTTCTTCAGGTAAATAATCAAACTAATCGTGTATATACAACGATATGAATCTCAAAGTTTCAACATACCGTGTAACAGTAAGTGGACCTAAGATCGATAACAGAAGTGGAGAACCATGGTACATCGATCCTGTCAAGACAAAACTCAAAGTCAAATTATTAAGATTCTAAGGAAGCATGTTTTGACAAAAATAAAATCTTCTTTTGGTGTACATTATAATATAGCAATTGTTATTATCAAAATCCATACCAATTACAAAGAGCCTAAGGCACTAGATAAGAATCATGTCGTTCAAGTTTACTTATCTCTTTTGCAATACACTCACAATTTTTTAGTGAATAACCTGTATTTAGAAATTTTGTATGAGCTAGGCAAATAATTTTCCTGTAATAAGTTTCTTAAGGAGCGCTCTGGAGCTGTTATCGAAATCCTAGGTGACAAGTGAAAACGATGTGCTACTAAATAAAGCTAGTTAATGTACTGCATTGATACACGAAGAATTAAGAAAAATGATTTTCTTTTTCTTAAAATAAGAATCCTCCAGAAATGCTTTTCCAAAAATATCTTAAAGGAAGTAGAGCGACTACATTTTGAGCAAAGATCAATAAGATCGAACGAGACAAACCTGCATAAGGAGAAATAGCTGATTGCTTCAACCAATAACCTTCCGCAACTAATTAACACAATCACATCAATTAGTGATTAGATTGAAATCGAAACATAGAGAGAGAGACGGACAGAGAGAGAGAGAGAGTTACGGCGACGGAGGCTGGTGAGAGGAGTAGAGACCTCGGGACGAGAAGACAAATGAAGACTGTTAGGGAAGTAGATGAGGATGAGTCTCACGATTACTGATGCGATCGTCCATCTCCAAAACCATAATTTTGAGTAATTGTTATTCATAATCTTCTGCTCTTCTTCTTCCATTTGATCCGTGTTTGAGTTGAACCTCGGTTTGAGGGTTAGTCGTTTGGTGGTTGTGTGGCGTGCGTGGGGCGGTGTGTGGTTGGGGTGGGGGGAGGGGGAGAAAGAGTGTTCGAACGCCTTTCCAGTTACGGCGCCGGCCGTCACCGGATCCGGATGGGTTTCGGGAAATGGCACGTTGGGGCTGAGTTTGGGCTTGGACTTGCTATTAGGACTTTGCCGTACGGGCCATTCCCCTAAGCCCGTTTTCATATTTTGTATGAAAAATTTTTCTACCATTCCATAACCGTTGAATTAACAATGTTTTATAGGTTTAGCCTAATGGATAGAAGTAAAAGTTGGGATGAAAACTATACCTGTTGATTGGATGTTGATAAAATATTTTAGATATAGACTCTTCAAACGCATGCCAACTTAACCAGGTTCATGGCTTAAGGTTGCTCTCTCTTAAGTCTAGCACATTAAAACATGTGGTCGACTTCAACCCAAACTCATAACGTGATTTACCCAATGTAATAACTCACAATGGCTAAAAGAGTATATATAAGACTGAGCGATTAGGTCAATAACCACCTTTTACAATTATGGATCACGTTGAGATTATTCGACTCAACTACCTATAATTTGCAAGTATGTTTTCTATCCACTAACAATTTTTTAACCGCCAGCTTCATTCCTCTATAAATATTAGTCCACCATTAAATAAAATAGTAAATTATTTAATACTTTGTACACTTGAGTTATTATTTGTCATCTAACGTACTTGCTATTCTTCGCTACACATACTGCCAACTTAAGTATCCAAGTAACCATACCAAACAATACTCTATGTATCCCTCACTATTTACTATTTTGTAAGCTCTTATCATTACGCAAAACCCCAACAGCTTCTAATCTTTACCAACCAAAACCTAAAGACGACACTAATTAAAATGAAAAACAAGATACAATTTCGAGAATGAATAAAATCAATCCAATGAACCATGATGTCATAAGTAATAAATAAAACTTATTCTCCCTTTTATTTTATAACTAACTTTCCCCTCCATCCCACTAAAAAAAGGGTCTCATCTCACGTATGTTACATGCCGATGTAACTTGGAATTTTCTTTTTAATTACTTTATATATTATTTAGCTAGATCAATAGTTAATTACTTTTTCTTTATTTAGGGCATATATATTGGGATTACACACCCTTGTTAGCATTTATAAAAATTTTCAACTATGTACAATCGCATATAATAATTATTAAGGTATTTGGAGAGAAAACAAAAAAAGGAAAAAAAACAATAAACTTACCAAAGAAAATAAATAAACTTACCATTAAGTGGTTTTCGGAGCCAAATAGATTCACTTCATACCAATTCATTTTATTTTTGAACCGATTTTATTTTATTTCATTTCATTTTACCATATCATTTAAGATTATATTTTTACATAATACAGATCTTATGTTTATGTACATTTAACTTTCTTCTTAATTATGTTCTACTGTCAGAAAAAGAAAAGCAAAATACCTTTCACTCATTTGGTAAACGATGCTATATTACGGCGTATGAAACTTAGAATTTTTAAATTTAGAATAACTTAAGCTTCAATGGTAGCAAAGTGGAATAAGATACTCAAAATCAAATCAATTATCCATATAGATCACATTGATTTTCTCCTGCACAAGTTAAAATGGAACAATATCGATAATAAAACTTGAACTTTAGTTTAAAATTTAGTTTACTAGGTGAACTTTCATTTTGTCCGGTATCTGACAGAAACTTTTGTGTCATTGATAATATTTATTTAGTTTAGTCATCAATCAAAGTGAAACATGTGACATATATACGTGTAGTAAGTAGTAGTGGAAACACGAAAATTTTCGATATGCACCAAACTTGAGAATTTTAACGTTCATATGTAAATTAAATTTTTTACTGTAGGCCGGGCGCTCATTCCAACATTGCCTCGATTAAAATTGTCCTTTCAAGTACGGAGGTAGGGGTGTATTCTATACCATTAGACTTGGTTAATATAGCATGAAACAAGATAGGGACAATATAAGTTTATTAGTTTTATAATGTAAATTCTGATTGATGTTAAAATTTAACAATTTATTGATCTCCATATTAACATGTGAATTTTGAATAAAAATAGAACATAAGGAATATTCTCTCTTATAGAAATTTGGTTATTTTAACTGGCTTTTAAAGAGCAATTTAATTTTTTCAATAAAAAAGTATATAACCTTCAGAAATTAAGAGGAAATAAATATAAAAATAGTTTTCCACCTTTTTCTACTTTTTAATATGAATTGTTCGCTATAAACTTTTCATTTGATTTTTTTACCTTTTCAAAACAACTAAAAAATATCATTCCATTCATGCTTATAAAATGGTTCTATTGAAATTCTTTAGCAAAAAGAAAACTTTTTATGAATAAAACAGACAATACTTGTCAATTATATTAGACGTTAATGATCCCATACATCTCTCTCTACAAATACTTAAAAATCTTTTTTTTATCCACACCATAATCCTCATTTCATCTTTCTTATGACCTGGAAGAGCTACCTTGAAAACATGGGCTTTAGACGTCTCTTTCCTATTCACTTTTGCATCGAAAAATATCGAGATCATGTAACTAGTGGAGGAAGCGAAAGCAATGACCAAATCTCCATTGGAAATTAATCTCAGTTCAAACATGCTTAGACCGAGATAAAATTTTCTCAGTCTTTTGCTGGAAAAATCAAGTGGATTCATAATTTTAGTAGAAAGCGCAATGGGTAGGGCAGGGTCCGACGAGAGTCCCACATCGACTTCTAACAAATATTTTTCTCCTATTAATAACATAATAATGCGATCAAATGGTATTTAGTAAGCAACCTTGAGGAAGCTTGACTTAGGCATTTTGGAATTTTGAGATACTTTTGATGCTGGGTTTTGCTGATATGGCATACACACTACGAGTAATTTCAGGAAATTTTGCTAGGCTTCGAGGTGCCGAGGGCTCCCATTCCCTGAGGGTTCGCCACGATTAGTTTACTTTGGTTTGGAGGGTCCATTTTACACGTACCAAATCAAACCACTTTAAACCATATTTTAGATGGTCAACTTGAAGCATAAACTAAAAAGAATCATATTCTGCAGTTCCATTTCAGTTTAGTGAACACCTTGCTAGTACTCAAAGAATCGAGATTTTCTTATGACATTGGAATTCCTTACTTTTATTATCAAATGGAAAATTTAGATTTATAAGAAATTAAAATTTTATTGCTATACCAAACCAAGTTAAATGTATTGCTTTATATCGTAATTTATTATTAATGTAGTTCATTGTACTATAAATATAGTTTTCATCGAGCAATCTTGATTATTATTAGGACAGCATAATTTATCCTAATTTAAGAGCTTTTGTGCACAAGCTATTGGGATGCGAAAATACTTTAGATAAATTGCGCAAGCCATACTTGAAAACTTCGAAAACTGGGTGGAAGCTTAGTTTTTACAAAAATGGGCAATTACCATCCGTGAAACAAGCATTGGGCCCAAATTCCTTTTTTCTTAACCAAGTCATGTACACACCCCATTTTCACCCTATATAGTTTTAGTATTTTTCAAGAATAAGAAAAAACGTCCTAATTAAAAAGATAAAAAAAAAAGAAAGAAAAACTAGAAAAAAAAATATTAAAATTTTAAAAATTCAAAAAAAGGAAAAAATTGAACAACTAAAAAATACAAAAAGAAAATTAGCAAAATAAGAATTTTGGAGCCTTAATTCAATTTTAGGGTTTTGAGGAGAGGGTAGTTTTATTTTTTGAATTTGAAAAATATCAAAGTATACACATGCACTTTAATGGTTTCAAGCTATATTTGAGTATAAAAAATTTAATATTCAGACTATGGTTGATATTAAGTACTTTTGATTCTTAAAAAATGAAATTATTTAAGTTAATTGTGGCTTCAAACTATACTTTGATTAGACTTAAATTGATTGATTCGCGAGAAAAATAATTATTCAATTAACCGCACAATTAATGACTTAAAGCTTGTAAAACCATTAATTTATGATCAATTTAAAAATTAATTTTGTCATATGTGCATTGGACTTGCTCGAAGGCTTTGTGTGAAAATAAGTGTAATTGAGCTTGAACCATCTCCTTTTATTTAAGTCCAAGCTTAAGATAATTATTTAAATATAATTAACTATTTGCTCCTAATAATAAGAAAAAAGTTAGTACAATTGGCTGTGTCTTAGGATACTAACACAACAGGGTTAGGGTTTGATTCCACTCAAGCATAAGGCACATTTTCGTATTTTCTTTTTTCAAAGCCTCATGCTACATGTCGGTATTTTATTGGTTAACCCTGGAAATTTCCTTCAGTTTCCTACTATTCCCTTCCTTTTCTTACACATGGCCAGCTTTTTCATCCATTTTCGTAGCCATTTTATGTCTTTTTTTCTATATAATTTCATCGAATTAATGATGAAATAGTATAGATCACATGGCTTAGTTTGCATTCGACTTAAAAACATGGCCAAATTCACCCATTTAATTGACTTAATCGACTTGTAAAATTAAGAGAAAATATAAACTCGACATTTCAGTTCTTGAAATATCTAGCAAATCTAGACATTGAAAGAAGAAATCAAAGGTTCCATTCATCCTTTCAGTAAGAATATCATCCCCATTGCATTCAAAATCACTTGAATCAAGCTTCTTCCTCATTAAATGGTGATTGGCCTGTTCCTTTATGGCCATGGCAAATCTTGCCATTGAAAAACTTGCCAAGTTTGTTACAAGATTGGCAAGTATAAGTATGACCATCTACTTACTACTCCAGTATCAAACATAGTTAGCTTTCACTTACATTCACTAAAATCATAACTTACTAGCTTACTCTCTTTAGGTTGTTAGTTCTCTCTCTCTCTCTCTTTAGCTAAAAGCTCTAGCGTGGTGTTTTTTAAACCAAACCAACACCACGGCTAAGCTCCTTGTATCTTAAGCTCTCCTACGCCACCTATTTCGACCACAACCGTAGCCTATATCTACACTTCCCAACCGTCACCGTGAAACCCTAACTACCTTCTTGGAAAACGACACATCCACCATTTTCCCCACAAAACCACCACCATGGCTAAGGTCACCACATCCAAAAGCCATTAACCCAAACCTCCTTCGAACTCCAAACACCACCATTAGAGGATTACACCACCTCCGCCACCTTTGGCCTAAACGTAAACCACCACCAAACGATTACAAAACACCTTGGCACAACCACCAATAGGTCTTTTGCTAATGAAAAGTACATAGAAGCGATGTTTTCCGCTTATTTTGCCACCTAACAATGCCCATGAGATATCCACCTCAGTTACTTACTCCATCCTCATTGTTCAAGCAAGTGCTAAGCATGTAATAAGTCAAACAACCTGAAGTCCAACCCAGATTTGGCCTCTTAACCTATACCTAACTTGACTTTCAATCCAATTATTTTTCCTCCATTTCTTTTTATTTATTTATTTATTAAAATAATAAAAGTCCAAAGAAAGCACAATAAACAAAAGAAAAAGGAAAAGTTTCATTATATTTTCATTTCTTATAAGACTTTTTCTTTTCTTTTCTTTTTCTTTTTCTTTTTCCTTCTTTCTTTTTCTTAATTTATATTTCTCTTAAAAAAAAGAAGAAGAAGAAAACAAAAATAATAGAATAGGAAAAAAAAAAGTCTTTTCACACCTAAAAAAATCTATTTTCAAAATAAACAAAGAAAATAAACCTTTTTAAAAAAAATTAGGATTTTTCTTTATATAGAAGTTTAAAAAGTAAACATTCCAAATTTAGAACTCTTTTTTAGAATTTTCCTTAAAGAAAAAATTGAAAAGGTTTAAAACGTTAAACTTAGTTGTCTCTTTAAAGTTAAAATAAACCAATACATCTAAAAACTTCTGAAATGAACTACATAAGTTTGATCTTGAATAGTCAATACGTAAGCATCTCTAAAGCGACTTAAAATTTAAATTCTTTTTTTCTTTCTTCTCCTTCTTTGTATATGAAATAATTTAATTATGTTTTCCTTTTATCTTGCATGTAAATTAGAAATTTTTTTTTTTTGTGATAAAAGGATAATTTTGAAAAAATAAAGTTAAATTCAAAAGACTAAAGTGGTACCCCGTTTATGGTTTAATAGGATAACCTCTGTACTCATGATATCTAGTTTCTTGAAAACATTTCAAAAAGTTTTTAAAACGTAAATTAGTAGTTAAATTGAAGCCGATCTATATTAAAACGTAAATTTGTAGTTAAATTAAAGCCGATCTATCTAATTAGTTCTAATTTAGTCACCTTTGTTAATTATACCTAATGGCAATTTTAAAGTTTTTTTTCAAAAATAAAGAAATCGAGTTTTATTTAACTTTAGTCAAGAGTGAAAACCAAATGGGAAGGTTTAGTTTAAATTAAGTTAAGAAAAACCAAAAGCCAAAAACCAAAAATTTAGGCTCGACAACTTAACGATTCTACTAGGGATCGTTAAAAGAGCTAACCACTTAAACCTTTCAAAATTATATTTGTCTTTTAAAATACCCATGTTAATTTATGATTCTTTTGTTATAAATAATCCTTTTTAATTGTTATACCAACTTTTGCATGCAACTAATAATTGGGTAATTGGGAGGTTATCTATTGCATCATAGATATAAGGTAGAGATAGTTAGATACAGGCTTTCTTAGGATCCTAGGATGAGGGGCCATTGTGTAGGCTTTAGATGTTATAAGGTAATTCCCTGATAAGGCTGATTAAGCTTCCTCACTTAAGCTTTAATATGATTAGTGAACCATTTCTTCAAAAACATGTGAGTTCACAAAGCTTAAAGACCTTTAAAACCCACCTTAGTTACATGTGTCTTCCTTTACTATGAGTTAATACACCATTTCCTAAGGTCATAACCCTACTAATGTTTGAGAGTCTTAGAAATGTAACCAATCATTGTACTTATACCTTGTAAATTATTTTTTTCTACCATTTACCAAATGTATATAGATTCCTTTGTAAAAGTTAGGAACACCAAATCTTTAGAAGCATTACAACTTAGGAGATAATGTATTAACCTAATGGTTCTAACATTTGGGTGCTTTCATGTGCATTCTTTTATTTTATCAATAAATGATTCTTCCGGCCTATAGTTAATGGTAGGTAATTAACAAGTTAACAATCGAAGATTCAATAGGCCACCATATATTCCTTTGATCTATGAACAACTTCTAAAAGCTGAAGTCACCCTGTTAAAAGAGAAGCTTAGATTTGCTTAAGCTCACAACCGAGCCTTAGTAGCCTAGTTTAGAAAAAAGAAAGGTACTTAAAGGAGCATAGGCAATGCTAGAGGACATTAGAATTTGGTTGCGAGATTTGGATTAAAAAGTTTTTAAATGTAATAAAAGAGAGTTCTACATCAAAACTAAATGTTAGACTCCTTTGCTTTGTTCATTTGTTGTATCTTTCATATCAAATTAATAAAAGAACTTGTTTTCTTTTAAAGTATCATTCTTTCATTCTATAAGCTTTTAAATGGAACCCTAAGCAATGAATTCTCCCCATTCCTGTTTGTAATTTGATCACTCAATTTTTGTAAAATAAGGCCTTATCTTTCTCTCTCACAGGGAAAAAAAAGAGAGAGAGAGAGAGAGAGAGAAGAAAAAGAAAAAAGAAAGAAAAGTTGCTAATAGCTACAAATACTTATGAGATTCAACACAACACCCACACCCCACCTCCACCACCAACCCCACCCCCTCCCCCCCCAACCTCCAACATGTATCGGTTGAGTGCCCCACCTGTCCATAATGATACTCACATTTTAGATTAGGATTGTAAACCTTTTGCTTGTATTTCTCACTAAGGAGCTCATACTCAATTAGATTACCCTTTCACAACTTCTTAAAAACTTGACTTAGAGGAATTGGTATCCTAGCGAACTATTTGGGAGCCTTATTGGCTTAGGTTTGACTTTTGAATTGTTGTTGGGCTTGAAGAGGGTTCGCCTTGAAGGACACTTAAGCATTCAGTTTAGCATTTGAATTTACTACAGTTACCGTGGATTCCTTGGTCTTGTTGACTATTGGTCCGGAAATAAAAGACAAAGCAAATGTTCTTCTATTTAAAGGTTCTTAAATCTTACCGGAGGAGATGGTGCTTTCAATCCTGCACCCTATTACCACCACCTCAACAAAATTAGATGAGGCTTGCTCGATCAAATGGGAGAAATAAGGCCTTTCCAAGGTATTAATGAAAACTGAGGTCAGCTCCTTCTTAATCATAGGAGTGGATATCCTCGCAATTAAGGATCTCCATCTTTGATGATACTCTTTGAATGTCTCATTGTTCATCTTCCACAAGGTGACTAAGTTCATCATGGTCAGAGCCACTTCAACATTGAAGTTATCCTATTCATTAAATGCCCTAATAAGCTTTTCCCATGTGTTTATTTGGTTTAAGTCGAACAAGGCATACTAAGTCAAAGCCAGACCTATCAAGCTATCCTAGAATGTCTACACCATGAGTTGGTCATATTGAACTTACTTACCTACCTTCCTTACGTATAGCTTAATGTGAAGTTTGGGACATCCCATCGCATTATATTTTTCTCCAATACCTTAAACTTCTTCGAGTAGGCTCCAACATCGTATATAGAGAATTTAGTAATTCCAGCCTATTCATACCCATCATAACCCCCAAGTGCCTTCATCTTTTCGGTTATCTGTTGGGTTAGTTTCCTTTCTAATTCCTTCAAACTATCTAGACTAGGCCTCGAGTTAGCCAGCCTGGTGTTAATTAAGGATACATATGTATCAAGTTCGAAAGTCAGGTTGACCTTTAAATAAGCTACTTTTGATTTAAATAGGTCCTTTGGATAATTATGCTCTACTTTAGTGGTAGAGCCTCAATATTCTTCCCATAACAAGCCTTTAAACTATCTTCATTGGCTAGTGTTGTGGCTCGAAGTATGGTAATGCAGTTAGTAAGGAAACTCATATGTTCTACTATCTTTCCTAAGGTCATTTTTAAGGATTGGAACCTTAGCTCAGTAAGATTAGTGATCTCGGAGTTGTTGTTACTGTTGTTGTTGTTATCATTTCCTTGAAAAGCCATTTTGGTTTAGGAGTAGGTTTTGATTAGACTTCTCTAAAAGACTTAACAGTTGAGAGCTATTTTGAAACCTAACAAGAACACTTCACCAAAGGTTAATGCAAATATACTTTTCTTTTTTTAGACAAGAAAAGAGTATAAGTAAACAAATGTAAGCATATATGGTACACAAATGCAAAGAAAATTAAATTGGCAAGAGATCCTTAATGTCGCAAAACATAACTAACTTTTATTAATTTTTGCAATTGTGAAGCTTTACATCACTTATTACATTTGAAGAAAAATTCCTAAAAGGGATAAAAAATAAAAAGAAAAACTATGTTCTAATCTACTTTTTGTTGGATTCAACTTGTTTTTTCTTCCTCTTTTGAATCTTAGGAGCCTTTACCTCCTTGCTCTTGCTTTTAACCTTCTTGAGCTATGTTTCTAATGCGTTTATCCTACAATGGCATTCCTCACAATGAGCTTTCAATTCCTACTCTCCTTCTTTTGCTTTCTCTGGTGTAGCTTCAATTCAGACCTCTTCTTTCTCCTTTACCTCTTCCATATCCTTCAGCTTTTGCAATTGGTGATAAAGAAATCCTTTGTGGGGTGGTCTTACTTTAGTAATAGGAGTGGTTTTCCTTTTACACCAAAGAGATTTGATGCTTAAAATCTTAGATACCTTATCAGCCATTAGAAAGTTAAGGTCGTGAAAGTTAAGTGTCATGAGCTTTAGTGATGGCCTTGGAATCATGTTTTCAATAGGTCTATTGGTTGGAAAGTATCTAGTACAACTGTTGGAGCTGATCAAGGGTATTACTTCGAAACCTTCACATTCCTTTATCATTTTACTACTAGAAAACCATTTGAGTATCCAAAGTAATTCCTCAACTTTCATGCCCTGAAAATATTGAACCTAGTGACGAGTGGCTATATTTTGAGGTAGTTGGATTAGCTTTTCAAAAGACTTGATGAGATCATATCATTGTGTAAACTTAACTTGGTTGAAATTGAGTTGGTGACTCCTCATGACAGTAATGAACCAAACCAAAATCAGGGCCATATTGGTCTTCAAGTCTTCATGTCTCTTTCTTTTAAGGTGATTCAGTTAACAAACTTGTTCGACCAAGAGAATGGGTATGTAAGACTTCCCCTTAAGAAACTGGGCTACTGTTTCTATAACCCTGAAGTAGACTCGGCATTTCTTATTTAGGAATAAGATAGCATTGAAGGCCACCAAGATATAGGCTTTAACTCGGTGTTGATGCTAGGTTTCTAAGTTTGCATAGAAAAAGTTCCACTTTTCTTTATACTTTAACTCAGTAGAAAATCGGTTAATGATGTCATCCATCCATATTGTCATCTCTTGAACCAAAATCTAGTTTATCCTAACCTTTCTAACTCCCAGTAGCCTACTAAAGATCTTCAGTGAAATAGCTTTAAGATCCGGAACATAGATATTATCAATAATAGCTAGAGCCCATAACAATTAGGAGTACTCTTCAATGGTTGGACTTAGCTGGTGTAGGCTAAGGAAAAATGCAATAGCTTCAGACTCCTAGAAATGTACTAAGGCCTACATCAAAGTACTATTCACAATAACCTTTTGTAGTGACAGTATAGATACAAGCTTGCTTTCGATAAATTCCTATCTATTTGGGTTGAAAAGTTGGAACCAAGTCTGAAGTGATTTCTAAGGCCCATGAGGTGGGTAAACATGAATTTCTTTGAAATTAGCCCAAGTTTATTTAGCCATATCTACAAAAAGTAAAATTACAATTAATGCCTATTTTAAACTTTCCATGAAATCATTATAAAATATTTACAGGGAAAATTACAAGAATGACTATAAAGGAAGAATACAAGGAAAAAAATACATGGAAAAATATAACATTCTTTGTTTGGGTCTGCTACATTTTCAGTTCTTGCCAATCCTTTAAAAATGGTTTTGTACATGTAAAAAGGTGAGTTCTAAAAGTGCTCAAGTCATGTGACCTCACGCGTTTTTAAAGAAATGGTTCCCTTGTCACATTGAAACTTGAATAGGATAACCTGATTGGCCCTAGAAGGTGGTTATCCCATAACATCTAAAGTTTATACAATAGACCTCCTCTTAAGGTCTTAAGATAACCTAGTTTTGACCATATCTTCCAAACATATGATTCAAAAAATAAACCCCCCCCCCCCCCCAAAGAAAACCCTAAAGTTTGTTGCAACAAACAAGTTAATATGATTGTTTTCTATTTCACAAAAAAGAAGAAAACAAAGGAAAAGAAAATTTATAAGAACAACTTACACATTAATTTAGGTATTTTTGAAAAATAATCTAACTTCGGAAAATTCAAGTGGCTAGCCTTATTGATGTCCCTAATAGAGTCGCCAAGCTGTTAAGCTTGATTTTTTGGTTTTTGTATTTTCTTTATTCCGACTTATATTAAACCCTAATCCATTTAACATTAATTATCGACTAAATACTAAGGGAAATTTTGGTTTTTCTTTTTAATTTAAAAATCACTTGGAGTTACCATCAACAATTATCAAGTAAAAAATTAAGTTGTAACCATTTGAGTGAATTGGTTACAACTTAGTTATAAGTCTTTAATAAAACTAATTTTTAAAAAATAAAAACTAGAGACTTTAGGATTCGAGGGGCCACTTTTATTAAACTTTAAAGGGTATCACTTTTAATTTTCCAAAATCAAGTTTCACTTTCAAAATTAAACCTTTTTTTTTTTAAAAAAAAAAAAAGCTTACTCACAAGTAAATAAGTGAAATTGCATTCATTTTACAAAAAATCGAGAATAGAGATATAATTTACAAAAATGAAAAAATAAAATTTTTGCAAATTTTACTTCGCCTCATAGATACATACATACCTGCTAATTAAGATTAGATATTTATAGTTCATTCTAAAAACTTTAGTGAGTTAGTTGGTTTTCATTTTGAAAATCCACCGAATTTATGTTTTTTTTATTCATTTATCTTTTTACCAAAAAACAAATTCTAAAATGGTCCTAAGTTAGATTCTTTTTTTTTTTTTTGAAAATTCTAGAAAAAAGGTCCTAATTTTTAAAAAGGGTTGATTAAATTTTTATTTTGAAAATAACTTTTCTAAGTGCAAAAATTTTTATTTTTTAATTAAATAAAACTTCATATATATAGATATTAAGCCTTTTTTTTTTCTTTTTTCATTTAGGTTAACTAAACAAAGATAAAATAAAGTAACAAACAAAACAAAAAAATAAATAAAAAACATAAAAGGAAAGGAAACAAAAAGGACATAGGTCATTGATAAATAGAAACTTGAGTCAAGGAATGGAGCTTAGGTTGAGTTAATGGGCTTGAATCCAGGTCAATCCAAAAATGGGTCACTAAGAGTAGCTTTTTGATGGTTCGTTCTGGCCTAGCCACCAAACCAAGTGAGAATTGGATTTTTTTTTTTTTACGTGTTTCAAATTGGAGACTATAAGGGTAAACTCATCACTACGGCCAATGGTGGTCATTTATGTTACTTTGAGTTTAGAAGTGGTGGCTATTATGTTCTTGCGAGAGAGATGGTGATTGGAGAGAGAGG
The DNA here is from genome assembly GCA_024138015.1 of Lumnitzera littorea. Lineage (NCBI taxonomy): Eukaryota > Viridiplantae > Streptophyta > Magnoliopsida > Myrtales > Combretaceae > Lumnitzera > Lumnitzera littorea. The sequence goes on from JAMXBB010000008.1 coordinate 12,448,124, forward strand.
GTACTATAGTTGGTCGATGGAGTGGTGATTGGATGGGTGTTACGGTTACTGTTGCCATCAGTGGGTACAAATAGTGGGTGCGCCTGATGTAACTGTACCACTATTACTATGATCGTGAGGGGGGTTTAGGCATAATGTGTATTACTATGAGTGAGAGTAGATGGTGGAGTGCTCAATCATTGGCTGCTGTATAATGGGTGTCATATGGGTTGGTTTTGCCGCAATAGTGGGTTATTGGAGTAGTATATAGCAGTGGTGAATAAAGTCATTAGGCGCAAGGGTTGAATGAGTGTTTGTTCGTGTGTTGGGTATGGTAGTGAATGCATTGAGTCAGGGTAGATAGGTGATGTTAGTTCGATTGTAGGACATTGGTAAAGTGGCTGTACAGTTTGGGGTTTGTCAAGGGTTTGCTGTATGGTTGCAGTGGGTATGTTTGAGTGTAAAGGGGCTTTTCAATTTAGATGTGTAATGTATGGATGTTATTACAGTGGATGTCGTAGTGATGGTGGGGTTGGGATAAGTAGTTAGAGGGTGACTAGTGGTGTTAAGATGTAGCGTATTTGCGGTGAAGAAAGAATTGGAATTGTTTTTTGTATCACGATCCCAATATATATAGAATTCGAGATCGAATCTTCTAATTGATTTCAAATCATCTCAAATCACCTTAGATAAAACTCAATCCAAATTTGAATCCCCCTTTCAATCTCTATTCTATTAGATTTAACAATATCATTTTTAGATTTGTATTTTTCAAAAATTATTTAGTCATGATTCTATTAAATCTGTTTAGAAACAATAATAATTTGATTAGATTTTTATTAGATTTAGGTTCTAAAAACCCATATTTTCCTTTTCTATCTTTTTGCTACTTATGAAAAATCTGGGGAAAGGATGACACATGACTTATGCGCTTATGTTAAAAAAAAAAGGTCGAGTGCTCATGTGTACTATGCTTAGGCGTGTAAAGGCTTATTTGGCCCAATCATTTAACAGGGCTTTTAGCCTTGTTACGAATTAGCCAACCATTTTTTCTAAATAAATAAATGAATGAATGAATAAATAAATAACACTAAACATAGTCCTAACCTAAAATTGAACTCTAAATTGACTAAAGCATATTTGTTCAAAAATTAATTTAAGCTTGAACATGATCCAAATACGATTCTTAACCATTATATTTGACTCTATCTAACCCTAAAAATGCCTCTTTTGAATAATTTAAGTACCTTAAAAATGACCTATGGCTAAAAATTCATTCTTAACTCTTCTTTTTCTTTTTCTCCATTTTTTGATTTTTTATTTGCATTTTTCTCAATTTTCTAAAGGACCCTTTTATTTTATTTTATTTAAAAAAAAAAACTCTACATTACAAGGGGCAAAAATAGAGTATCTAGAATGTAGAAAGGGTCGACGATTGCAATAAAAGCCATATTATTGCCAAAATTGTATGACGTAAGTTTATAACCGTAGTCTTTTCATTTATGGTTTATGTTCCATTGCTGACCTAACTCCTTAGTTGCTTGCGGATTAGTAATCATGTTCTGAAAGCCATGGACAAGACTAAAGAGGAGATGAAAAAGGTATGTTCAAATTCTCATTACATTGTCGAAAACTGATTAACTTATTTGGCTTGTTAATTTTGTTGCAAAAGGTAGAGGAGGCTTATAACTCCTTAAAAGCACAAATTGTCATGATTAAGAACACAAGGATTAAGGTTGAGATGGAGGCTAAGAAGCTAGCATACTCATTGGTGGCCAATGAAGTCTCAGGCCTTATGACCAATAATGACGAACTTTACAAGGAGATCGAGGACCTGAAGGGGGACGTTCGTGAGAAACGAGAAGAATGTTAGGGACTAGGAAGGACAATCACATCAATGAGTGACAAAGAGGACATATTGAGAGTCTAAATAAAGCACTTAGAGATAAACAACTCTAAACTTGTATTGTCGAATTAGAGGAGGTAGCGAAAATGAAGCCCTCTGTTGAAGAAGCACTATCAATTGTGACCCCTAGTTAGCAATATAAGAGATTGCTCCTAAAAAAGTTCTTGTAGAGAGTCTAGTTGGCAAAGGCAGAAAATTTAAAGGTTCATCTTGATTATGAACTGTCATGCATTGACTTTGTCGATGTTGACAATGGTGATGCCAACAGTAGTGATGAAGAGATTAGTGAAGAAGTAGAGGCTAAGGTTCAAGGGTAGGGTAATAATAATCAAGCTAGCGTTGAAGTTCCTACTGATGCTAAGGAACTATCATCAAAAGAGACCCCTTATGTCCACAAAGAGACCTTTAACTCCTTAAACAAGACCCTTAGTGTCAATAAAAAAGTAAGCTCCAAGAAGGTCCTAAGCTTTGCTAACCAAGACAATAACTCTACTTAGTCTAAAAGGAAGAATGTATCGAACTCTCAAGGAGTCAATTAATTTGTACTTTGTCTCTACAATATTTTTATAAACATTATTTGTGGTTAAGATGCCGACCTTTTGGTTGTAATTAACCTTTATATTGCGTTTAATGCTTTTTAATGCTTCATACGTTTTATTTCATGCGCAGTTCATACTTAGTGTCTTTTCATAGATGTACTGTATGCTAGTCACATAGGACTTGAACTTTTGTACGTTAAGTTTTATTTTCTTAGTTGAGAAATTTGCCTATTGAAGGCTACTCAAAGTTTATTAACCTTAATTGGTCAAAACTCTTTTCAAAACACATTTAGTGTTACTTGTCAATTAGTTCTAAGCTTATTAACCTATGATGGTCGAAAGTTTATTAGGTATTAGTTCATTTGCCATATAGCTAGAACTTCATTAATCTATTAATTACGTATAGATCAGGAATAAAAGCAATAGTAATGAGAGATGCTCATAAACTTGAAACAAACATTACACATTTAAATACGTTGTAGGCCATTGCTTTACACTGTTCGAAAAAGGGAAAGCAGAAACAAGCATAAAGTAATAATAATGATAAAGAACCATTCAAAATAGAGCTTTAGGTTCTTAGCATTCCATGCGCAAGGTATGATTGTTCCATTTAGCTTTTCTAGTCGGTAAGCCCTATCGCCTATGACTTCCTGGACCCTTACTAGATCCTCCTAATTTACGTCAAGCTTCCCTTGACTATCTTGTGTGCCAATTGCCTCCAACTTCTTGTAAACTAACTCTCTAAGTCGAAATACCTTATGTTTCACCTTTTAATTATAGTACCTTGCCACCTTACGTTGATAGGTAGCAACTCTTACTTTCACAATATCTTTAATTTCCTTAATGGTATCCAAATTGGTCATAAGGTTGGCCTGATTTACCATAATGTCAAACTTCTACGTCCATAGATTGGACAACTCCAATTTAATTAGCAGAATTGCTTTCGATCCATATTCAAGCCTAAAAGGTGTCTCTCTTATCAATGTCCTGTAGGTAGTCCTATATCCCCATAAAACATTAAGCAATTCATCAACCTATTTACCTTTAACTTGATCAACTCTTCTTTTCAAACTATACAGGATGGTCTTGTTAACAGCTTCCACTTGTCCATTGGTTTGAGGATGAGCTACAGAAGTGTAATTTAGATAGATACTGTGCTTTTCACAAAAAGCTCATAATTTATCATTGTCAAACTTTAGCTCGTTATCCGATACTATCATAAAAGGAACCCCAAACCTTGATATGATAAAATTAAAAACAAAAGACTTGCCCTTCTACTCGGTAATCTTTGTGATTACTTTGGCATCGACCCATTTGGTGAACTATGACAAACAAAAGTTGAGCTATAGACTTTGGAAATGGTTCGTGTATGTCCAACCCCTATGGGGCAAAAGGCCGGGGTTAGTGAGGCTATGCACTTTAGTGGAAGGCGCATGGCTTAGTACCTCATGTCTTTGGCATTGTAGATATTACCGAATAGTAGAGTTTGCATCTTCTTTCATAGTTGGAAAATAATAGCTAAGTCTCATGTAGATATACAAGGTTTACCCTTTCACATAGTTGCTACAAATATCTCCATGCAACTCAAATAGAATTTGTCGAGCATCTTTCTGTAGAAGGCATCGAAGGTAGGGTTGTAAGAGACTATGCTTATATAACAAGTCATTAATTAATGTGTAGTTTGTGGCTTAATATATCAACCTCTAAGCTTCTTTCTTATCTTCGGGTAGAAAACTATTTTTCAAATAGTCAATAATCAGGTCTATCTAAGACCTTTCCCTTAGGCAAGAAGTCAATTCAGAACTTTACCCAATAGTTTCTAGACTCTTATTAGGGAGATACTCAATAAAAAGCTTACCATTTAGGTTAAGAAGTACTACACTGGCTAACTTTGATGGCTTGTTAGCAGTAATGTTCCTAATCTTCAATATCTTCTCAATTGAAAAAGATTGAAATTCCTCTATGAGAGTTTGTACTATTAACAAGTATTTGCTCATCACATCTTCTTTCGCCGTGGAGCTCCCTTTAACTTGATTCACAACTAGTTGTGAATCAGAAAAAAAAAAATTGACTTTCTCAACGCTAACTTCCTTTGCTAGTTTAAGCTTAGCAATTAGGGCTTCATGTTTGGCTTCATTATTACTTATCAGAAATTCAAATTTTAATGCATACTGAATTTTCACATTGTGGGGTCCTTGTAAAATAAGGCCTACATCATATCCTTCTTTGGTAGAGGAGCTATCAACATATAAATTCCATGTAGGTTTTTCAGCCATCTCAATGCTATCTTCCACTCTAGTGAACTTTACAACAAAATCTGCCAACACTTGAGCTTTTAATGCCGTTTTAGGTTAGTATTGCACACCATAGGCACTTAGCTCCAAAGCATACTTCATTATCCTCCCCAAGGAGTCTGGTCATTGTAAGGCTTGTTGTGGAGACTGATCAGTAAGAACAATTGAAGTACGACTTTAATTTCCTTGCTGAGAGAACCACTGCCAAACAAACTTCTCAATCTTTATATATCGTTGTTCTGGGCCTTACAAGACACGACTTATGTAATAAATTAGCCAATGCTCCTTGCCTTCTAATCGAACCAGGATAAATGAAAGAGCTCAGTTGTTAATTACAGATATAAATATAAGTCCTCTTTAGGGATAGGCGTTGAGAGTACTAGAGGTGATGCTAGAAATTCTTTCAACTTGTAAAATGTCGCTTCAGACTCATCAGTCCACTGAAATTCCTTTAGGTTCTTCAATGTTTTGACAAATTTTGCATACTTATTTGCGCTTCTCAACACAAATCTATTTAGAGCAACAATTTACTAAGTTAATTCTCAAATTTCCTCGACAATGCTAGGGGATTTCATGTTCTGAATGGCATCAATCTTCCTAAGATTTGCCTCAATGCTACGTTAAATGACCATATACCCTAAAAATTTGCCTAAGGTGGCACCAACACATTTCAATAGGTTTAATGTCATGCTGTATCTCCTCAAGGTATTGAACGTCTCCTCAAGATCAACGAAGTGCTGACCTTCTATCTTACTCTTCATTATCATATCATCGATATAAACTTCAACATTTCAATGGATTTAGGGCTTAAAGATCTTAGTCACAAGCCTCTGGTAAGCTACATTGACATTTTTAAGCCTGAAAGACATCATTGTATAATAGTACGTCCCAAAATTTGTGATAAAGGATGTATGAACTTCATCATCTTTCTCCATATTAATTTGATTGTAGCTAGAAAATGCATCCATGAAAGAGAGTAAGGCACGTGCAATAGTCAAGTCAACCATTTGATCTATTTTCGATAGGGAGAAACAGCCTTTAGGACGGGCCTTATTCCAATCCGTAAAGGCTAACATATGCCACTTATTGTTCAACTTCTTGACTGGCACACAATTAGCTAACCAAGTTGAATAAGGCTCTTTCCTTATGAATCCTACCTTTAATAGGTTCTGAACTTCCTCTTCAATGGCTGCCTACCATTAAGGGGCAAAATACCTCTTCTTTTGTTGAATTATTTTCGTACTCGAATCAATTTGAAGCTTATTCATTATCACTTCTCTAGGGATGCCTTGCATATCTGAGGGAAACCAAATGAAGGCATTGGCATTATCTTGAAGAAAATTAATTAAGCTTTGATGGATATTTACCGGTAATGATTTCCCTATCCTCGTCGTCTTCTTAAGATCATTTCCTAATAGGACTTCCTCTACTTCTTCCTCGGCATCCTCAATGCCATTTAACTTCTTCTCTAGATTAGTCTCAACTTAAAAAACTTCTTTATACTAAAGTGCTCTCAAATATAGAGATCTAGCTAATTGCTAGTCCCCTTTTCACACTCCAACTCTAGTAGGAGTAGGAAATTTTGCCTTAAGATGTGCAGTTAAAGGAACCATGCCGAATAGATGTTAACACGGTTGGCCCATAATCATGTTATACGAGGACCAACACTTGACAATAAGGAAGTTCACCTTGTGTTTTACAACATGCTCATTGTCTCCAATCTAAATGGGAAGAGAAATGACTCCAATAATTCGTATGGGTTAATTATTAAAAGCATATAAATCATGGTTGTAAGATCTCAACTGTAGTTTAATCTTTAACTTCATTTGGTCAAAGGCATGTTGAAAATAATGTCTACTAAAGTCCCAATGTCAACCAAAATCTTTTTAGCCTCGAAGTTAGCAATTCTCACATTAATTACCAGTACATCATCATAAGGCCTTGGAATGCCTTTAAAGTCTTCCTTTGTAAAAGAAATGGAATTGTCGACCTTGACTCTCTTGCCCTACACATTATAAACATATTATATGGTATTTGAGCTTAACTAGCCTAAAGCGGAAGGTCCATCGAAAATAGTGTTTATTATACTCTTTGGTGCACTATTATCACCTCCATCTCTTGCATCTCTTTTGGCTTGAGGAGGTCGTACTGTATTTTCTTGCTCATCATATCATCTTTAAGTTGGCTGTTCATTATTATTGGCTTTATAGGCGAGGAACTTGCTCAAGTACCTTCGTTGGATTGCATCATCAATTGTGTTTTTGAATTGAATGCACTCGTCAATATTGTAACCTCTCTCATGATGAAAATCATAATATTTATTATAATTTCTACATGATGAATTTCCTCTCATTCTTTTTATCCACTACAATACCCATCTCCAGTTGTGTACTTCTATTAATATATCCGTGATTAGACGATTAAGTGGGGTATGAACAAAATAAGTTAGGATGCGTGGCCTCTTCCTTTACCCATTACTCCCTTTAGAAAAATGATCATCGTTATTGATAGTTGGTTTTCGCTCATCTGGCATACTCATTCATTTGACCGCCAATATGCCGAATATGTTGAATCTCTTAGCATACCTTTGGAAATATGACAAGCAGCATTTATGTTGAGTATCCTAAATTTATTCCTGGTTTGAATTTAAACTCATGATGCGAACAGTTATTATAAGCACGATTATATTACATAACTGCCTATTCTCCCTATATATCAAGAAAGATGTCAAATCAAGAAGCTTCCATGTGTCTTAATAGTTATTTCAACAACTACCTTAGACATTATAGCTAGCTATAAATATGGGAAAGAAAACTTCGTAAGATCTCTTTAACACTTTACTCACATACTTTTTATACAAAGTTACCCTACTAATTTAGGCATCGAAGTGACCGCACTGGACTGGCCTTGGTACCAAGCATCTCATTCTCTTTTGCAAGATTTTCCTTGATCCCAAAATTCACCAACAACAATCGTGTACACCAAGTCGATCTTTCATGTTCTTCTTCTTATCAGTCTTTCGATCTCCTTTACTCTAGTTAGTCTCATGTTGAGTTTTAATGTTGTCTTCTTATCGAATATAAGACGTAACCTTAGCCTTAAACTCGGCAAAAGTCTTCGACTTGTTTTTAGATAAAGACTTAAAAAGGTCTCTATATGGTTTGACTCCATCAATTACTGTATTGATAGCAATGCTCATATCTCATTTTGGGATCTAGACCATCTTGACCATAAACCGAGCAAAATAATCTCTAATGAACTTGTCTAATATTTGCTTTATGGTGTTAAGGACAAATGAATCATTAATTGGAAGCTTACTTGTAAGGAGGTGTTGTAAGAACACTTCTACTAGATCCTTGAAACATGAAATTGTGTTTGCCTTCAAATGTTTAAACCATGTACTCACCGCATTCCTAAGGGTGAAAGGGAATGCTTGATAAGCTATGGAATCACTCAAGTTGTGCAGCTTAGGTAAGGTATGGTAGTACTCAAGATGGTCTTTTGGGTCCTTTATCCCATCGTAAGTCTCAAATTGCAATTTGATGTGTTGTAGCATCACTTCTTCTAAGATTTTGGGAACAAAAGGACTCCTCTTTATTTGAAATTGTCTACCCGTTGAAGTAAGGGTACTAACATGCGACAATCTTGCATGGTGCACCTACTATAGTCGTTTTCTTTTATTACCCTTTCTAAGAGTAGGGGATAAAGGTACAAGTGTGACCTCGACCTACTTCATAGGTAGTTTAGGAGAATAAACTGAATCATCAAAATTCTTGGCATTGTTATTACCATGCCCTTAGTTTTGGTCTAATTGAGCATCCTTACAGAGAAGACTAAGGATCTTGTCATTCTTCTTATTAATCTCTTAGTTCTCTTTGGTTAAATCGATGCAAAGTTGCTTCAACATAGCTAAACGTTATTTATCAATATGCCTAGTCCCCCCCAAATGGGTTGGGGTGGAAAACCAATACCATAGGTAAGTTGTTTAGAAACAAACGGCACCAAATGTTATTGGATAATTTTGGTGTAGAGCTTTAATCTTATAAAAGCACAAATGAAAGGCTAAGGTAGTCTTAAGGTTAGTCTGGCATAGCCACTCTAAGGCCTAAGGGAATGTTTGAGTAGAAAGATAAGTGAATAAGCAGGCAAAGTGTTTAAGAGCATAAGAGAGTTCTTATAATGCTTTCTCTCCCTTATTTAGAAATGAATACTGGATGTCTATAATAATAGATAATCATTAGTCGTGGGCTACATATCAACTCCTTAATTAAGCATATGTAGGAGAGGGTCATGTAATGAGATCGTATAAAGTCACAATTGTTTACACCACTTTTCAAATTCGGATAAGATATATAAGCAAGCTAGGCCTTAAGGCCCATTAGATGAGCCAAGCCCTTGAAGGCCTTAATTGAAAATAACAATGGTCGATAGATCAGCAACTGAGGTGCTGAGTAATATGTCAAGCAAAATTCTACTATCAACAAGCACAACATTCTATGATGTCAAATTTAGTTAACCTAAAAGGATATATGAAACCATATTATCAAAAACCAGTTAGCAATTTTATGAATCAATGGGGATTTCAACATATGTCCCATCATGATTGTAAAGAATGGGGTAGGGAATGTTTTGTTTATCGAGGTGATTATTTTTATGTAACCTAACCAAGGAACATTAGTATTCCTTATGATTTTAACCTCTTCCTTAGAGAGAAGAGAAATAAAAACTAAAAGATTTATTAACTAGGTATATACAAAGTAACGATGCTAGTTTGATGAGCATCGAAAAGCAGATAAAACAACTTGTAAAGATCTCAGTTGAAAAATAAGAAGAGCCTTCACTACTAGCTTAAGTAGAAGCTGTAACCTTAAGAAGTGGTAAGGAGTTGCAAGTTGCTAAATAGCCTAAAAAGACCTAAGTCAAACTAGAACCAGTAATAGAAGAGCCAAAAGACAAAGTCACAAAAACTTTAAAACCACCCAGGGAAGAACAAGAACCCTAAAAAGTTAGAGAATATAAATCGCTAATCCCATATCCTTAGAGGTTAAGGAAAGAACTCTCAGATGAGCAATATGGTAAGTTTTTAGATTTATTTAAACAATTGCACATTAATTTAACATTTGTGGAGGCTTTGTCATAGATGCTCAAATATGTGAAGTTCTTAAAGGAGCTGCTCTCTAACAAGAAGAAATTGGAAGAACTATCTATAATCATACTAAATAAGGCGTATTTAGTTATCTTTTAGAATAAACTTCTAACAAAGCTAAAGAATCTAAGGAGTTTTCCTATCCCTTGCCTTATTAGAAATTTGTCCATTAAGAAAGCATTAGCCAATCTAGGAGCTAGCAAAAATTTGATGCCTTATAAATTGTTTAAATAGCTAGGCATAGGCAAACCTAAACCAACTCAAATGAGTTTACAATTGGCTAATAGATCAGTAACATAAGGTATGATTAAGAATGTGCTTGTTAAAGTAGATAAATTTATATTTCTTGTTGATTTTGTTATTTTAGACATTTATGAGGATATTAAGATGCCACTCATCTTAGCTAGACCCCTCTTAGCTATAGTTAGAGCTATAATAGATGTTAACGATGGTAAGCTTACAATAAGGGTAGGAGAAGAGGAGATAATAACTAAAAATAAAGAAGCAATGAAAAAGTGTACTGAATAGGATGACATATGTTCTAGTCTTAATTCTACTGACTTTTCAAAGTCTTATACTTTGTAGGAATTATTATCTAAAAATCCTTTAGACTCATGTTTGAAATAGGGAATCTAGGAAGAGCCATCTAGTGATCCAAACATAGTTGATGTAGAAGTTCAATTGGAAGCTAATCCTCCCTTTGGAGAGAAGGGAGAGGTTTAAGTAGTTAAAAGGAGCAAAATTGAAGCCATCTATTGAGGAGCCATCAGAGCTAGAATTAGAGCAATTACCAAATTATCTAAAGTACGCATTTCTAGAGGAGAACTCATAACTACCTGTAATAGTATCCTCCAACTTAACTAACCAACAAAAGGAGAAGCTTTTGAATGTGTTGAGGGATCACAAGAGAGTGACTGCATGGAAGATCTCTGACATTAAGGGAATTAATCCCTCATTCTACAATCATAAAATCTTGCTAGAAGAAGGTTACAAACTCATAATGAAACTGTAAAGACACACATACACACACACTACCTGTTGCCACTTGACGTACACACACAACATACATCGCTTGTACACAACCTAAACATACATATACTCACACATTGCACGATGCACCAATCACATACATATGTACATACATGCCACCACTAACGACGACACATAGCCATTGAAAATAGAAAAAAAAAAGAACTTGTAAAAATTATATAAAGAGCTCGAGTTACTCTTTATTTCTTGGTTCACTAACACTCCAACCAACAATTCCCGAGCTACTCCTTTAAAAAGACACAATTTTCTTGAGTTTGTTGTGCTTAGATAAAAGAAAAATAAATTTCTTCAAAGAACAAGTGATGACTTACCTGGTTTCAATTATTCTTTTGCAAAACCCCACTTTTTGCCTTAATTTCCATCCCTTAACACCTTAAATTCAAACCTATAGGAATTCTCGAGGATTTTCCTTTAAGGGGAAAAGATATAGGCTTGAACTTTTTCCTTGGATAAGTTTATCTTTGGTACTTAAAATCTACTTACATGCCATACCGATAATTGAAAATAATAAATCATTTATTTCCTTTTGTTCCCTTAATTTAATTTATTCATTTGACTTGAGTTTTATAGAAACTAACTCGATTGACTTTAAAATTTATGAATGGGCTCAAGACATTAGTTGAGGAAACTCTATGGACTCGGATATGAGGAATAAAATAAAATAATAATAATATAGCAAAAATAGCACAATTTAACTATATTACGTATTATTTATTGTAATCATGTCAAAATAAGCTCCAATAGTTTGTAAATTTTTATAGATAAATTATATGTACAATAAAATTATTATATGACCTAAAACAAAATATATAATGTATATATATACACCGCATGTAATTATTACGCATAATTATATACTCGTAATTATCTAAAATATCCGATAAATTACAATTTAAGTTAAAATAAGCTAAGAAAATCTATAAAAATTAATTAAAAACTTAGAAGGTAGCTAGCTTAAACCTGGATTAGGCGTGTGTAAATTAAAAGATAGGTATGAGTAAGATAGCTTCAGTTGGCATGCAAATTGCACAAGTATATAAGTTGATTTTCAATAGGAAAGAGAGAGAAAAATCATTTCACACCTCCTAAATGCTTTGAAAACCTCATAAAGCTTACAATAACAATCTATATACAATTAGAGATCTGGGAAAAATAGGGTTTGAATTTGAAGAGGAAGAAATGAATATAGGAAATTTTTGTAAGATATAGGCCTAATTTGGACATTTGAGAGTATGACAACCTAACGAGTATCTACAAGCTAACCGTTACCACTAGGTGACAAAGTATCAAATGGTTAGGTCGACCGATAAGTAAGTGGCCGTTGATTGTGGTCAGAGATCCTAATTCCGGTGAGGACCCAATTTTGGAAAAAAAAAAAAAACTATTCCTACATATTTTCATATATAAAATATAAGAAAATATTATTTTGCATAAGCTTTGTATATATACTATACGTTCTTAAGAAATCAGAAAATCAAGCTATTTTTTATGTTGAAATAAATTGCTTAAATAGTGTAGTTTTGATTCTCAAATTTTTCTATAAGCTTCCTTATACTTAATTTAAATTGCTATGTAAAGTTTTTCAAGAAACCTGTTTTCTATATTTTTCATAATTTGTGAGCCCCTAAATTATAACTAAAATTGCATTTTTAATGAAATTAATGGAATTTTCCTTAATTACTCCTCTTGGATTTTGAGCTTAATTGATTTTTGATGTATTTTGCCATATATGGATGCTGTTGTAAGGGGTTTTATTGGAAGAAGTTAGGAAAATCAAGAATACACCACTTATATGTATTATTTAGTGGTATGAGAATTTGAGAATTAGTAAGTGGTGATGTGTTAGATGAGGATTCTAGGGACTAAGGAAGTGGAGGAGTTGTTAAATGAAGTGTAAAATGGGTCCCTCTAACCAAAACTTAGGAGAAAAGTGAGCAAATCAATTAACTATAGGAAGTTGGTTATGAGCAAAGGATAACTTAAAGGAAATAGAAGGCAAGTATTCTACTAGGTACTAACTTAGAAGTTCCGTTAAAGGTAGAACTTGAAGAGAAGTATAGTCAGGGGAGGCTCAAAGGCTGAGTTAAAAGGCAAACTCTTGAGAAATTTGAAGTTGGTTGGGCTTAGAGAATGTTCTACCAAACTATCTAAACTTAAGGAGACTACACGGTTGGTTCAAAAGGTGACTTAAAGGGTATTGAAAGTGAAAATACATGAATGTAAGCACTTAGAAGTTGCCTCAGAGAGTAATCTGTAGGAATTCTAGGTATTTATCAAACTTAGAGGATAATTCAAAGGTTAATCTTGTTAAAACCTTAATTTCGATATAGCTTAGTGGATAACTCAGAAGCTTTCTAATTTAAGAACTTCAAGGATGACCAGACTCAGAACTTAGCTCGGAGGATGTTGAAGGTAAGATTCATTTATGAAACACCTCTAATTTCCTACACTTATGTATACGTAACCTATAAATTGAATTCTAAATCAACTTAATGCCTATGAAAAACAAATTAATGGAATCTCATGTCTTATATACAATAACTTGTCGAGTTTGATTTTTTCTAGTTTTATAAATTTTCCCTAAACTGATCAATATTAAATCTTACCTGTTTAATATTGATCCTTGACTAAGACTTAAGGAAAACTAAAGCCTTATTTAAAAGAATTTTGTAAACTCTTGGAGCCGCTACTCGACCGGAGTCAAGAAAAAAATATGGTTAGGTTAGATGGATTGGGTAGGTCGATTTAACCTAGCTACTGGTCCACTTAAAAAAACCAATTTTAAGAAAAAAGATTTGAAAACCAAAGATTTTGGATCCGATGGCTAATCTTTTATACCCTTATGGGTGCCATTACTAACTTCCTAAATTTAGATTTACCTTTCAAAATTATTCCTTTTTTCAAAATGAAATTCAATTACTAGTTATAAACTTACAGTTAAAATTAAGTCTTTTACATGAGAATAATAAATTAATAATATTTACAAAAAGGGAAAATAAAAAAAGTTTTCTCTATTTTAAGTCGCTCTGTAAGTGCTTACGTACCCTCTATTAGGGATTAAACTTTCTATAGTTCATTTATAAAAATTTTAGTTTATGGGTGAGTTTTAATTTGAGAAAACAATCGAGTTTAAATTTTTTATCTGTTCAATTTTATTTCAGAAAAATTCTAAAGGACCCTAATCTCAACTATTTTATTTTTTTGGAGAATTCCAAAAGTATCCTAATTTTAAAAAGAGTTGATTTTGTTATTTATTTGGAAAGTGGACCCTTTTTTGAGTTATAAAAGACCCCCTTTTTTGTATTTTTTAAATATTATTTTCTTTATTTTATTTTATTTTTTATTTTTGTATTCTAAACTTCACTTTTTTCTCCTTTTTTTTCTTTTTTCTTTTTTTTTTTATATTACAATTACAAATACATCATAATAAAACAAATAAAAATAAATAAAAGAAAACAACAACAAATAAAGAAAGAAAAGAGGCTGTACTTGGATGTAACACGTAGGTTGGTAGATCGGTTCGACTTCAGGTCAGCATATGGGTTAGGTCGGTTGGTGGGTTGGATCAAGAAAACTAGGTCACACCAAGGAGAAAGAAGAAGAAGATGGTAGCAACGAAGTAGGTTGCTCTGGGTAGTTTCAGTGTGATTTTTAATTTGGAGAGGCCATTTTCATGTGTTTCGTATTGGATAATGGGGGTATGGGGATGATGCCATGGTGTAAGGAGGTGGTTTTGGTAGTGTTGGTGAGTGGACCGGTAGTAATGGTTGCAAGCAGTAGCAACTAGGAGGCTCAAGGAGAGAAAGTTTGTCCACTTAGTGTTTTAGAGGGCTGCAACTTTAGCTATGGTGGTGCTTTTATCCTCTGTGCGGCGGAGGATGGTGGTTTGCAAAGGTATAATGGTGGTAGGTTTAGACTAGAGGGAGAAAGAATTGAGAGAGCTTGTAATGCGTCTCCAGGGTTGGATACACGAAGAAGCACCACATCAAAATGAACCAAAAAGAAATAGAAGAAAAGTTAGTAAAACCTAAGTAGCTACTGAATATATATGATGCACCACTCGATCCTACTCAGCTTACAATTTATCGGATATGACACACTGGTTTGAATTAAAGGGTAACTCGCTATTACTCCTTGCTAAAGGGAATAGATAAGAGTTAATGAGAACATTAAGGTTGCTCAAGGATACTTGAATAATTTGATATTGATTAATGAAAGATTGAATGTCTGCATACAAGTAAGTGAGGGTTTATATACCCATCTACTAGGGTTACTATACATATATGAAAAGACAAAAGGGTATCCTTATAATTAGGTTACATGAAATATACTAAAAAAGGTAAAAGAGATAAAGAATATTTAGTACAGAAAAAGAAAGGATCATTTTGGAATGTCGTGTCAAAAGACATGTATCGCTTAGTGGTTGGACATTAGGAATATGATATAAGGTAGGCAGAAATAGGGAAGCGCTATAGTTAGGGGTTGACTTAATCTAGATTAGGTTGGGGGCTAATCAATCTTGTAAGGAAGTCAGTTGAATTAAAGTCAGATGCCAATGGTTAGTTAAGGAGCTCGGCTCAGCTATTCCTAGGCTATCTTCTAGGTTAGGAATGCGCTACTGGGCAAGAGTATATTAGACACATATGAGGATCTGACAGACAGGTAGGTAAGAGGCTAGCTTGGGGTAAGAATCCCCGTCTCAGTTAGGGCTTAGAGCTAATATCCTCTGAGCGAGTCCTTAAAGTCCTCTAGCTGGGCTTCTCGTGATTAGTCTAGAGGGTTGATTCCTATAATTTACTTGGGGGTTAGAAGGATTTGTCCTCAAATCTAGAGCAGTCTCTATTCTTTCTTTTGGGGCACTCACAGGGTCTCCTTCTACCGGTTGGTGAGGGATTAGATCAAACACATTGAAGGTGAAAGAAACACCATAGTCATCAGGCAACTCAATTTGGTAAGCATTGCGGTTGATTTTCTTTAGGACCTTAAACAAACCGTCAACTTGAGGAGATATCTTGTTCTGTCTTAATTGTGGGAATTGTTCTCAGTTAAGATGTATCCATACCAAGTCTCTTGGGTGGAAAGAAATAGTTCGGTGGCCTCAGCTACCAATTTCTTACTGTCTTTGATTGAACTTAGCAATCTTCTTAGTTATAGATTAGTGTAGCTCATGCAATTCTTGGGCTCGGTCCACTCCGGATTGACTTTCTTCAATAGTTGCTAGGGTGCCGATCATATTCAAGAGAATGGTAGGGTTGAAGCTATAAACGACCTTGAATGGGGTCTTCCCAGTAGTGTTATGGATAGTTTAGTTGTATGTAAACTCTACAACTGGTAGGCATAGGTCCCAATCCCTCAAATTCTTTCCCATAACAGCTTTAAGTAGATTGCCTAGCATCCTATTTACCACTTCAGTCTAACCATCAGTCTGAGGGTGGCTACTAGAGTTGAACACAAGTCTAGTCCCAAGCCTTCTCTAAAGAGTCTTCCAAAAATAGCTCAAGAATTTTGTGTCCCAATTTGAGACAATAGTCTTCAATACCCCATGTAATCGGACAATCTCCTACAAAAACAAATCAACAATATATAATGCATCGTTAGTCCGATGGCACAAAATGAAGTGTGCCATCTTGCTAAAGTGATTCACTACAACAAAAATAGAATTTTTTCCTTTAGATGTCTGAGGCAACCTTAGGACAAAGTCGATGTTAAGGTTAACCCAAGGTAGGGTTGGTGTCGATAGAGGCATATACTCTCCATGGGGTGCTCTCTTCCCCTTAGTACGCTTACATACTTTACAATTACTAACTATCTTATGGACATCCTTGGCCAAACCTAGCTAGCAAAAGTTCTCCTTCAATAGATTGGCTATCTTGACCTCCCCTAAGTGGCCTGAAAGTCTACTGCTGTAAGCTTCCTTGACCAATAGCTCATGCGTAGAGCAGTTAGGAAACATAGCCCGCGGTCCTTGAATACATAGCTATCCTTGAGATAATATCCTCTAACAACTATTCCTTCTCGACACTGTTCAACAATGGAACCAAAGTAAGGGTCATTAGCATACTATTCAGTGATGAGTGAGAATCCCAATAATTTTGTCTACAAAGTCGTCAATAGAGTTTGTTGTCATGATAAAGCATCGGTAACCACATTTGTGCTTCCCTTCTTGTACCAAATGATGTACGATAACCCATCCATAAACTTTAACCACTTGGCTTGCCTCTTCAAAAGCTTATTTTAACTTCTAAGATGCCTTACAGATTCATGGTCTATATAAATAACAAACTCTCGTGGTAGTAAATAGTACTGCATAGCAGTAAATAGAGTTGCCAAATAGTAAGGGCCTGGAAAAGGGAGTACAACTCCTTCTCGTATACAGAATAGTTCAAGGCAGGATCACTAAGTTTCTCACTGTGGTAGGTGACGAGTCATCACACTTGCATCAAGACAACACTAATTCCAACTCTCAATGCATCACATGCTAATTTGAAGGGCTTATCAAAATCTAGCAGTAACAAGATAGGTGTCGAGGTGAGTTTTTCCTTGATCTCTTTAAAGCTCTATTCAGCTCGATTGTTCCACTTGAATCCTTTACTCTTCTTTATCAACTCGGTCAATAGGGTGACTATTGTACTAAAGCTTTTGATAAATAACCTATAGAAAGAAGCTAGGCCATGAAAGCTTCGAACCTTAGTGATATTCTTTGGTGTTAGCCACTCAAGAGCATCTCGGATCTTCTCCTCATCTGCCTAGAGTCCTCCCATTGACACTGTAAACCTTAGGAAAATCACCTTTTTTTGGCAAAACATACACTTCTTCACATTCCCATACAACTTCTCAACTCGTAAAATGTCAAATACTTTGCAAAGATGTTGAACATGGTCATTTAAGTCGACACTATACACTAGTATATTATCAAAGTACACAACCACACATCTTCCGATCATAGGGTGCAACACATGGTTCATTAACCTCATGAATGTGCTCGGTATATTAGTAAGTTTGAATAGCATAACCAACCATTTGTAGAGTCCGTGCCTAGTTTTGAAGGCAATCTTCCACTCATCGCTCGATCCCATATGAATTTGGTGGTAGCCACTTTGTAAATCAATTTTTGAAAACATCTTGGCACCATGAAGCTCATCGAGCCTCAGTATTGGATATCTATACTTGATAGTAATCCAGTTGATTGCTCGACTATCGATGCACATATACCATGAATCATCTTCCTTCAAGACGAGCAGAATTAGTACAACATAAGAGCTCATGCTCTCCCTTACATATCTTAACCCTATGAGTTTGTCCACTTGTCTTTGCAGCTTGACAGCCTGCTCAGGGTTCATCTTGTATGCAAGTCGGTTCGGTAGGGCGGCACCTAGCTATAAATCAATATAGTGCTCTATGCCTCGAACTGGTGGTAATCCTTTAGGTAGTTCTCTTAGAGACATATCAGAAAACTCATTTAGCAAGCTTCGGATCTCTTCTGGAACATCTTATAATTCCTTCATCTTCAACAATCTCCTAACCAATAGGAACATGGGTTCATCAGCCTTCTCAGCAGATCGAGGCTCTCTTTAGCTCATAACTAAGGCTTTCTTCTTACTAGCTTGGGTGAGTTGATTGTATATTTCATTTACTTGGGACGGGGTCAAGGGTTGCAACACAATCTTCTTCCCATCCTTAATAAAGGCATAAGTGTTCTTATACCTATCGTAAGTAAGATGCCAGTCAAACTACTAAGGTCGTTTAAGCAGTAAATGTGAAGCTCCCATGGAGACGACATCGTAAACTACTTCTTCCTTGTACACATTCCTAACACTAAACGGTACGGTCACTTGTTCGGTCATGTGTAAAGCACCCTTATCATGAAGCCAATGCAGTTTATAAGGTCAGGGATATTTTGAAGTCAGTAGTCCTAACCTCCGTACAAAGGATTGTGCAACCACATTAGTAAAAGTTCCTTCGTCTACTATGATCATGCATAATTGGCCTTTGATGGTACACTTGGTATGGAACAAATTCTCCCTTTAGTCCTCTTCGAAGTTTGGTAAGGAACTCAGTACTCATCTTAAGACTAGGGTCATTACTTCTCCTTAATCGGCATAGATATAGGTCTCCTCTCCCTTCGGCTTCAAGATTTCCAACATCATCTTCTTTCTCAAGCTCGCTTTCATCAGTGCTATCCACTATATCTCCTCAAAGCACCATGATGCACTGTTTCGAGCACTCAGCGGGCATGTATTTGAAGCCTAAGCATTTAAAGTATTTTATCTCACTGGTCTTTTGTTTGGAGGTATGTCCTTTCTCATATATTCTTAGGGTTAGCCTAACCTTAGCTCGACTTAGTTAACCTACTCGGCTTTCATTAGATCGGTCATTCCTATGCTCAACCCTGTATAACCTCCTCATCTCTGCTTAAACAAGTTGGCATAGAGCTGGGGGTCGGGAGAATGTTTGCCTAAGTCAACTCAAAGCACTTTTCCTCTGTTTTATGACCCTCTTTGCTATCTTTATGGCCTCTTCCAAGGTATAAAACCTTTACACTTCCACAATGTTGCAAATCTCATACTTGAGCTAAGAAATTAATCTCGATATTGTGTGGGTCTTTGGTTCTTTCACGTCGGCTCGAATTATTAACATCTAGAACTCTCTTATATAGTCATCAATAGATCAGCTTCCTTGGCGAAGCTCCTGTAACTTTGCAAATGTATCTTGCAAGTAAGTTTTAGGTACAAACCTTCTTCTTAACAACCTTTTCATCTCATCCCAAGTTCTAACACCTCGTCTTCCATCCCTTATTCTGGCCGCATTCAGATTTTTCCACCATATGGTGGCATACCCAGTAAACTCTAATGCATCAAGTTAGACTTGACAGCATCTTCATACCCATAACATTCAAATACTTTTTTAACCTTCTCTTCCTACTCCAAGTATCCATTTGCATCTCCATTTCCACCGAAGGGCAAGATTTGCACCTTCACATTGTTTAACCCTCAAAGGACTCGGCGTCTTCATCCCTATACTTGGTAATATTCAACTTCTTCTTCTTCACCAAACTCTTTAACATCTAGCTCCTCATCATCTTCCCAAATCTCCTCCAACTAGAGTTTTCGTTTAATAGCTTGGTCTACTGCTCCTCCGGCTCGTAGCGGTTGAATTGGGAGATTGATTTGATTACCTTGGCTATAGTGTCTCTTAAGGGCATTTTCCTATGGGTTTTGATGCTGTATACCTTGAGATTATTGCCTGTTAACTTGCATTGCGATGACTAGACTCTCAACAAGGTTTGTGAGTCTGTTAAGTTTGTCATCAACCAACCCTAGGGTATTACTACCATTATGACCACAACTTGGTTGAGCACCACTACTCTGGTCACCAATGATACCCTAAACTCTTGAATCTGACATGGTACAGTACTTCTCAAATAGATTAACAACTTGCTAACAACTTCAATACTTGATAGTCACTCAAATAGAATAGAAACAAACTTGTTATGTTTTCCTAATAAAAAATAGAGTAAGAACAGAGTAATAATGAAACCACACTTCCTATCACACAAACACATTGCAGTAGCTACAGAAGGAACATAGTAGCCACTACTAGTAAAGCAAACCAAAACTTTACGACACCAAATATGCTCCTTTGTCGAAACCACACTCTGATACCAGCAGAGGTTGATGCACCTCTAAGGTTAAACATATGGAGAAGCACCACAATGAAATGAATCGAAAAGAAATAGAAGAAAAGCTAGCAAAACTTGAGCAGCTACTGAATGGATATAACATACCACTCGATCCTACTCGGCCTATAATTCGTCGGATATAACACATCGGTTCGAATTGCAGGGTCACTCGCCACTACTCCTTACTAAAGGGAATAAATAAGAGTTGATGAGAACACTAAGGTTGCTCAAGGATACTTAAATAATTTGATATTGATTAATGAAAAATTGAATGTCTGCATACAAGCAAGTGGGGGTTTATATACTTGTCAACTAAGGCTAATGTACATGTATGAAAAGATAAAAGGGTATCCTTATAATTAGGTTACATGAAACATACTAAAAGGGGTAAAAAAGACAAAGAAATATTCAATACAGAAAAAGAAATGATCATTCTAGAATGTCGTGTCAGAAGATATATGTCACTTTATAGCTGGACATTAGAAATATGATATAAGATAAGTAGAAACAGGGAAGTGCTACAGTCAAGGACCGACCTAAGGAAGTTAGCTGAATTAAAGTTAAATGCTAGTGGTTAGTTAAGGAGCTCAGCTTAGCTAGTCTTAGGATATCTTCTAGATTAGGAATCTGTTGCTCGACAGGAGCATGTTAGATACATGTAAGGATCTAACAGATAGGTCGGTAGGAGGCTAGCTCGGGGTAGGAATCCCCATCTCGACTATGGCTTAGAGCTAGTATCCTTCGAGTGAATCCTTAGAGTCCTCTTGCTCAGCTTCTTGCAATTGGCCCAGAGGGTTAATTCTTATTAGAAGGGAATTGAATGGAATGGAACATGAAGCTTAGCTCATGAGTTTGTATTTTGGTAAAGTTTCTACTTAATGAACTATAGAAAGTGGAAATTGAAGTCCCCAAAGACCTCCTCATATAGACAACCATGGGGATAAGTCAAATAGTTTCTTTTACTCTTGGAGCATATACATACAATAACGACTCATGCCACATCTGAACTATATATGTGTCCTAATTCTTGGGTGAATGGTCTAGATTGATGCATGCCAATGGATCATTGATGTGGTCATCTATGTCAGGCATGCATGCATGTAGCCATTTCATGCAATGCCATAAATACATATCGCCCTTCTTGAGAAAAATAATCATGGCACCTTAAGTGCCCCAACAGTTACATCCTACTGTTAAGATCAAATGGCTTAACCAAATATGATAGGTGTTACATTACAACTAGAAGCGAACAAGCCCTATGCTCAATGCCATCTCCCTTAAGCTTCAGATCGAACTCCTAAACTCTTATGAGACGCTAAGGAGAGTTGGGGGGGGAAGGGGAGGAGGGAGGCGTAAATGTTTGTGTAATTTTTGCTCAGCCCGAAACCTAGTTCTAGTAAAGGCCCATTAGCTTCGGAAGGGATCATTCCCCCTCTCCCTTCCTCCCGTCTTCCATGTATCCTAGCCTGCTAAGACTCCTCTCACCTTGGACCTTGAGAAGAGCATACAAGAAGCTACCCTTTCTAAGGACCCGGGCAAACATAAGGCCAAAATCTTCCTCCTAATGCATGGGGACCATATGAGCCCCCCGATGCCTAGCTCACCATTAACGAGCCACTTGATTTGCCAAACTCGGATCCTCAATCCCTCCTCTCAATACTCTGCTCCTAGCTCATTAATTATTGTTTGATATCCATGGTACGACTGATCTACCCAACATCACCTAAGGATGCTAGACTTACCATTTATAGACGTAGTTGCCAGTATGGTCATGGCTAACCAACTCCTAAAACTACCATGTCAACCTCACAACACACATCTCCCTTATTGGTTGCCAATATGGATGAACCCTGAATCGACACTCGCCTAAGTAACCATACTTCCCGTCACTATAAATAGCGAAAGGGAGTCAACAGGTAAGGGATCAGATCCCAATTCTCTACCTATACAACACTCAAACACACACCCACGATTGGCGAGCATTTTCTAATTGGGATTTTGGTGCCCATCCGCCTTAGTTTCCTTACTTCCCTTATTGTCCTCCTTGCTAACTTAAGCATTGAAAGGTCTTGGTGGAACTACCCACAAGGGGCTTTCTTATAAGTCGCTAAGTGTGAGGAACCCATTAAATCCAACCCACATCGAGACCCATATAGTAATATCTACTGAAGTTAGTCTAAACACTAACACAATTTATTAGAATATAATATATAATTGATACATATATATTATAAGTATTATTTTACATTCCATGACATACTGTCACTACATATAATGTATTGTATCATATACATACATATCTATACATAAATATACCCTTCAAAATTTTATATATTTGAAATAACATAGAAAGCATTTTATTGCTAATGTGTATGAAATATTTTGTTAGGCATATATAATTTATATCTTCTATAATATTAAAGCCAAAGAGGGAAGATTTGGTGTCTTTTCATTATTTCCCAATTTGCCCATTTAATATATTAATAATACTTTTCGCATTTTACCATTTTATTATTTTACATTGATTGTATAATATCATTTCATTAGGGTTAAAAATGTCATCCACCTTTATACTAAAAATAACCAGCTCTATGTATTTAGTCTATTATACCCATTATTTAATGTGCCTAGGAGCTAAGTTAATCGTTAGGGCTTATCATAAAGGTAGGTAATCAATAGGTACTTAGAGATATCGAAGAAGAAGAAATGGGTCAGCAAAAACACTAGCTTCCGTGAAGCTACTTATTAAATATGATACACTAACAGACATGACACAACTTAGTCTTTACTTGTGACGTATAAGTAAATACTAAGGTCTACTTACCACTAATCTTGAGCAACAAGCAAGATTAGATAAGAGTGAAAAAGGATGTACTCAGAGAATGGTGTCTCATAAGAACAACTAGAGGAATATTCATTAACAATATGGAATAAGATGATGTGGCTTATAAGAAAAAGGACTATTTATAGTAAGTCCTTAGGGCGACAAAGGAAATAAATAAATTTACAAAAATGGGTAAAGCCATAAATGAGAAACATAATATAACCTAAAAGGGTATATGCGACGAATTAGAGAAAAGGAATATAGTATACTATTAGAAAGAATGAATGATAGGTGGCATTTTGTCATTATAGTTGTATTGGAGATGGTAGGGTACTAGAGTGCTAATACTGAGTTGTACCAAAGGCTGTTATGATGATCAAGTGAGGCAATAGCTTGTCAGAATAGGATGGGAGAGCTTAATGTATAGGAACCTTAGGCTTGGCACTTAGCAAGTCAACAGTAGGGTTCTCAACTCATAGCAAGTTGGCATCAGTGAGCTCGACGTGAAGGTAAGGAACAAAAAAGAGCAAAGTGCATCCAAAATAGGCCTCTAGGGAGTTTATCTTATGGCCTTCTCGGTACAAGAGTTCATCTTGGCCGAGTTGGGACATTGGAATCCCCATGACTAGACCTTGCAACCACCTGATTCGGGCCCGGTGATAGGTCTGGAGGTTGGCAACTCACAATGTATTCTATTGAGATTATTTATTGCTATATTTGCATTTATGATGTCATTATTGTTATCGATTACAATAATTATATCAATTTGTACTAGATTTAGTATTTTGTTGTCTATAAACAGATAAACATGTTGAGAATCATTTATTAATTGAAAATGGCACATATTTAAATATGCAATTTCTCACCTCTATTGATCATGAGCGATAGTTATATGTATTCCTTTTGAAAATCGACTCTTAAACATCTTTTAAAACTCAAATTGCATCAAAGATTTAAACAAAAGAACCTAAATATGAAATTCATGTTCTAAATGAGATCAAATCTTCATTCACTTTTTATTTATATAGGGATGAGAAAGGAACTTCAAGTACATTGGAAGTTTTTACGGGCAATATATAATATTCATTAAATTGTAAGAATGATTCTCTTATCAGGTGTAGACTTTTTTATTTTCTAATATTTTTATAAATAATATCAATTATTTTCTCTTTGATTTTATTCTTTGCATTTTTGTAGATATTTCAATGATTTATATATTATGAAAGGTACGAATGAAGAAATGGATTAAGTGATGAAAATCAAGGAGACAATGATATAGATTATTGATGAAGGAGTTTGGTTATATGAATGTAATAATTGTATTCTCTATTTTAGTGGTTTTCTTTTTTTTTTTTTCTCAAATATTTTAATGGTTTGTGATACGAAGCAAGCGCACCTATCAATTTTAATATAGCGAATATGAGTCCGAGTCGATTCCTCAGAGATTTTGAGTACTAATATTAACCTTAGCTTTATTATCTAACTGAAAAATTGTGATAAATTGAATGAATTAAAAATACTGAAATTAACAAACTAAACTAATTATGAGACTTAATTAAGCAAATTAGAAAGCAATAAACTACGAATGACTTCAAGTATGCAATAATGTATTTAGGAATTATTTCCCCTAGTGTTTAACATGTAACCTTTTAAAATATATTCAATTTAGTTTCTATAATTCTTGACCGGAGGAATTCACAATTAAAGCTAATATTTTTCTCAAGCATATTAACCCTAATCCTAAATTATTTATCGGAATCTCTTCACTTAGTAATATAACTTAGAATTGCATTAATGTATAATGAATTCCCACACAAACAATCAACTTTCCGGAAGAAACATGTATCTTATCTCTAAGTATACATGTAATTCTCTTCAATTATGCTAAGATCTAATTACACATGCAATTTCTTAATCAACATGCATAATATCACATATTGACACTCTAGAATTATCAATCAACAATTAAACAACATAATTGAATCAAGAAAAGATAGAAACTTTATTGAAATTATAATTCAATCCAAGGGTTACATGAAACCCTAGGTTTCATAATCCTAAATACTTGAATTCTAAGCTATCATAATGAATCTAAAAACGAGTTCCATAAAAAACGTAAAATAAAACATGGAAAACCCTTCTTGTTTTGATGAACAATCTCTCTAATCTTGAAATCGATGTTGTTCTTGCTTCTTGATTGATGTTCTCTTCAAGTCTCTTCAAGTCTCTTCTCGTCTCTTGTGTCTCTCTTCGTTTCTGTAATGTCTCTCTTCTTTTAAACCCTAAGATATCCTTTTATATATGTATTATAAAGATTCTGTTTTCGTCACCAGACACGACCTAGGGACACGGTGTCCCCAGGTCGTGTAACTTTCTGCCCTAAGGTAAAATTTCTACACAACTTCAAAACTTCTTCGTTTGAACTCGGAATTGAGTGAAACTTGATTCTTTTTCTTCGTTTTCGAGCCTAGAACGCGTTTAAACCCTGAAATCAACATTTTACTCAATTAAGTATCAATTTCTTTAAAGAAAACCAAAAATGTGAGGGAAATGCTATAAAATCACTATATGAAATATGTTTAAAATCAGAGTTATCAGTCTGCATCAAATAGAATCTCCTATTTCTAGAAGTTGCCAATGTAATATTCTACTTTTATATGAATTATATATCGTAAGGTTAGTTTTAAGTTAAACTCATCATATTTACTTTGTCCATTAAAGTCGATTATTATTCTAAAAATTCAATCATTATTCATTAATATTTACCATTAAAATTCTAGGGTTAGGTCTCTCTCTCTCTCTCTCTCTCTACTTTTAAGGATGTGCTATTTTTTCTATTATCGCCACAAAGTTTATTCTATATTGTTTCAATTATGTTACAAGACTAAAAAACTCAATTTTAACATCAGATTCCGTTTGTGCTTTAATACATTAAGATGAATTTTTTTTAGGCTATCAAATTTGCTCATCCCATCTAAATATCATGATCACCTAATATTTGTTATGAGAAATTACGAAAGTATTAAACAAAACCCCTTTACATCATGTGAGTTGTTTTATAAAATATTAATTGTCAATAAGTTTATGCTTAATACTTTCATTATTTCTCATAAAAATATTATTAAGTAGTTCCTTTTTTTAGCACACACATTGTAGGTGCGTCGTTTACTAGTTATCATTAACAAGAAATTAAATAGAGTACTTACCATAGCTTTGGTGTTTTTTTTTTTTTTTTTTTAACTAGTATCTTTCGAATTTCCCTGTTGATGATCCATTATGCGGTATTGGAAAAGACTAGTAATTAATATGGGATTTGGGAAAGACTAAAGCAATCGTAGATTTATTATGGAAAAAGAAAACAAGATAATAAAAGAGGTCAATACCAACAAAAGCATTGAGGGAAGTAGAAAAGAAATAAAAGATTTCAACCTCTAACTTATTTACAGAGATTTATTACTATAACTAATTTCTTTCTAAGTTGAGGGGCCATGGCCCCTTTGGGCCATCCTTAGTACCAACCATTTTTTCGTGCTAATCATCCCTATGCTCATTTCTCTTCGTAGTTATGCCATGTTGATCTCTTTTATGACTTTTCTTAGGTTTTTTTGTTGGAAGGTCAGCTCAGTATTATTAGCCTTGAAATTAGCCTATTGCTTAGGTTAGTGTGCCTTTATAGTTCAATCTTATGTACTACGTTTTGTATACATAGTACTGGATATGGATTTTCTTCAACTTCATGACAATTATGATTATTCTAAATCAAGAGCAATAATAGCTGTTGTTGACATTTGATTCTTGCCCAAACTAAGGTCCAACGAGCGAGGCCTAATGAATGAAGCCTAACATGGGAGTCACCGAAGTACGTACAAGCGAACAATGAGCTCATCTTTTACACTACAATCTAGCCACGAAGCAATGCAGTTATGCCAAGAAGGGCACAAGCTATTGGTAAACCTACCCCTTTTATTATGACCTGTTCTATGAACTATATAATATCCCGTCCAAGCGAGCACCCTGATCAGTAAGTTGGCATACGTCGACCATCTAGCATACTTAGCTTACCTTCTATTAAGCATCAACTGACTCCTTCCTTAGCATTCTAACTCGACTTTTGTCTTTAACACTTACCTTACACTATAGCTCATTAATGAACATCTAACATCCATAGTATGGCCAATACACCTAGCAACCCCTGCAATTGTCAGACCTCTAGACTGCGGATTTGGTGGTTTAGTTGACCACAACATGCCATTCAAAGTGTAGCTCAGTCATTACCATGGAGCGCACTATTTACCAGTAACTAATAAGAATAAACCCTAAGTCATCATATGTTTAGTTAACTCATAAAAAAGGTGCCAGTATATAAATGGTTAAATCACAATTACTTTCGAGTTTCTTTTGATTTATATTTTGTGGTAACTATTGTGGAAGGGTATCTTGTTAAAATGGAAGTTAGGAGAAAAGGAAACCCAACAAAGAGGAGAGTGCATCTTTTGTTAGATATTGGTAACTTATTGAGCATTTTGGATTTAGCATAGTACCAAAACTTTAAAAGCCAGATTAGTAGCATGGAAGTATAACGGAAAAAAAAAAAGATTGGAATAAAAATAAGAGTATAAAGAAACAATTGAAGCCTATGAATAGAAATGAAAAGATGGAGAGAATAGTTTGTATAATAAATAAAGGAAGGGAAAAAAATTAAGTAGTTTTTTGGCTAACGGGACCATGGATAGAAGTGAAAAGATGGAGAGAATGACCTCTACAATCAAATAAACTATGCAAGTAAGGGAAGAAAAGGAGAAAATAGTTTCCCACTAATGGATGTAGGACACGTCATAGTAAGGATTTTTTTCCCTCCTAATGTTGCAATTCATAATTGAACCACCAGTCATCGTTTTCTCTCCTTTACAATATATTTTAAAGTATTTTTTGTGCTTTTCTAATTAAATCAATACATTTTAAAAGAATAAATTGTGTTGTCATTATAAAAGCATAAATTAAAATGTGCATTCTCTCTTATCTCATTTTATCTAAAGTTCTGACCTCAGTATCCAAATATAAAAATTAAGATATATATATTTATATATTGGGATAAGTGCATTGTAAGTGATTGGAATTTTTAATTTACAACAATTTAGTATCTAAAGTTTTGTTTTCTATAATTTATTATTTATAATTTTGGTTTTTTTGTGATTTGGTATTTGCACTTTTAATTCACCTGGCAATTTAGTGTCGAAAATTTCTATAAATTCTAATCAAATTAAAAATACAGGCACCAAGTTGCAAAAAAATAAAAGTTTATACACTAAACTTTTATAAACTAAAAAATAAAAGTACTTATAACACATTTAATTCATATTTTTCTCTTGCTTATATTTTGTGACAATTATGATTTTCTAAATCTTGAGCAATGATAACTATCATGAAACTTTTTGTGTGAAAGAAATAATGGATGGATAAATATTAATAAAGGGGAAAAAAGTAAACACGTACAACATTAGTTATACAAATTACACTAAAAGGTTAAATCACGATCGTTTTTGTGCTCTTTTTTCAACTTATACTTCATGACTACTATCCTTTTCCTAAATCATTAGCAATGATAGTTGTCATAAAATTTTCAAATAAAATAAATAACAAATCAATAAAATAATAATAAAGGGAAAGCAAAGTAAACATGTATAGTTTGAGTCATACAAATGGCAACAAATGGTTAGATCATTGTTTCTTTCTTTTCTTCAACTTGTATTTTCCGACAACTATCCTTCTTCTAGATCATAAGTAATGATAGTTGTCATGAACTTATGACACCAAACGTATAACAAATAGTTAGGCCAAAAAAATAAGAAAGTATAAAGAATAGGTAAAATGTCGATAAAGGAGAAACAAAGTGAACACTTACCAAGCTTTTCTAGCAAAAAAGGATGTTAAAGATTACCTAGATTGGGTTAATATGATTGTAAAGTAATACAAATGCCCTAAGGTTCTTGAGGAATCTAAGGTAAGGCTAGTTGTACTAGAGTTCAATGGCTAAGCCACCTTATGGTAGAAAAGCCTGCAAGCCACTAGATGACAAAAAAGATATGAGGTCAAGACATAGGAAGGAATGAAGAGAATGATGAGGCGAAAATTTGTACTGAACTATTATTTGCAAGATACTTTTAGGAAATTGTAAGAATTGAGGCAAAGCAGATCTAGTGTCGATGCCTATGTTGAGGAATTCCAAATGCTAATGATTCGATGTGATGTAGAGGAGCTTGAAGACTTAACTGTATGTAGATTTATCAGTAACCTACGATATGAGATTGGAGATATTTTAAAGATGAGGGAGATTACCACCCTTAATGAAGCCATTTGAACTACTTAAAGGATATAAAAGAGGATAATGAGTAGGATCTGAGCTTCTATGAGCCGATCATTGCCAAATAGACTTGTGACAAGCAGACCTAGTGGATGAAATCGAATAAGAGTGAAGAGGTCTGACCTAACCTAAAGTTCCAACCTGTTGAGAAGGAAATGCTAAAGAAGTTCAAAAATAGGTAAAGTTCTAGGAGGAAGACAAGTGATATCAAGAATTTTAAATACTAAGGATTTGGCCATATGGTTACCAGGTGCTCGAATAGAAGAACCACAATCATACAAAGGGAGATGCTGGCCATTGAGGTCAATAATATTGATGAGGAGGTAGAAAAAGAAGGAGAGACCATACGAATTAGCTTATCCAAAGAGAAAGATGTGATCTTCACCAAGGAAATTTCATGCCAGCTACCAAGGCTAAGACGGTTGAACACCAACTAGTCCTAAACTTAGACAAAACACTATGGATAGCTTAGTCTACTACTCAAATAGCTCAACCAATACAACATCGAGTTTACCGACAAGCTTGTTAAACTCTGACTTGATCCATGAATCTTTCACCTTAATACATAATTGATTCTTCGCATCTGCTACCATTAATATCAATATGCCACTCATCTTATGACGGTATATAAACTGTACAACTCAAGTACATGTTACTCGTTCTATGTCTATTTTGCCCTTTTATTTTTATGCATAAAACTTTGTAGGTAATTTAGCTTTTTTTATAGATTTACTTACCTCATATGTTGCCCTAAAAGGCACCATTTGTAATCAACCACAACAATCAAGTAATCAAATATTCATCTTCTTCATCCATACATTCCCAATATGAACCAAGCCAAACCCTTACTCTTATCGAGCTTTTTTGAGAGAGAGTTAGTAGCGAGTAACCTTAGTGTAAGCCTTGTGAGCCATATCAAGCCGAGGCCCAAGTTCATGTAAGACATTCAATGTGTCATATTCAAGTGTTCATACATTTGATAGCTCAACCCTTGACTACCATTTACCTTTCAAATTGTCTTGAGGTTTAGACCTACTCTCATTCATGAGATAGCTCACATGTGTTTACTTACGTAGAGACTTCTATCATTGAGTAAGCTAGTGAAGATGAGATAAAGTGGATTGGTGGAAGAATATTAGAGAAGATTAAATAAGTTACAACCCACACATTTTCTTTGACGCTTAAGCAAGAATTATCTCTATCTCTTATTGCATTAAACTAGTTAATAGCAATAGATGTGGGGCTATAAAATTCAAAGGATCCAATGCAAGCCATACAATTAGGTTGCTTGTTTAGGGTGAGGGGAGAATAGGTGAAGGAAACTAAGCAATGAAAGCAAAAAATGATGTACCAAGAAAGGAAGCAATTTTCTATACTTCCGTAGAAAAAAAAATCCTTATATTATACGGCTTAGTAAGGCAGTATTGGAAGAACGAAGAATTAAGGGCCTCTACTTCAATTGTGATGAGCCTTTCACTATAGGCCATCCATGCAAGTGACTTTTCAAGTTACAAAGTATAAAAGAAGAGAAATATGACACTAACAGGTACCATCTTGGAAAGGGTGAGTAAAGTTACCTACATGCTAGTTAGTATGTCTATGTATTTATATCATGTTATACATGTATTGTTTGTTGTTATCTGATATTACTAAGTATTAGTTGTACTCCTTGTTAGCTATTATTAGGTTGTTCGTAGTGTTTCTATTGGATGCCATCTGTTATGTTTCTAAAGATATCTTATTGATGTAGTTTGTTGGTTGAATTGTATTTTAAATATTCCTAATTAGGGGTTTCTAACATATGAAAGAGGGGGTGGGGGGAGGGAGTTTAAATGTAATGCTTATCTTATTGATGTAGTTTGTTAGTTGAATTGTATTTTAAATATCCCTAATTAAGGGTTTGTAACGTATAAGAGGAGAGGTTAAGGGAGTTTACATGTAATGCTTAAGTGGTTGTTAAAGGGTTAGTTTGTGATTATGCATGTAGTGGAAAGTTGAGATAAGTAGTTACACCTTATAACTACTGCATTTGTACTTTAAGAAGAGCATTAGCCTTAGTAATGGGAGTGTTTAGTATTTTATCAAAAAAAAATTCCACCAGTTTTCTTGATTATTCTCTTTCAATGATCTCATGCTCATAAGTCAACATAAGTTGAAGAGGAAGAAAAGCTCTTAGATTTGATTTAACTATGGACTCTCCTACACAAACCTATAATATATAGTCCTGTAACAATATTTATGAGAAAAATTGACTTAGCATTGCATTGGAAGAAAACTTTTGTATTATCAACATTTCTTAAGAGGTATAGATGCCTTATTGTATAATTTCATACTATTTTAGTATTTAATAGTGCTGACGTAGTGATTATAATTAAGCTTAGGATAATCTTTATCCATTTAATGTGTGTAAATAATACACATCCTTGTTTACATAAAGTTTGTAGTTAGTTTTATCATTGTTTAAGGTCTTAAGTTGTTATCCTAGCATTTGAGGATTTATGCATTGCATTTATGCATTGGAGCCACCCTCATTTATAGAGAATGAAAAGGAGAAATCAATCTCTTTCATCGATAATGATGCATTCAAGATATATTACTTTACTTTTCTAATTTTTCCCTAATGAGGAATTCTTTTTGTCAAAAATAAACATGAAGCATTTGTGTTACATTTAGTATATAGGAATGCTTTGGAATGAAATGGGTTCAAACAAATCATAATGGAATTAATAATGGAATAACAAACCATTCCTATTTTTGGAAATATCAAGATTTATGGATGGGTTGCAGTATGAGATTACAAGAGCTATTGAATTATATAGGGTAGCTAACTTAGAGGTGGCAATGCAAATGGTTACTACTATTGAAAGGCAAAGACAAGGAATCCCTACAAGTTTGTACACTAACCTACTTTAGTAGAGGATATGTCTCATGAGCAAAAATTGGAGAAGGGAGATATTGGTAGTACTTGTAAGGCTCTTATTGTGCAAAAGTCTTAAGAAGTGGAACTTAAACAACCTAGTTAAAAGATAAGTAGCATAAGCAGGGTCGCAATTTAGAGAAGAAGGTGGCAATTGAAGAGGAAGAAGGTAAGATAGCATTAAATGATCCAATAGTAAGCTTGGTTTTAAGGAAGGTATAGCATGCTTAGTGGGGAAGGTATTAAATAATGAGATGATCTTTTTCATACATACTGTCTAGTATAAGATAAGATTTGTTCTTTGATAATTAATGGTGAGAGTAGGATGAATGTAACCTCTAGTTCTTGGGTTAGGAAAATGGGGCTAAAAACTACTCATCATAAACCCTATTAATTAGAGTAGCTAATGAGAAAGAGCAAGTTATGGTGGAGCAGCAAGTGCAAATTCTATTTTCTATTGGAAAGTATTTTGACATGGTAACATGTGATGTAGCTCCAATGAATGAAACACATATTCTTTTCAGTAGGCTATGGCTATTTAACAGGAGTGTTTCTTACAATGGAAGGACTAATGCTTATTCTTTTAAGAAGGGTGGTATGAAAATTAAATTTTTGCCTATGATACAAGTGGAGGTTTTGAAAGACTAGAAGATTCTTGCCAAGAATAAAAAGAATAAGCAAAGTTTATTCATGTAGTGTGCTTGGGTTCCTAAACCTAATAGTTCTCGTATAGGTGCTTCAAATACAAAAAGCGCTTGCACAGGTTCTAAAGTTGAGGAAACTCAAGATTCAAAGGCAAATCTTCACTACCCCTTTAGGTGATGGTAGGGATCAAGGTTTAAGACAACCTTCTCCAATAGGTAGGAAGGGTAAGAGATTTGATGGATAGCATAAGGGAAGAAGAAATTGCCATTTGAGATATCTTAGTAAGGTTCACAAGCCAAAGCACAATTGTGAATGTGTTTGTGAATTCTAGCATCAACAAAGTTTGTTTGAAATAGTGATTAAATTGCAAATGTGAGGAGCACAATTGTAAAGGTTGGATGTGATGCAAGTGAAGCCATAGAGAATTATGGTTAGGGTTTATGTTTGTGTTTTTTATTGTGAACACCATAGACAACTTTATTTTATTAATTTATTTAAGTTTTGAGTAGTTTATCTTTTAATAGACATTATTAGTATTTTTATTGGTTAGAACCTATGCCCATTCCATCAAAGGGAAATATAAATACTTTTTGTTTACATTAAGGTTTTAGTTAATGAGTTTTTGTCAATCTTTTATTATTAATCTTTTTGTGAACTCTTTTGATAAAATTGAATTCAACGATTGAATTCCTAAATCTCAAATGTTCTTATCAATCTATAGATTAGATTGTGTGAACTTCTTATTAATATCAAATACCACACATAATATCGATCTTTTTGATAATCAAACTCCTTTCCTTGAACTTCTCAAGTTATGCATAATATCAACCTAGACAATTTAGACCTAGTTTAAATTGATTTAATTGCGGCATCTTTGACATATTAGTCAGATTGATTTGTCCATATCTTTTCTTTTTTGTTGCAATTCCTAAATTACAAAGCCCTAAAATCACAACAACAGAAAAAAAAAAAAAAACACTAAACCCTAGATCTTTAAATCAAATGGTATTCTCTCATCAAGATCTTATTGTATCATTTGATATTAAAGCATTCACAAGGGAATAAAAATAATAGGCACCACATCTCATAGAGCATGGTTAAGTAGAAAAGAATTTCAACTATGTTGTTTACTAAGAGAAATACGTGTAACACTATACATTATATCTGGTTCACTAATTTATGGGAAATATGTATTAAATTCTTTGAAATATTTTAGGTAATGACTGTTGTCTTGGTATGACTAAGAAGTAAGCTGAACTCCAAATGATGGGTGTAGTGATAAAACTTTAGAAGATTAGCGGATCGTATGTATGTTTATCTTATGTATATGTATATGTATGTTTATGTAAATGCATTGACATGTATTGAGGATTTGTTGAGAGTTGTTGAAGACTAGTTTACCAATTTGTAGAGATGCCTCATTTTAAGAGATATTATGGTTTAGCTCTTAAAAAATTATAAAAAGGGAAAATTACATAATTATGACACTTGTTTTTACACTTTGGAAAATAAGTGATCTATGTATTACAATTATTTATTTATATTAATCATAATACCCATGTCACCTTTTAGCTTATCTATAATAATTAGTTTTTAATAAAATAATTTCATTAATTATATTTGATTATATACTTAAAAAAATTTAAAAATTGTAAAATGTTAAACAAAGAAAAAAAGCATAGAAAACACCAAACTCTAGAACTCTATAATTGGCCACCCAAAAGGCAAGGGGCTGTAAAGCATACCATCAGGAAGTGTTCGTGTGACCTCCAGTTGGTCTTTATTCACCTCCTACCTTTGGGTGCTCTATGAAAGGCCAAACTATCTCATTCCTAAGCTTATTGAGTAAAGAAGGAGATTTATCGCCTCTTCCTACAATGTGCTTCTTGTTGTTGGTAAGAGAACCACTTGCATCTATATCTTTTATTATGTTGCTCTCATTTGCAAGTTGATGACTAGTAATTTTATTTTCTAGTTTTCAATGGACTTTCCTCTTAGACATCTTTTTTATTAACTAATGATAGTTCATTTTCACAATTTAATAGCTCAATAAACCTCTTACATTGTATATACACAATTAAATTTCTACAATTTATGTATACATATCTTACTACACGTATCCTCCTCATAGAGTTGGAGTTGTCTCTTATGGGTTGAGTGAGCTTATTGGCAAATGTCCTACTTTTGGTTTTCAGATGCTTATTTGTACCGAGTTCAATTTCTCATGAGATTAACCTTAATCCTTGAGTTTCAAATTGATGGAATAAGTTTTCCACTAATAGGGACTAAAAAAGAAGGGTTAACATCACATCTGATACCTAAATTTTGCTAAAATATACAACTTGAAGTTTGAAAAGATCAATTTAGTACCTAAATGAAGTTTTTGTGGTCATTTATATTACCTGACTAAATTCCTTTAGTTTTTGTTTACTAATGTAGTATGGGTCGATTTTGTTTTTTTCCATATTAATTTACATTTGATGATATGGCATTTGTTGACACATGGCAATAGCTCCAACTGCCACATGTGGACATGTGGCTCCTATTTTTCTTATTAGTTTACATTAACTGATGTGGCATTGGTTGACACATGGCAACATATCTGACTACCACATGGCACCACGTGTTAATCAATACCATGTGGCACAAAGTTTTTTAAGGGAATTTTTTTTTTAATTCTAACCAAACACAACAAATATCCAAGTATAACATATACTATACCAAGCTCATGAGCACTATTCTTCATACAATGACTAAAGACAACCCATATATATATACAACACTTTTCTTATGAAACATTCTACATGAGACTTTTTGAAGTGCAACTTGAAATTTTTCACTAAAGAAAGAGTCAACTTTGACTTAATTTTTTTTACTTGATTCCACTTTCAATTTTAAAAAAAAAAGATCAATTCTTAATTTACTTCGTGATTACTTTTAAATCATATAAAAATTTTTAGAAAAATGCTTCTAAAATGTACTTAAAATTCATGTTAAAGTGGGACCTTCAACTATAAAACGTGTTTAAGGAACCTATTTTGATGTGAATTTCAAGCACATTATAGATTTTTTTTTTTTGTTAAATTTTTACATGATTTAAAAGTAATCATGGAGTAGATTAAGAATTGATCTTTTTCTTATAAATTAAAAGTTGAATCAAGTAAGAAAAATTGGGTCAAAATTGACTCTTTCTCTAGCAAAAAATTGCAAATTGCACTTTAAAACCCCCTTCCCTTTTTCATAAGTCCTACATAGAATGTTTCATGAAGAAAACCTTGTATACATATGGGTTATCTTTAGTCATTGTGTGAAGTATAGTGCTTATGAGCTTAGTGTAGTATATGGCGAGCTTGGTGTAATATATGGCATGCTTGGATATTTGTTGTGTTTGGTTGGAATAAAAAGAAATTCCTTAAAAAAAATTTGTGCCATATGGTATTGG
Organism: Lumnitzera littorea; assembly: GCA_024138015.1. Classification (NCBI taxonomy): domain Eukaryota; kingdom Viridiplantae; phylum Streptophyta; class Magnoliopsida; order Myrtales; family Combretaceae; genus Lumnitzera; species Lumnitzera littorea. The sequence goes on from JAMXBB010000008.1 coordinate 12,484,906, forward strand.
TTGATACGTGATGCCATTACGTGCCAACTAGTGTCATGCCATCAAATGTAAATTAATATGGAAAAAAGATGCCATGTGTCAATTTAACCCATTGCCATGTGTCAACTTGTGCCACATCAACAATTGAAAACTAATAACCACAAAATCTTCAATATGGTATTAAATTGATCTTTTTAAAGTTCAGGTAGTAAACTGCATATTTCAATAAAGTTCAGATACCAAATACAACATTAACTTAAAAAAGAATAAGTTAGCTAATTTAGTTTTATTCTTACTTATCATCTCCTCCATTATCATGTTTTCATCCTCTATAGTTGGATTAGTAGTAGCCATACCAAACAATCACCCAAAGGTAAGGTTGAGTAGAATCACCTTGGTAGGTTGCATGATCCTCCTTAATGGTAGTTAATGGATCCAAACACTTACAATGGTTGGTCATAGTGTTTTATTGTTAAGTGTCATTCCATGCTTTGCTTTTTTATTTCGTTAAATTATATAATTAGATATATTTCACATTTATTAAATTAATTATTATGGATTAATTAGAAGTTAACATGTGTCTCATGATCAACATTAACAAAAAAAAAAAAAAACAACATTGGCCATGTGTTTGTATAAAAAAGAAAATAACCTTACACATAGGTTGCTTATTTGTAAAATCCTAAAAACATAAGTCATACTTATGTAATTTTCTTTAAGAAAACAAATGTGAGGTGGACCTAAGCTCAAGTAAAATTGTAATGAACTCATGTGTTACTATCCCCAACCACTTAGTTATAACTTATTAACCAAACTAAATAACACTTGTCAACTTAATCCGTCACCATTGATTTCACCTGTATCCTCAAACCATTATAAACCACTAAATATGTGACCTTAAACATCGTGAATCACCTAAACAAACATTAAACGATAAGACTACATGGAAGAGCATATGGGACCATGAACTATGTGAGCTATAAACCGTTGTAAACTACTTGATGATATGGACATATATATACAACCAAAAAACTATTTAAGCCTTAAACCCCTAAACTACTCAATAGCTAGGCCAAGTGTTTATGACCATAGAGAGCCTCAAACCACCTAATGATTTGGTACATCATGTATATTAAGAAACTTTGAAGCTTACCATGACTTAAACCATTCTTAATTCTAAACTAACCAATGTTGCATATGGTCATCTAATTTATTAGCTCATTTATATGTTGGTTTACAATAATTAACTCAAATTAGCAGTTTAAGGGGTCTGATTGTGATGCTTTGTTTGGTTTTCCTATGGTGAAGTATACGAAGGATTAAGTAGTTATTGGTGACAATAGTTTAGTGGGAATGATGACTAGAGTTTGAACATCATGAAGGTGCTTTTCAAACTAGTGTTGTCAAAAGTTAGGACTTAAGATATTATGGCTATTACTTATGGCATTTTTAGTTTAACTAAATGTAGATATGTGATTTACTAGACTATTCTATTTCTTATGAATGAATATAATACTCCTAACCTAATGGCATTTAATGAACCAAATATAACATTATGATTAACTTTATGAGGTGGTAAGTTGTTGTATTTTTTTTTTCTTGTTTTAGGGAATGATATCTAAATACTTTATAATGATAACCTATAATGACCTTGCATATTTGAATTGTGCTAAAAAGCTAAGTTACATGTATGGGGGTATAGGTATAAACACAAGGGTCACGTGCATGTTATGTGAGAAGTCGTGCTATACGTGATTAAGAAAATGACTTGAGTGACTCATACGAGATGATCAAGGGAGAAGTGTAGGGAGGAAGAGTAGGTAATCTTGATGAAGCTTTAACACATATGGTGATAGGTGAAGGAGTGTGATGGCATCAAACTCCAAGATTAATGAAGAATAGGGTAGAGTTCTTAAGGTATTTTAGTGTTTAATCTTTGAGACAAGGTTTCGACAAAGTAATGGTGTTAATGGGGGGTTTTTCTCCTATCCAAATGAGAATGTGAAAGGAGTATTTATAGGAAATAGTAGTTGATCCCATCCATTGAATCATGATGGTGATTAATGCTTAAGATTTAAGTCATTTTATTAATAAATCTCAAGTGGGCTATTTTCATGAGTTTAGACTTAGATAAAGGTTTTATTTATTATTTTAGTGTGAGCCAAAACTAAATACAATGATCTTCTTTTTCTTTTCCTTTATCTTCATTATTCCTTCTAAAGTCAGACTAATGGCACGAATCTCCTCTTCTACTAACTTATCTTTTTTTTCTTAACCATAGAAGACTTTTAGTCAAGCTTGACAAATTTCTCCTTTAAATCAATACAGGTAACAGTATGCTTGGGCATTTTTAGTGAACCAGCAGCTTGTTCTTTAATCTACTAAGGTCAATTTCTTTTCTTTTCTCTTAGTTTGGCTTTTGATTCCTTCTTAGCATTAGAAGCTGCAACTTTTCCTTTACCTTTCTTGTTTCCCATTTCTGAGTTTGACGATGATTTCGAGGGATTGTCACTACAGGAGTTGAGTTTAAAGACAGTGGATCTTAGAGTTGTGATTAAAGGGCAGTGAACTCACTTGACCTAAAGGAAGTGACTTACTTATCGTGTTGGTTAGTAGTGACCACTTGGAGACCTGAATGTGGTGGCTTATCTATGGACTCGATGCCATTCTTGAAGAAACTTGGAGACTAAAGGTCAGAGTATTGAAGCAAATTTGGCTTAGTTGCATTGGTTGTTGTATGTATTTGAAGAAGCTTAGAGTCAAAAGTTGTAGTTGTAGCCAAGAGCTATACGTTAAAGATAAAGACCAAGCTTAAAGAAACTACCATTGAAGAATACTAGCACTAAGCTTGAGGATAGTGGATTCATAGCTATAAGACATGATGCTGTTGGGGATCCTCTAAGCTTATTAGGTAAGTATAACTTTATGTTGTTGATTTGTGTTCCCCGCGTCCAACGTTTCTAGCCTCTTCCCCCCTAACACTAACCCCCCACCCCCTTTCTTTTTTATTTTGTTATCTTCTTCTTATATTATGCTTCCTTCAACCACTTGAATTAGTGAAGATTAAATTTGTTGAAGCCTTTACCAACTTCAAAGAGGTGTTATTGATAAGGACTTTGAGAAAGGATCCATTATTTGTATGAGAGAGCTAATCTAATTATCCTAGCTTTGATTTTCTTCTTTATAGATATATATATATACTTGTAAGTTTGCTGCTTAAATTTGCTCCTTCTCTTGTCTCTTCTTTTTTTTTATTATATATTTTTTTTCATATCACTCTTTATTGTTGAAGGTTGCATGTGCAACCATGATTGAGCTTTATTCTTCCAACATTAGCTATAGGCATGTCTCCATTTCAAAACCTTATTTCTCTTGACATCCGAATAGCACTGTGAAGGATATAGCTAATAATAGTAGGTATGTGACAAACTCTTCTATACACTTCTTTTACTACACTATGTCTTCATATATGCTAAAGAGCTTTATCTGGTTGTCGTAATGGCTTTCCCATGTTCCATTCTACATACTCTACTCCTTTGTTTTTGAAAAAACTTATTACTATGAATGTGTCAATATACTATCAAATTGCTGGTTACAAACTTTTGTCATGTTTATGGCTATGATTGAGTCATACTCATGCTTTTTTTCTTCATTAATTTGCTCTTTGTTCTTCTTTGACTTGATGTTTAGGAATTATATATTGATTGCCTTCTATGCTTCTTTCAATTCTCCACCTATTTAGTAGTTAATATACAGTTTCTGACTTTTCACAACTTTTGAATGTGGGAAACAAAGCATTTACTTTAGTCCATTTAACTACTGGAATCCATCTAATCTCAGTATCATACGATGGATGGAAAAGTTTAGTTTTAGGTAAAGGTTTAGCAATAAGCCACAACATATATCGTTTCTTTTGTATTAGCAAGATAGATATTCAATATTTTGAACTTTACATTATGATAGTATTTGTTTTTCTATTCCACCTCATGTAATGAATATTGATATAACCTTCATGACTTAGTGTCTTTAGGTAATTAATCATTACATCCTTTTCCCCTTATTTTCTCTTTAAAATTTGAAACTAGCATCTCATCATTGTCCATACTTTATAGGTAGCATAATCAACGTTGGAGAATTTGGTTTAAAGAGGATCTTTTCACCACCTGGACTGTAGCTACTTGCAATTGAGGGTCAAAAGTCTACAATTGCAACTTAAGGACCACATCTCGAATTAGCAACAGTCAACAAATTGGCACAATTTAAAAAGGGTAGACTCTTTACCACCTAGACCATGACTGTTTGCTAACCAAAGGTCAAAAGTTTGCAGTCGTAACTTAAGTACCAATATTCATTAATGGGTGATAGTAAAGAGGTATAATACTTAGGTCATGTATGGCCTCTAAATCAATCATAACTTAAAATATGAATTGAATTGTAAGTCTCGAGTCATAAGGACATGCACATACAAGCACATAATAGTTGAGCGTAAGTTGAGTGCGTGCGATTTGAACACAAGTCTTAGACATGAGCTTATGGGAGTGACATGCTTGAGTTGAACATAACCTCCTTTTAACATAAGCACTTGCGTGGTAATACATGAAGTGAGCTTGACTCCCCTTTAATACAAAAACTTATGGGTTAATCATGAAAAAAAAAAAACCATTAGGCTTCTGTATAACCATAAAATGTGAACTTGAACCCGATCCTTGAATATGAGTGCATGAGAGTTGAGCATGAGTCTATGAGCTCAGCACATAATAACAAGACATAAATCTTGCGCATGAACACATGAGCATCAAACACTTCAATTCAACGTAGTCTCTTTTGAGCATGAGCTTATGAGCTCAGCACATAATAACAAGACATAAATCTTATGCATGAACATACAAGCATCAAATACTTCAATTCAATGTAGTCTCTTTTGAGCATGAGTCTATGAGCTCAGCACATAATAACAAGACATAAATCTTGCGCATGAACACATAAGCATCAAACACTTCAATTCAACGTAGTCTCTTTAGTATAAGTATAGGTGGGCTTCTAACATGAGCACTATTGAACTTTCTATATGAGCATACATGACTTAAGCAGGTTAATTGAATATAGCACTTTTGGAATTTAAGCTAAACATGAGTCTCATCATGTGTGTCAAATATAAGCCTTGATCATGAATGAACATAAGGGTCGCATGTGAACATTAAATATGAGAGTGAATACGAGTCTTGCACATTAGGATTGAATGTAAGTAAGTAGAAGATGTAATCACAAGCCTTAAACGTGATTTAATCATTGGAATTGAACATAAGCTTAATCATGACATGAGCCTTAAACTTAAGGTAAGCCTTTAACTTGACATCAAAACGTAACACAAGCTTTGAGTGCGAGATGAGATTTGAACATAACATGACCCCTAAACATGATGTGAGGTCTGAGCACAATATAGGTTTTATCATAATAGGCTAGACATGGCGCTTAGCGTGTGAGCTGAACATAAGTAGTTGAATCATAAGCCTTCTCCACGTAAACATGAAAAGACACAAGCCCATTACATAAGCTAAGTGTAAGGCATTGAAAGTTGATCTTCTAATATGAACACATGTGCTGGAACATATCATAAGCACGTGAGTTGAGGATAGTATTACTAATCTCATTTGTAAATTGCCTATTGTCACTATGCATTGCAAGAGCCCTTGTGCATATGTGTTATCTTTAGTTTTCATAAGTAGATGTAATACTTTCCGAATGCACCTTACTTCTACTAACTCTCTTGCTTCCCTTCATTTGAAGGTGGTCACTTCTTTTTATACTTACATATGGACATCACCATTACCTTTAAGGTTCATTAACATGGGCAAAGAATATAAGAAAGTCATTCTCATAGTAACAATGTTTATAAGAATAATGAGGTTTTGGCATATTTTGAGGATCACATTCCAGCAGTCCCCTTACCTCAAGATGGCTAGACCCAACTATTGAAGATGACTTCTTTTGGCGGGATATAAAGAGGTGAGATACACATCCACCTAAGGATGGCAAGCTGCATTTCATAAGACAAAAACCTCTAGTACATAAGAGGGTTGAGTTAGAAGCAAGTTCTACATTGCGTTTTATAAACAAGAAGAAAGAAATCCCTCTTGCAGATGGTAGTTATGATGGCTCGAAGCACATAGTAAAAGGGTGGTTGTCTTAGGTGATGTATATTTTCAAGAATTCCGCATATACATCCATTTTGGAAGAGGCAGGGGTACACTATCCCATATGGGTATCTTCTCATTTAACTTTGCACTACTTACAAGAGATAGAAACTTGGCGAGCTATCGTATCCCATTGGAGTACTCAATCCCATACCTTTATGACAACATGGGGTGAGATCACTCCAACACCGGAGGATGTTGCTATCCTTTTGAGCCTTCCTAATATTGGATTGACTAACATTACCACATCTTCAATCTCAAAAGATGATTAGGCATTAATTGAACTATTGGAAGTGGACAAAAAGAGGCTTTAGATAGTTGTAGGCATCGTACACTTAATGCATGGATCAAGCATTTCTTTAGGCCAGATAAGGGTGATAAGATGGGGCCTTAATATCAATGCGAGTAAGTTCGTATATTTTGATATAGCATAATCATCATTTACCCTTTTCCTATTGATGTTCCCTTTATAACCCTAACTTGATCTATCTTGTTTTACATTTCAAGTATGAGTTGGAAGCTTTCATTGCTTGTTGGTTATCATCTTTTGTGTTCCTAAGAGGCCCCGAAAAAGGTGTTAGTCCTTAACTCTTCTACTTGGCTATTTGTGTTACGCAAAGGGAACATTTTTCTTTAGGACCCTTCTACTTGGGTTCCTTATATAGGTGCATAAACCTTTTTCATGAGGCTTTGATATACTCATAAGGGAGATATATTGTGGTGTCGTACATAGACCTAGTATTTCTCCATATATTCTTTTGTGAGCATTATAAGAGATACTTTAGTCTCCCTCTTACACATTCTGATGTCATTAAGCCCTAAGCTTGGGGATGGATCAATAGTTAACTCCCAAGTACTTTGAAGAATGTCATTGATGCTTGTCACCAATTTAGTTTTCATCCGTATACAAAGGAATTGCCTAAATATGAATGATACTTAGAAATCTACCGTTCTGATTCGAAGGACTCAGTAAACTTGATAGAGCTTCATGATGAGCCTTCTGATGTCAAGATAAAGTTCATGTTATAGAGTACACCTGGGGGTCTTCTGTCACTTCATGATTGGGCTAATGCTTCTAATTGCTTCCTTAAGTGTAATGTCATGAAATATTCACTTGATTAAGTTGCTCAATAACTAGGGTTTGATTAAAGAGTACCTCGAGATTTGGTCATTAATCAAAGTTTTGACGAGTGTTGCAAAGCGTTCAAAATTGAGAGTCGAACGAACATTCATGAAAGGATCAGTAAATTATTCTTTCCTTCCATGAGTCATTCTAGGGTTACTTCAAGTAGCAGGCTGACGTATTGGAAAAAATTACTTAGATGGGTTTAAGATGTCTCGAAAACAACTAAAGAGGATTTGCTTGAAATAGTCATCTAGAGATATGAATTTCACATTTGACTTAAAGAAGACCCAAAATTATCTAATAGTACAAAGTCATCTGATGATGCTCAAGGTAAATCACAACATAAACGTTCACCATCTCCCCCCATTGATCATCAGACAACTTAAGTGTAGTTGCATTCAAGAGGTAGCATTGTCAATACACTCATTCTACTCTTCTTTTTTTTTTATACACTAATATTTTCTTTAAGCTTACTTTTCTTAGTTTTCCCAATCTTGTATATCATAGGAGCAAAGGGGCAACGATAAGATCGATACTTCTACTAAACAAAAGGTGGTGAAAAATCATCCTAATGGAGTGAACGGTAGTGCTCCTAAAGGCACTTCTTCGAGTCAATGTATCCCTCCTATCACTTGGCCTTTTCCAAGTCGTTATAGTATGGGAAAAGTGCTTCGAGCTAAAGATCCACCTATTATTACTGAAGTTGTAGATGACGGAGAATATGATGTTGAGTTAGTTGATTATGGGGATTCTCCCAAACGTACAGATGATGATAAAAAAAATTTTGTGATAGACATTGATGACGACTAAGAGGGGCAATTCAATAATGAAATAGAATTCACAAAGCAAGCTGATGAAGGCACCTATGGTAATATCAAAATCTCCAATGTGTTCAATATCATTGATGATTGTGAAGATAGCGAGTTTTCACTCTTAGAAGAAAGTGTGATCCAAGTGTTTACTGATGCTTTAATGGGTGCGGGGTTTTATAATGAAGAGACACATATTACACCTAGTACTTCTATGGATGCTATTGTAGTTATCGATGTCTTTGCCCTTTGTAGTGATGTAACTTCACCTATTCCAAAAGATCTTACAGCATCACTTCCCTTAAAGATTAAAATGTCACAACATGGAGATAAAGAAGCCATAGCCAAGGTGGTAGCAATCTCAGAAGATACCACCTCCTTTTATGGCTTTATGATACCTTCTAACTTCTTAACACAACTAGAGAGCTTATATAGGATGGAGGGAGATTTTTAGATAAGATTTGTCTGTTTAGATTCCAATGTGACTACTTATATTTTAGGCCTACTTAGGCAAACTATAGAGCTATTTGATGAAGCTTGGTGCTCTTTATCCATAGAGAATCTTGACTTTTGATTAATAGTGTCACTGTAACACGTGCCTTTAGGTTCAAGCTCAATAAGATAGAAATTATTGCAATTGAAGCTCAAAGGGTATTAGGCAGTCGAGACATTGAGGAAAGATGTGAGCTACTTAAAACTAAACTTGCAAAAGCAGAACTTAAGAGAGAGGAGCATCTTACAGGCACAGATCTTGATTTTACTATAGCATCTAGTGTCAGGTATTGATAGTATTACTCTAATTCTCTTTTCACTTTTTTTTTTCTTTACATGGAGCGTAAAGACTTGTTGAGCTTAGTATGTATCATTTCGCTTCTCACTTATTTGAGATCCGTATCTTTATGTAGATCATCATGAATTAAATTGAGTTATTTATTGATTTAGTAAGCTTTTAAAAGTTCACATCATTATGTGTTTAGAAAATATTGCATTTCCTTAACAGCACTTTACATGATAGATTACTTCATGGCTTGATAAATTTTTGAGAAAACCCTGCGCATCGGAAGTGTATTCCTATTTGCAAGCAAGGATTCGAATGTCTAATTCGATAATATAAAGATATTGATTGGAATAAGGAATATTAGCTCCATTGGACAATTACGTCATGAGTTAAGGGGGTATTACCCACTACCTAACTATTTTTGCATGCTTTACAAATGCATACTCAAATAGTGCGAGTGATTGTCTTATTTGATAAAGTATCATATAGTGCGCCTGGGAGTCGAAGCTTCAACCAGTCAGCAACTCATAAGATAAATATATATTGCACACTTAGGAGATAAGTCTCTTACTAAGTAGCATCATTTGTTTTCTTCTAACATATAGTGCACAAAAGAGATAATAGTAGCAATAGATATACAAAACAAGCTCATATAACTCGAGCTGTAAGTTTCATTGATTTAACTTTACTATAGTTTCTTTTTTACAAATGGAACTTTTTGATATATTGAAAGTTGATAGGAGCAGTAATAGCATTTGTCTTGGGATTCATGAGTTTGCAATATCAACTTTTGTACACTTCCTCAACTATGAAAGGTCCTTCCCATTTTGGTGTAAACTTAGGCGCTGGAGTACCATGGCACACATGCTCAATTACACGAAGTACAACGTCGCCTTGTTGAAATGATCTCTTTCTCACTAGACGGCCATATGCTACTCTAAGTCTATGCTGATAATTGATGAGATTGTGTTTGGCAAAATCGTGCCTTTCATCTAATGCTTCTAAATCCATCACTTGTAATGTGTTAAGTTCGAGCTCGATGTTAATAGCCAATCTAACGGATAGGATCAAGACTTTTATAGGAACTATTACCTTAGCCTCATATACTAGAGAAAAAGGAGTTGCTTGTGTCTACCTTCACTTGGATGTCTTATAGGCCTAAAGCGCTAGCGGTAGCTTATCATGTCATTCCTTATAATTATCATAAACCATACGACTAAGTATCTTCAATAAGCTCTTATTAATGGCCTTAATTGGTCCATTTCCTTTCGGGTCGTAAAGCATAGACTTTACATGATCAATATTATAGGAAGCCAATGGTTGGTAGACATGTGAATTGATGAAAAGAATACTTATAAGTCCCGTAATCAGCTACTCAGGGTTTTATTCATAAAATTTAGGGTGATTGAGTAAATTGTTCGATTCAACCCAAATTTTATGATGAAAGTAGGGATATTAGTACAAGTAATCCTGTGAGTTTGGATTTAAGAAAATAAATAATAAAATAATTAATTATTATAATATTGAAATATATGTATATTATTCGTTATTTATCGGAAACGCATAAAACGAATTCTAATAACTAACAAATCGATATAAATAAATTAAATGCATACTAAAAAATTATGAAATAACATAAAGAATATTTAGGAATATTTATTTATACTATATATGAATTTACATGTAAGTAGAAATATGCAAAATTATTTAAAATACTTGATATATGCTAAAATAATACTAAATACTTAAAGAAAATTCATAAATAATTTTAAAAAATCAAGAAAAATGAGGAAATATTCAAAAATGAGGCATGGCAATCTGGAAAAGAAAGATAGAAATTCAACCGATGGAAATTAAACAAATAGAAAGTGGAATATGATAAGATAAGGCTAAATATCACCTCAATTTAATGCATAAAAAATCCCCTAGAGCTCTATAAATAGCCAAATTTTTCAAGAGCTCATTAAGTCAGTTGGAGAGTAGTAAAAATAGAGAGACTTGAAACAAGAGAGAATTAGGGTTTTTCAAAAAAATTACAAAAAATCTATACAGTTAGGGCAATTGGACCAAACTCACAACTCACCACCAATTAGAACCGAATTGCCATTGCCGCCGCCACCACACCCTACAACCATCACCAACCATCACCTGGATTAGCCAACACACCTGGGGCTGCCGCTGGTGGTCAGAGCCACCAACTTTAGTAAGTTTGATATTCCTTTCGATTTTTTATATTTTGTTAAAAATATTAACTATACTTAGAAAATTGTGAAATTTGGTATTATGAGGTTTCTAAGTATGTAGATTTAGAGAAAAATTTTAGTTTGATGATTTTGTGTTTAGAAATATACTGTCCTTAAGAAACCACATAAAACCAAACATATTTCTATTTAGAAATAAACGACCTTGGGAGTGTAGTTTTAAGCTTAAAATTTTTGTGTAGGCTAGTTAGGGCATTTGAAATGGTGCTATGAAGAGATTTTTTAAAAATCTATTTTCGAAATTTTTAGATAATTTTTAGGCCTTAAAATAATGTATAAAATTGGTAATTTAGGGGCAATTAATTAATTAATTGGGTAATTACTGATTTAGTGTATAATTGTATGTTTTAGGATGTTGAAATCTGATGAAGTATGATACTTGTAGTATTTAGGATGTTAGATGTAATTATCAGGGTATTACGTAGTATATATATATATATTAAAATAGTTAAAAATGGTATATTTTAAGTTAATTTTGTAATTTAGGATAATTAGGTATAAATTGTGATTTGCAATGAATTTAGATATTTTGAAATTTTAGTTGATGTTAAGAGATGACATTTGAAGTGATGGAAATATTAGATGTGTATATTATATATATATTAGGTGGTAATGTATAATATGTAAGTATAAGAAATTAATGAGTAGAAAAATATTAGGTTAAAATTTATATTATAATAATAATAGGAATATATACAAAATCTGGTATGAGACTTAAATTTAAGTGTTTATATGAAAAATAATATAAAATTTTCTCACATCAAAAGTAAATACGATAGTTAAATTAGGATAATAGGTATACCTTATGAATTAAAATATTGGTTAGAGGTTAAATATGATATTTAAAATATCCAAAAATAATGTGATTAATTTCACATTATGGGTTGAAATGAGTTTCCAAGGTTTACGTATAAAAATGTACTCAGAAACTAAAATAAAACCTAATTTAAAAACCGATTCAAAAACTGAACTAGAACCTAGCTTAAATCAAGAGTAATTGTAAAAAAAAAAAAAAAACTTGAAAACCTAGATAATTGGGTATATTAAACCTTAAATCAAATATAGCAATAAGTATTATATGATAAAACTAATCTATAGCATTTATATGGAAAACTAAAACAATATTTATATTATAGGGATTTTTTGTGATAGCCAATACAAGTCATACATCGAGTGAACAAGAAAGGAGTCTAAGTAAGTTGGGATTAACACGTTACTGTATTTCAGAGTACTAATTTATAGTACTTATAGGCTTAAAATTGTACTTGATTGTGCTTATCAATTAGTTGGTTGTGCGCATGTGCTTATTTCAAAGTTTGATGATATGATTCTAATTTGCTGTCCTAACTTGTATTTATGTGATTTGTTGAAATGATTAAACACCTTAAATCGAACCTAATTAAATATATAACTTGAAATTCTAAATTGGATATGCATAGCAACCCATTAAAGGAAACTTAGGATTCTCTAGCTAAATACCGATCTCTTCAAAAGAGATAGTGCTGGATAGCGTAATTGGTCCCTTCTTCATCCTTAGTCAAACTAAGTGACGGATGAAGAGGTCACGGTAAGGATGAAGTCAATGGTTTGAAGGTAGTCACGAGAGGAGCGGTATCTCCATTGTATAAGCCTAGGTTTAGTCATGAGCTGTTGCATTAAATGGAAACTCCTCAAACCGGATTAGAGTAAGTGAAATTTCTTTAATCTTACCACAAACCGAACAACATCGTGCAATGACATTTGCTTGTACATGCATAGCATCTAACTAATTTAGTTGATAACCGTGTTTGTGATTGACATATAGTTTTGAGTCTTCGTCCTAACTTACTAAATTGTTGGTTACTCATATCCTTATAGACATTATTACAGGTACTAGCTAGAAAGTAACCTGTATGTACCATGAAGCTATGAAGCAGCCTATATATACCTTGAAGCTAGAAACTGTTGGATCTTGGAGAGTAAGGAAATACATCTAAAGAATAGATATAGTTTTAAGGTCTTAGCTTTTATTTTAGAATTTTTCATTTTCAAATAATGTATTGCTTAGGAAATATAGTACAATGAAATCTTGTAAAAATTATTTATAATATTTGAATTTTAGCGAATATACATATATTTTCATACTTTCTTAGGTAAATAATTTATTTAATTCAAGAACTATTTTCTTCAAAGTAGGTTAGTGGTAGACAACTTGTATAAATCAAGTCCAAGATAACAACTATATGGTCAACTTCCATCTTAGAATAATTTGCATGGCAGGACTGTTATGACTATCGTTTCGAGGCGTAATAGTTTTGAGTTGGTATCAAAGCGTAGTTCTAATAAACTTGCTTTAAAGTATAATAATTAAAAGAAGTAGACATTATAGGAGTGCATTGAGAGTAGGTAGAGAAATAAGTGAGTAGTAAAATATTGTACTATAAAGTATAAGATAAGCAGTGACTATAACGTTGAACTGAGATAAACCTTAATTGAACTTAACTCTAATTATGGGATCACATAGAGAATGGATAGTTAGATAAAGTGATCTAAGTAAAATGGTGGAATAATAGTTGGTTAAAGTGATTTAGGTAAAATGAAGGAGAATCTCTTATCTAATACAGAGCTGAGATGTGGAGAATATTGCTAGAAATGATTAGTGGGAAATGTTAATACTGTGGATAAAATTATTAAGAAATTTGTTGATAGAGTTGTATTGTAATTGATGAGATGTGATGTAGTGATGAAATACATGGACGATAACAGAGATTTATTTGAGTTTTTCTTAATACAATAGAACTATTGTGATATGTATTATAAATTAAGGTGAATTAGAAATCTATAGAATTTTCGAGATGATCTCAACTTGGTGCTTAGTATAAATATGAGATAACATAGTTGAGAGTGAAATAAAGCATGGTGTAGAAGAGGATCCTAAAAAGATAAAATAGTGAGAGGAAAAAGTTAGAAATTAATTTAGAAATGAGGTAGAACCTATACTAGAGGTACAATCAAAACCTAATTCAAGAGTAAATTTTATACAGAATGAGAATAAGGTATATGAGATGATAGATGACGATGGTATTGAGGAGTTTGATAATGATAAGGTATATGGAATGATTACTATTTCTGATTTTCCTATTGAAATATAAAGTATTGAATCAACAAGTGGAAATGACATTGAATTAATTGGAAGATAAATAGGGTGGAATTCTTTTAAACAAGGAATTGTTACTGGTGATTTAAATGAAGGATACAATATGATAATTGGTTATGTTTTGTTAGGAGTTAGAATTGATCTTATATTAGTTATTCATATATGTAGACATCCTATTGATCTTTTAATCGATATAATTATGCTTCTTGATGAAAGTGTATTCTTTTAGATATCTGTATACGCAATGACGATTTACATACTTGTAGTTAAGGGCGTAAAAGGAATTAGATATGTTTTGAGTGACTAATATTACAAGTTCTTACATATGAAAGAATGGTAGTAGAAACTGTAATATGATATTTCAATCAGGTTAGGAATTCTCTAGCACTTAATGAATCATGAATTGAAGACTTATATTTTTGGAGTATAATTAAGTGCAAGTGAAGTAAAATGGATATAAAATGGATAGTAAGATCTTTCTATGGTGCTAGGGTAAATGGAATTATATCCTTATATGGCACTTATAACCGATTATAGGAGATGGATTGTTATTAAATAGTACATGAGAAATGAAGTGCGATTGTCAAGTAAACTACAATTGAATACGTATCTAAGCATCTTAAAATAGTAATAGAATAAGTAACAATTGATAATGGAAATAGAATTAAAGCAAAAAGTTTGGAGAGGATCAGGACTTGCAATCAAAGGTTTCCTTGCTATTTCAAGATTGGTTTAGATAGAAAATAACCCACCAAGAAATGAAGTTCAAAAGACAGTTACCCATTAATATATTTATCATAATAGGACAATAAGGAATGTTGATCTAATATAATTATTTAAGGATTCGAGCTTAAAGGAATAGAGAAATAAGTAGTGATTTCAGTAAAAGACTCTTATTTGATCTTAGTTGAATGATAATAAATTTGAACAAAAGGATTGGTTGATAAGTAAAATTATTATACGATATATGTATATACAAATGAATGAAATGTAAGTATAATGATCATATTAAAGTGTTCATTCTCTACAAGTTATAAACTAGGGGATAGAAAGGGAATTAAGGTAATTGGGATTATCATTTCTTATCATTTTAGAATTTATATTAGAGAAAGGATATTAATCCAAAAAGCTATGGGATATGATTAAGGTGGAAGTTAGAAGAGAAGCTACTAATGGTAGATAATGAAAAGTTGTTGATATTTATAAGTAAGGGATTAAGGAAAGTATCAATAAGTACTGAATCTACCAATAATATATGAATATTCAAATGTATATATGAAGATTAGTTTGTAGATATTTGAACTTTATGGTTAAGCTAACCAAGAATCAAACTTATAACTAAAGTTCTATATTAGATATTGTAAGTGAGATATTAGGAGTTAAGGGAGTGATTGTATTTTTCTAAACTAACATCTAATTGAAATGTTATCAATTTAGGATTAAATTGGAGAGTATGATACAGACATTATGAATTCTTAGCGATATCTCTTAGTTTGGCAACACATAGATTGTCTTCATGGAATTGAGAGAAACATATGCATGTCAATTGTATATGAAGACACTCATTATGATAACTATCGATAGTATTTTGATATATAAAGTATATGTGGATGACATTATTGAAGTTAAGTGATCATAAGTGATATGCTAAAAATTGGAGAAAAGTGATTTTTGGATGAGATTATACTTCTTTCATTAAATAAGTTATCTTTGGAAAAGAGACTTCTGTAGATATTTAAAGTGTTTAAGTAGTACTTGAAGAAACATAGACGATAATCACAACTAAGAAAGAAGGTTTATTGAAGTAACCAGATGTACAAGGAAGTTATAAAGTTCCAATACACTTCATATGAGCAGTTGCAATAGGTAATCTAATAAAGAAATGGCAAATCTGAGATGGTTAATTCATTATTGTCAAGTCTCGTGTCATTTTAACCCTATCAGTGTAATATGTCATGTTACATCTTGTCAAGTAATAAGTCCTTATTAATACTATCTATCTTGCTAAATCTATCAATCAAGGATCATATTTATTCTTGTCGAGTCAAGTTGAGTCAAATATAGTTGATTTATAATGTTAACCATCTCATTGGAATCTAAGATGGAGGAAAGTCAAGATTTGCCAAATTTACTTCTATTGATCCTATGCTAAGCTGTATGAAGAAAGAAATGAGAAGTCATAGCAATGGCATAATCATTATGAGTAAAAGATTATAGATGAGAGGAAAAGTGATGACCTAAGGTGAACCTAGAACCAATGATGATCATAAGTAAAACCTAGAAATTAATAAAATAAGGAACAAATGGAGGATAAATCAACAAGAGAATTTGTAAGCTTATAAAGCTTGGTCATAAGATATATAATACAACTAGAGGACTGCGGTGATGAAATAAGACTTGATTGATACTAAAGTATGGAATGCAAAGAAAGATAAATTAAGAGATGAAGCAAAGGTTCAGGTAGAGAAGGAGTGAAAATTTAATCAAAAAGCGATTTAGAAGCTTAGTTAGAAGATAATTCAGTAGAATGAAGAAAAAAAAATTGCAAAGTTACGAAGTAACCTATAAAAATACTAGATAATCAGGTTTAGAAGTTAAAGAAGTCGAGACATAAGATATGTGAAGATATAATAGGATACAAGACCAGACTTAGAAGTTACTGTAGAATATAACATAGCAAAATTTAAGCACTCCTTGTGGTTCTTCTGATTCTCAAGATAGTAAAAATATATAAGCCATCAATTTTAGTTAAGCGAGCAATATGTAGATATACAGTAGTTTTGAGGATGAAACTATTGTAAGGGGGGTGGAAATGTAAGCCCAGTAATCAGCTACTTGAGATTTAGTTTGTAGAATTTAAGGCGATCGAGCAAATTATTTGATTTAGCCCAAATTTTACGACGAAATTAGGGATATTAGTATAAGTGATCCCATGAGTTTAGATTTAGGAAAATAAAGAATAAAATAATTAATTATTATAATATTAAAATATATGTATATTACTCGTTATTTATCAGAAATACATAAAACAAGTTTTAATAACTAACAAATTGATAGAAATAAATTATATACATACTAAAGAATCATGAAATAACATAAATAATATTTAGGAATATTTATTTGTACCATATATGAATTTACATATAAGTAGAAATATTAGTTAGGGGTTAAATATGTTATTTAGGAAACCCGAAAATAATATGATTAATTTCACATTATGAGTCGAAATGAATTTCCAGGGTTTACGTATAAAATTGTACTCAGAAAATGAAATAGAACCTAATTTAAAAACCGATTCGAAAACTAAACCAAGACTTAGCCTAAATCGAGAATAATTGTAAAAAAAAAAAAAAAACTTGAAAACCTAGATAATTTGGTATACTAAAACCTAGATAATTAGGTATACTAAATCTTAAACCAAAGATAACAATAAACATTATAGAATAAAACCTATCTATAGTAGTTATGTGGAAAACTAAAACAATATTTGTATTATAAGGATTTTTTATGATGGCTAATACAAGTTGCATATCGAGTGAGCAAGTAAAGAGTCTAAGTAAGTTGGGATTAATACGTTACTGTATTTTAAGTACTAATTTATAGTACTCGGAGGCTTGAAACTTTACTTGATTATGCTTGTCAGTTAATTAGCTATGCGCATGTGCTTATTTCGAAGTTTGATGATATGATTCCAATTTGTTGTCCTAGTTTGTATTTATGTGATTTGTTGAAATAATTAAACACCTTAAATCAGACCTAATTAAATATATGACTTGAAATTCTAAATCGGACATGCATAGCAACCCATTAGGAGAAACTTAGGATTTTTTAGCCAAATAGCACTAGATAGCATAATTGGTTCCTTCTTCATCCTTAGTCAAACTAAGTAACAGATGAGGAGATCATGGTAAGGGTGAAGTCAATGATTTGAAGGTAGTCACAAAAGAAGTGATATCTCCATTGCATAAACCTGGGTTTGGTCATGAGTTATTATATTAAATGGAAACTCTTTAACCCAAATTAAAGCGAGTAAAATTTCTTTAATCTCACGATGGATTGGACAACGTCGTACAATGGCATTTGCTTATACATGCATAGCATCTAACTAATTTAGTTAATAACCGTTTTTGTAATTGACGTATAGTTTTAAGTCTCCATCTTAACTTTCTAAGCTGTTGGTTGCTCACATCCCTATAGACGTTATTACAGTTACTCGCTAGGAAGTAGCTAACAATTGTTGAATCTTAGGGAGTGAGGAAATACATTTGAAGAATAGATATAGTTTTAAGGCCTTAACTTTTATTTTAGAATTTTTCATTTTCGAGTATTGTATTACTTAGGAAATATAGTAGGATGAAATCTTGCAAACATTATTTGTAATATTTGAATTTTAGCGAATATACATATATTTTCATACTTTCTTAGGTAGATAATTTATTTAATTCAAGAACTATTTTCTTCAAAGCAAGATAGTTATGGACATCTTGTGTAAATCAGATCTAAAATAGCAGTTGTATGGTCAGCTTCTATCTTAGAATGGTTTACACGATAGGATTATTACAACTATACCGCTTCAGAGAGTAACAATACCATTATTAGATAAAATATGCTTCAAGATTTTGAACCTACATATAATATTCTCCTTCATGAAACCTGTAACTGTTGGTCCTGTTGCCTTCTTTAAAGGAGTTGCCTCTACCCACTTTGTAAAGCATTCTATTCCTACCAAAATCTAAATGCACCCTCTCAATGGTGGATGTATAGATCCAATAAGGTCAAATGCTCACATGTGAAAAGGCTAAGGAGTTGTGATGCTATGAAGTGTAACCGCAGGAGCATGAATGGCATCGCCATGCTATTGATAGACAATACACTTCTTAGTGAAGTTGAAAGAATCCACTTCCATTATTGGCCAATACTATCCTCTATTAAGTAGGTAATAATATAACTTCCTTCCTTCTTGATGTTCTTTGCACTCTCTAACATACACGTCAGTTAAAATTGTTTCCATTTCAAGAGGAGCAATGCACTTTAGGGGTTTTCCCATAAATAATACTTTGTAAAACTTGTCTTCATGCATAAGATATTTCTTAGCCTTTCGTTTTACAAGTTTGGCATCCGTACTATTCATCAGTAACACATTGTTTCTCAAGTAATCAGTGTATGGATGTCTCTAGTCTCTAGCATTAAATACATAGTTACACTCACTTTAGTCAGGGAGCTTAGAACATTTAAGGTAACATACTTGCACTCAAAGCGCGTCTTTAGCAATTGATGGCCAATAATAGCCTGCACGTTGAAGACGATAATACAATGGTGGCCTTTCCTCCCTGCACCAAATCTAGTGATACTTATCTAACTTGAGACAAGCTTCCTTAAAACCAATACATCGAGATAAAATGCCTGCCAAACCCTTATAATATGACATCCCATTAATTTTAACAAAATTCTTTACAGCCAAAACAAAAGTTGCACTAAGGTGTGCTAACTATTCCATAAGTGGGATGCGCTAATTGTCTTTCATTTCTTCATCCTCATCAATAAAATTCAAAGCAATAAGTGGTATAGATTTCTTGATACTTGGATATTCACATTATCACTAGCATCTTGAATTGGAACTTTGGATGCTAATGTAGCTAACACATCGACATATCTATTTGTTGATTGACTTGTATGCTTGTACCGTATAGAGTTAAATTTTCTGATCGTAACCCATACTATAGCCCTATAAGGTACAAGTGTAGGTTCCTTCAATCCAAACTCACCCATAGTGTATTTAATAATCAAATTTGAATCACCTCGAATACATAAATAACATGCTCTAACTTCTCATGTAGACAATAAACCAAGTAATAATGCCTCGTACTTAGCTTCATTATTGGTGCATCGAAAATCAAATTTAAATGCCAAGGGTATCTCTTGACCCTTAGGCAATATCAATATGATTCTTGCTCCTCAACATTGATTTCTTACAAAACCATCCAATTGAAGCATCCATTCACCATTTACCTCGACCATCAAAGTATCTTCATAAAATTCAACCTGTATTATATCTACAGTCAAGCCCTATTGGGCATTTAGGAAGTATGCTAACAGATCGGCTAGGGCTTAAGACTTGATGGTCTTAGGGGATTGCATCGAAATGTCAAATTCTCCAAGAATGAATAGCCACTTAGCAACTTGTTTTGATAAAGTTGGTCGTGATAATAAATACTTGATTGGATTTGAACAAGTTACCAGATTGATCTTATGCATAAGGAAGTAACACCATAATTTCTACATGGCAAATACCAGCGTAAGATAATGTTTCTCGCAAGCCGAGTAATTGACTTCACTCCCTTGAAGGGTTTAGCTTAAATAGTACATAGGTTACTCTTAACCATCTACTTCTTGCGTAATCAAAGCTCCAATGGACCTATCAATAGAAGTAAGATACAAACTCAATGGCAATTCCTTGATAGGCATGGTCATGGTCTGGGGATAGGTCAGGATTATCTTGATCTTTTGAATTGCCTCCTCGTAGACCCGTTCCCATTCAAATGAAATTCCCTTTTTTAAAAGTTAGTGCTGGTATAAACCTTCTTATATAAGAGACCTTTCACATAAAAGTTTTTAGTTCCTTTAAAGTGGTAAGGATGGCATTGATCTTATAACTTACACTTTTGCAAGATGAACATCAATTTCTTTTCGATGGACAACAAACCCTAAGAACTTCCATGAAGACACTCTAAAGACTCATTTAAGAGGATTCATACGAAGCTTGTATAGGCGACAATGTTAAAAAACCTTTTATAGATGAATCATGTGATCAGGTGCCCCTTCTAGACTTGATGACTATATCATCGACACAATCCTCCATGAAGTCACACATCATATTGTGAAATATAGTGGTCATTGCCCTTTGATAAGTGGCACCCACATTCTTAAGTCCAAATGGCATAACGGCGTAATAAAAATTTTCAACTGGTGTCCAAAAGGCGATATTCTTTACGTCCCCTATTGCCATCTTAATTTGATTATAACCACTAAATCCGTCCATAAATGAAAATAAGTCATGTCCAGTGATCACATCTATTAGAGTATCAACGTTTGGTAGAGGAAAGTCATCTTTAAGACAAGCCTTGTTCAAATCCTGGAAGTCTACATATACTCTTATTTTTCCATTCTTCTTTCTTACAGGAATAATGTTAGCGAGCCAATTAAGATGTTGAATAGGCCTTATAAATCCAACTTGTAATAACTTCTCGACCTCTTACTAGATTTGCACTTTAATTTCAAGGTGAAAGACCTTTTGTCCTCGCTTTACAAGTGTAAATCTCAGAGTAATATTCAGTTTGTCTACTATGAGACTGGGATCCAATCCCAACATCTCTTCGTAAGTCCTTACAAACACGTCCCTATATTCTTTCAACAACTTGATAATATGAATTTTTATTTCTTGTGGAAGGCTCTTACTTATGAAGATTAGTCATCGTGACTATCCTAGTCGTACTAGATCTAACTCTTTTATTTCCTTAGCTTATGGCTTCATTTGGTCTTGTAACTATTGTGGGGCAAGTTGGACTTCTTGCATTAGTATGGGATTTAAAGAGGAGAAATATACCTCCTCAGACCCCTCAAACCATCATAAGCGGTACACCCTTCTTTCGTCTTCTCGAATGAAGCTTTTAATTCCCTTAGCCTACTTATTCTTCTTCTTTCCCCCACAACATCTGTGCATCCTCCTTTTCTTTTGCTAGCCATCTTATACTTCTTCCTACGTAGGTAAAGGGACACTAGATGGCTTAGCTATTGCAGTTTCACCTTCCTCAGCAAATCAATCAAAGTAGGCCAACGTAGTGAAGTATGATTCATGTTGCTCAAAGGGATTCTTAGTAGCTAGAATGAACACATCCTTCCCTTTCCAATGACCCTTGATACATTGGTGCAATGTCAATGGGACTAAGTTGCAATCGTACAGTGATACAAGGCAAGTGCACCTATCAGTTTTAATATAGCGAATGCAAGTTCGAGTCAATCCCTCAAAGACCTCAAGTACTAATACTAACCTTAACTCTATTATCTAATTGAAAAATTGTGATGGGTTGAATGAATTAAAAATAATAAAATTAACAAACTAATCTAATTATGAGACTTAACTAATTAATTTAGGAAGTGATAAAATTAAGAACGACTTTAAAAAGGCAAATAATGTATTTAGGAATTGTTCTCCCTAGTGTTTAATACGTGATCGCTAAAAATATATCTAATTCCATCTCTATTATTCTTGACCGAAGGGATTCACAGTTAAAGTTAACACCTTTCTTAAGCATATTAACCCTAATCCTAAATTATTTATCAGAATCTTTTCACTTAGTAATATAATTTAGAATCGCATTAATGTATAATGAATTCCCATATAAAAGAATAACTTTCTAGAAGAATCATGTATCTTATCTCTAAGTACACATATAATTCTCTTCAATTATGTCAAGATCTCATTACACATGTGATTTCTCAATCATCATGCATAATATTATAGATTGATACTCTAAAAATATCAATTAACAATTAAAACACATAATTGAATCAAGAAAAGATAGAAACTTTATTGAAAATTATCAATAAATCCAATAGTCACATGAAACTCTAGGTTCCACAATCTTAAATACAAGAATTTTAAGCTATCATGATGAGATTAAAAACGAATTGCAATAAAATCAAGAAATAAAACATGAAAAACCCCTTTTGTTGATGAAAAATCTTCTTCAATCTTGAAGTTAGGTATTGCTTTCACTTTTTGCTCCTCCTTTTCTTCAAGTTTCTTCTCTTTTTAATGTCCAAAGTGATGTGCAAAACCCTCATAAGTCCTTTTATAATATATTGTAAAGTTTCTTTTTTCGTCACCAGATATAGCCTGAGACATAGTTATGTCCCTAGGTTGTGTAACTTACTGACCTTAGCACGAAAAATCTTCCTGTATGGATATAGCTTAGGGATACAGTTGTGTCTCAAATTGTGTAACTTTCTAACCAAAAATTGTTACTTTCTCCTGTTGTTTATGTAACTTCAAAACTTCATAACTCATTCATTTGAACTCTAAATTGAGTAAAACTTGATTCCTTTTCTTCGTTTTCAATCCAAGAACACATTTAAACGTTGAAATTAAAATTTTACTCAATTAAGTATCAATTTCTTTAGAAAAAACTAGAGATGTAAGGGGAATACTATAAAATTACCATGTGAAATGTATTTAAAATAAGAGTTATCATGCAGCCACTTCCTACCAATGAGCAAATGGTATTGAACCGGTACATCAATCATATGAAAGGTAGTAGTACCATGGATAGGGCTAATCTTGAGATCAACATTAACATACTCGACCGAATCCGTAGGGGCATAACTAAATTCATTTATTAAGATAAGCTGTTTAACCAATCGTTGGATGTTAATTCCAGTAGCCTTAAAAGCACTCATTGGCATGATATTCAGCGAAGAATCATTATCAACAAATGTTCTCTTGACCGGGGACCCGTTAAGCACACCTTCCACGTATAAGGGCCGATTGTGATTGAAATTCTTTACAAACATGTCTACATTAGTAAATATAATCGCATTTTCGTATGACGTAACCACCTTCTTCATAGGTTGTGCTACACTATACTCCATGTATTAACTCTTAAAGATCTGTGTGAGTGCAGTTGCTACAGTAAGTTGAGCTTTCTCATTGAATCCTAAGAGATCAAAGAAATTCCTAAAGTTAGTTGCCTTTAACAACGTCACAACGACAGGTGGGTACTCATTGTCTTGAGTTTCAATCGACTTTCCTTTATCTTCATCACTTCTAGTAGCTTGGGCCTCAATTACTTCAATTGTGATGGGATCATGGCTAATGACATTGACAGCACCCCTTCGATTGTTATGGGTAGGAAGTGGACCATTCCTAACATCATTATTATCGATGATCAACTCACCACGTGCAACTCAATCATTGAATATTTTCTTCAAAGTGAAACAATCTTTAGTTGGGTGATCAATACTTCGATAAGATTTACAATACTTGGGATCATTCTTTTCTTCATTTATGGGGAGCTACTCGACCCTTAAGAGCTTGATATATCCATCATAAAGCCATTGGTCAATCATTTGATGCACTTTAGCCATGAGACAAGGATATGTCAAAGATGGCCTAAAGTTAGTGGGCTTATCATTTCTTTGTTCCTTTGCTCCCCTTGTGGACTAGCCCTAAGCTGCATTTATAGATGAAGTACACTTGTTGAATCTCTCAATTTCACTTCTTTGTAGTGCCATTGAGTTGTTAGTCCTTCGCATGTTCTTAACTAGCACAACAGAGGAAGCTAATGAAAGATTCTTAAGGTAGACTGCATTTTTAGAAAACATTCCTTAGATACAGATCTTGACTAACTCCCTTTCATCACAAATGTCCTGTATATCTAGTGAGCACTCCTTGAAGCGCTCTATATAGTCCATAAGATCTTCTTTGGACTTTTGTCGAATCCTTCCCATGTTAGCAAGGGTGACTCTCTCTTCTATGGAGAAGAACTTCTCCAAGAATATCTTACACATATTACCCCACAAATCTACTAACCCTAGAGAGAGATTAACATATTAGGTGTATGCCTTCTCAATGAGTAACTTAAAAAATTCTTTCAATTTCAAATTGTCATCTAGGCCATATACTTTTAACATCTCAATGAATTTCAGCAAATGTTCCTTTAGCACTTCCTTTCTTATCGTTTAATAGCATGAACTTCGAATTAACATAATCCTTAGGGTATGGCTTTATGGCAATACATTAGTGATATGAGAGCTTCAGTTATGGTATCCCTATTATAGATTTCACTTGTATCTCCTTCAAATACATATCCAAATCTTCTTTGGTCACAAATGAGCCTCTTTAAGTGGATGCTTTTGCCATTAGTGACTTCGTAGGATCAAGGTGCAAAGATGCGAGATTCACAAGTATAGATCTTGTAGAGATGGGGTTCATTGGTGTTGATTGCATAAAGTCAATAATTATGCTATGTAGTTTAATATATTATGATGACGAGCCTCTAATCTGAACTCCCTAGTTCCTTACTTCAAGTAACGAATCTTACGTGGCTATAGCTTCCACAATAGGAAGTTGTTCCTCAACTCAAGGAGTGACATGCTCATTGACAATATAAGGGTTGGGTAAGGTGTGTTGTTGCACCACATTAAAAGGATTCGAGGAAATTGCTCCTTGCTACGCAGTAGCAAAGGCGGATAAAGAAAGCATATATTGAGTGAATATCACCATGAGTTCACCTAGGTTCCAATTAATCTCCTACAACTTACGTGTTAATTGCGCATTATCAAGGATACCTTCCTACGTGCCATCACCTTGATTAGTGCCTCCAGCCGAAGGTGGATTTTGGTCATTAGTCACAGTAGCAACATCTTGCTCTTGATTAATTTTATCAGTAGGATCAAGTTGTCTTCATCTTGGAGGTACCATGATGTGAGTATTGAGTCTTCCCTCCTTAGTGAAGTTGCCAAAAAATATGGGGGTATAGGTACAGACGCAAGGGTCACATGCGTATTGCGTGAGAAGTCGCGCTATACATGACTAGGGAAATCACTTGAATAACTCTTATGGGATAATTAAGAGAAAAGTGTAGAGAGGAGGAATAGGTAATCCTGATGAGGCTTTAGCACATATGGTGACAAGCGGAAGAGCGCAATGGCATCAAACTTCAAGATTAATGAAAAACAAGGTAGAGTTCTTAAGGTGTTTAAGTATTTGATCTTTGAGACAAGGTTCTGATAAAGTAACGGCATTAATGGGGTTTTTTCTCTTATCCAAATGAGGATGTGAATAGGGTATTTATAGGAAATTGTAGTTGATACCATCAATCGAATAATGATGGTGATCAATGATTAAGATTGAAGCCATTTTATTAATGGATCTCAAGTGGCCATTTTCATGAGTTTAGGTTCAGATAAAAACTTTATTTATTATTTTAATGTGAATCAAACCAAAAAAAGATTGGATCGA
The DNA here is from genome assembly GCA_024138015.1 of Lumnitzera littorea. NCBI lineage: Eukaryota > Viridiplantae > Streptophyta > Magnoliopsida > Myrtales > Combretaceae > Lumnitzera > Lumnitzera littorea. The sequence goes on from JAMXBB010000008.1 coordinate 12,511,208, forward strand.
GTTGATTGACCTAATTAGCCCCACTCCAAGCTTACCATGCCAAAACTTCCTTAATCATTCCAGTAATTTATGAGCTTGGCTTCTCGAGCCCTATCACCTTAGCCTGATAAGTCAAATCTATTTAATCAATGGGCTTCAAGCTCAATATTAAATTTAGCCCTCTACAACATGCAATTGGTTTCTAATGACATGATATGTTTTAACTACCTTGTATGTAACATATGCACATTTTGTAGGTATCCCATCTCTAAATCTTAAAGCATAATTTCTTAAACAAAATTTAGCAATCACTTATACTCACTTAATTTTGTTAATTTGTAGCTTATTGAGTCTAAACAAAAAGTGATTATTTATATAAGTGCCATGCCTCAACTCAAAGGACATGACACTTGCCACATATATATAAGCATAAGTAAGGACAAGTAAGATGTCTACAATATTTGTAAACTTCAATCTTTCATTTAGAAACCTAAAAAACAAAAATTCCTAAAAGATTATGCATATAACTTATTGAAAATTTAGACAAATTGGTGAAAACACACTTGACACTATATTGTATATATTATCAACCCAATCTAATGCATAAAGAACACAATAGCAACTGAATTTTAATTTGTATTTTCATATAATCTATTCAAGGTATATAATTGATTGCCAAATATTTAGGCTCCATCCAAATAATTTTTATCGAGTAGCAATATATAAAGGCTAAATTTGCTCAATCAAAATATTAAGCTATCTAATTTGGATTTGACTCTTTGAACTAAGTAATAAGGTTAAAGTGTTCAATCTATACTTTAGATGACTTATAAAGACTTGGCTTACTAGGCTTGAAATATGGATTATTGGTGCGATCCATCTATTTCAATCCCTTTATGGCAAACTCATATATCTAATAAGGATGGCTACTGGATGAAAATGACTCAAAGTCACGGATTACTCAAGTTTGGCTTGATATTTACTCAAGTTTAACTTGAGAACTATAAAGTACAGCTCAATATTAAGCTACTTAAGTAATTAATCGAGTCAATCTTTAGCTTGAGTTACTTGAGTAGTTAATTAAGTCAACATCGAACTCATGCTACATCAGTAGTTCACAAAGTAAAGCTCGAGATTTGTAGTGTTTAGCTCGACTAGCTTGCCAACTTAGTCAAGTATAAAAATTAGTCGGGTTTTAATCAAGTTTAGATATTAATATGATTATAATTAGAGAATATATATATTTCAAATTAATCGAGTTTAAATGAGTTTAATTGAGTTGAACTTGAAAATATTATATGTTTTATTGAGCTCAAGCTTTCGAATTTATAGTTAAGCTAAAGGTCTGAAACTCTCGAACTATGCTCAATATTGTATCGATTTAACTCAACTTATCTACTACTCTAATGGCTTATTTTTTTATCACTAATATGATTTGACGAATGCCATCAAAGTCAAAAGTTTATAAATATTTAACCATGTCTCATCATTTAATATTTTTGAGAAACTAGAGAAACAAGATTCCATTATATAATCTCTACTCTTAAATATTAAATTGATAATTTAGACAAATATCGATCCTAATCATTCATAAACTATAAGGTCGATGCCTTAGGTTTGTCTTTGATGGTCTAGGTTCCTTTATCTATCACTTATTTATTTAAGATTCCAAAATTATGTATTTCTTCCCCATGACATTCTCTCCTAATCATTTTGTTACAAGTCATCTTCACATTTTTTTATTTTTATGTCATGTAATATTGGTAAGTATATTTACTTCAATTAATCTTATAAAACTTATCACTAAAATATCTTAAGAGGTAAATATATTTTCATGATAGCATATTTTATCATGTAACTCATACGACGGGTATGTGATTACTTGAGTTAGAACCCATATTTATAGACCTCTTAATGAATACTATATCTTCCTCAATGAAAAATAATTGAAATGGATGATATTAGAACACTTACGTTATTTATGTTACAAAATAAATTTGTACTTATCATATACTAAACAACTATTCACTCACTAAAGCAAAAAAGGAAGACTTGAGAACCTCTCAATAACATTCCATAAACGCCCCTCTAAACTCTAAAATTTACTTTTCTTTACCCCTGTTCCTGTCACATATATAAACAAAACTCCAATTTTTCATGTAATTACTATCCTACTTACCTTCTATTAAAAGAAAAGGAAGAACAACAAGAAAACACACAAAACTCTTATACTATGTTTAGATGGATGGAAAGCAATGGATTTCAATGGAAATTAGCAAAAATCAAAGGAAAGCATATGTTTGGATAAATTTTTGAAGGTTGGAAAATAGATGAAATGGATGGAAATGGGATGATTTGTTTCTATCCAAGATGCAATATATTTTTTCTTTACTTTTAGATAAAAAGCAAAGAAATTGGATGGAAAAGTTATGAAGTTACAAAATACCTTTGAAAAGGGAAGGAAATAAAAGTAAGTAACATACCTTTTTTACATGTTTTTTTCTGTTTCCTCCAAAGTAAATTCCTCTTATTATTACATTCATCATCTTTCTTTAAAAAAGAAGAAGATAATTAAAGGTATGTGTAGTATGTCCAATTTTCTTCTTTTTCCTTTTCCCATTTGCTTCTTTTTCATTTATAAACTTTTCATGCTCAAAGATCTTTTTTCCCTTTTTCCTAATAGCATTTGTCTAGCTTTTCAAGTTGTGGTGCTGCTTAGCTATTTAACCATGACTTTTCTTTTTTCCCTTTCTTTTGGGTATGGCTATAATATATGTAGTTGCAAACTCTAGTTGCTTTTATATTTTTTTAGTGCATATGATAAATTTTTCTTTAATTTAGTTCTCTTAAGTAAGCATTAAAGAACTTATAAGTTGTTATATATAAGGTATACTCAATGAATATTTGAAGCATTGTACAGTCCTCTTGATGATTAATATAATTCCATTCAAGTGTAATGAGGTCTTGGTAATTGCATATGATATATATATACATGTGTAAATCAGCATAATAACAAAAAGGAAAAAAAAAATCATAGTTCAATAGTGACAGTCGTAACTAGAGTTCACAACTACTGTAAGATAGTGATTAAGCACTCTAGTGGCTTTTACGTTCTCTAGTTTAACATCTTTATATGTTTTAAATAATTCTAAGGAAATTTTGATATTATAATTAAAATCTTATGCTTTATATTCTTTTTAAAAATTTAGTCTTTGCTGTATAGATAATTTTGATATTATTGAAAATAACACTTATGATGACAATTTTAAGAATGATTGGATGGAGGATTAGATAAGAATGTGAGAAATGGCACATATACAAATAGCATGCTATGTGGTGGCAATAATGTGTAGATTGTGTAGACATCCATATGTTATGAAAAAATTAATTGATAGTATCATCTCATCCATAAAAGAAATCAAATTTGATAAGAACTTTTAATGTAACTGAAAGATGATGCAAAATGTTGAGATATTACACACATGGGTGTTTTGTGGCTTTTGAAAATTTATGTGACATGTTAAAAGGTAGTAATTGTTTTAAAGATATGCAATGAGCATCAATCATAGAACAAGTTTGTAAGTTTTCATATAATCAAGTACATAATGTTAAGAACTATACAATGCTTTTTTTTTTTTTTTTTATCATTCCTGTAATAGGATAAGTACACACTTCCATAATGTGCTTAGAGTACTAATATTCTTCAAAGATGAATTTCTTAAGCAACCTAATAGTAAAGAGGTCCCCCAAGAAATACTGAACAACAACATATTCTATCGTTATTTTAAGGTCTAAAACTATAAACTCATTTATCATTACAAAAATTAAAGCTTTGATATTTTATATATCTTTTTCATCAATATGTTTAGATTGTATTGGTGCAATTGATGGAACATATATTCATATGAAAGTGCTTAATTCTAAGGTATCAAGATTTCGTAGTAAGAAGGAATATTTAATATAAAAATGTACTAGCTACTTGTTTTTTTAACTTAAGATTCAAATATGTGTTACTTGGATAAGAGGGTTTCGCCATAGATTCAAAGATAATGAAAGATTCTTTTTCTAAATAAGATAATTTGAAAATATCATAAGGTAAAATATTTAAACATATAAGTAGATTTGAATTTAAACTTCTCCGTAAGTACATTAATACTTGTTATTTAATAAAAAAATATTACTTTATTGATACCCGCTATATGATTAGAAATGATCTAATATCTCTTTATGAAGGCATATGGTGCCACCTTAAGGAGTATTCAATATATTCACCAAAGAATTTTGGTGAGTTATTTAATTATCGACATTCATCATTTTGTAATACTATTGAAAGAGTATTTTGAGTACTTAAAAAACGATTTACTATCATATCAAGTATAGTAAAGAAGCATTATACGTTTGAAACATAATGAGACATCATTTTGGCTTGTTGTACATTACACAATTTTCTAATGGGAATTGATGTAGATGAAGTGCTTATATCTGAAGTTAATCATAAGCTTTTGAATGCAATTATAGAAGATCATGGTTGCGGATGAGATAAAGATACAACTCATGTTAGATTGGGAGAAATTTTAAAAGATAACATTGTAGCACAAATGTAGCATAACTATGTGATTAATAATTAAGAGTTATAGCTTTTTGCTATTATAACATAACGGTAATTTGTAAAGAATACTTTAGCTATGTTTTTCAAGTACTTTGTTTTTTTCCCCTCTTTGCTATTGTAATGATAATATATATATATGTTTTGTAAAGGATGTTTTAGTTACATATTTCAAACTTTATACTAGTGCTTTGTTTTTTATATATGTATTTCATATTTCTCTTTGACTAGCATATTTCTATCAAGTTTGCTTTTGTTGAAATAGTAGCAAAATGAGTAACAGAAATGATAAGAATGAGGATATCAAATGTGATAGCGGAAAAAGGGTACATATCCAATGGACTAAATCAATGGATGAGATCTTAATTAATGTATTAACCATCAAATGGTGGATGGGAACAAACAAGATAGGACTTTTACTTTAGTAACATAAGACAATATTGTGGTGAAACTTTATGAGAAAACAAAAAATATGTCCATTAATAAATAGAAGATTAAGAATAGGTGGTTGAAGACTATTAAGCCTAATTTTCATGAAGTGTTTGATCTCTAACATTTCAAGCAAGTTTGCATGAAGTCCCATCTCACGACACCATAGACCATTACATGTCCCTAATCCTCTATTGATATGTCAAACTATGTTTAAGAACCTACAATCTCCAAAATACATTCAAATAATGCCATTAAATTTAATAATTAATAACTCCATGACAAGTATATCATGTCTCCCAAATATCTTCTTATAAAAGTAATTAGAAACTAAACATATGAGTATCTCCTTAGTATAACATGAAAATAAATTTCAACATCCTCTCTTAAACAAATATTAAATCAACATCAATTCACTAGCATCTAAAGCTAATAAGAATCATCATAATAATAATAATAATAATAATTATCAACATAAATGTCTTTTGGGTGATAACTACCTCCCAAATCCTCATAATTGTGATAACCCTCATAATCAGTTGGATAACTGCAACTAATTGGATCTCCATAACTAACATATAACCACATGCGTATGAGTAATCATATGCAGTATAAACACACATTTAAATGCAAACTAGTAAATCATGCACTAACAGTTTAATTATCTCTAAATTAGCTAATCACATATTTTACAATGGAGGTCCTCATAACCTTTGTCACAACATGAAATGACTCAACATCTTAGTAGTGGGCATAACTCTTCAAGTCTCTCTAATCCTACATTGAGCATATTACTTCGGACCCCATCTATAGTAACCTAACATTGGGCGTGCTACTATGGGCCTCATCTAAACAATCTAGATTTACCGTAAATCATTTCCAAGTGAGACTTTATTAGGGAAATACGTCATAAGGATCATTAGGATTTCTCCTTAGGGATCTACTACTCTAAGTCCCTAAGTCGAGCCACATACAAGTAACAAGCAACATTTAAGTTAGATAAGTTATTAGTCCATTTGAGATTATATACCAATATATAAACTAACCTAACAAGCACAAGCAAACACATAAGTGTTACGTATGTAGAGTCTAATGAAAGAACTTAATTGATTTTAGCTTAAAAGAGTAATCTATGACAAAATGATAAATAAAAGTTGTTTTAGTAACAATCAACAGCTTAATATAGGCTTCATAAGGGTTTTAAATTAGAACCTTAAGCCAAGATAGAGTAAAGTTAGGTTAGGTTGATGGAATAGGGCAATAGGAAAGATCATGATTGGAGATCACACTTGTGAACCCAAGCAACATACAACAGAAAAGTTTACACCCTTGATCATGGCCATGTACTTTAGTCGTGTTCCTTTTTAAAACTTACGGTCTTAGATCACGACCCATGTATCTTGATTGTGAACATTTTGTAAGCCCTAAAGATAAATCAAGTAACCGTATGATCGAATTTAGTATATAAAGTTTAGGACAATCAGTTAAAGGATCCGATCAAACTTAAATTATAAATTAAAACTCAAAATTTTAGTAAAAATAACCCTATAAGTTTGAATTTAAGAAAATAAGTAATAAAATAAGAGAATATAAATTTTTTAAATTCTAAGTATATTACTTGTTATTTATTAAAAGTGTTTAAAATGCATTTTGATAACTAATAAATCACTAGAAATAAATTATATGTATACTAAAAATCATAGAATAACTTAAATAATATTTAGGAGTATTTACTCGCCCTAAAATGATAAAAAAAGAGAGGATAATTTTGGCTTAATTAAATGATTAAATGATGAATTACTGATTTAGAAGGTAATTAGATGTTTAAGGATGTTAATCTCTAATATGGAAACCTAATCTTAGTTTTTGGAGTGTTAATTGTAATTAATATAAGAATTATGTGGTAATTGTAGGAAATTAAGGGATACGTGAAATTGGGATTTTAATAAATATAAAAAAATAGGTTAAATTGGATAATATAATAATAATATCAGTACAAAATAAATCTAAAATAAAAATTAATTTTAGGTAATTGAATAAAAAATGTAAAATTTTCTCACATCAGTAATAAATTTGGTACTTCAATTAGGATTAGCGTGTACTAAATAGATTAGAACACTAAATTAAAACCTAGTATGATATTAAAATACTCAAGTTTAATGTGATTAGTTTCACATTAGGATTCGAGCGTATTTAGGATTCCTTGTAGTTAAAAACAATTTAGAACTAAAATTGAAATTTAATTAAAAAACTGAACCCCGAGCTAATGTAGAGTGAATCATTAGTAAATAATAGGTATATATAGAGAAATGAGTTAAATTATAAGTTAGAATGTATCATCAAAGTATAAATATTAAAAAGACATATTTGTATTATAAAGTATCTGGAGATGAACCAACCTACAATTAAGCGATTGAGAATTTTAGGTAAGTTAGGTTTATTACTTCACCATGTTTGGAGTACTATTTTAGAGTACTTGGAGACTTAGGATTGTATACGATTGTGATTGTAAGTGGTTTTATGCATATGTTTGCGTATTTGACTTCGTGTTAGAATTTATGTTGTGATTGATGATTATAATAACCAAAATTGGTGTAAAATTGTCTGAACACCCTAAATGAAACCTAATTATAATCGATCCTAAACCTTAAATTGTCATGCATTATAACCCTTTAGGAGATCATTAGGATTCTTCAACCAAATACCGACACCTTCGAAAAAGATAGAGCTAGATAGCAAATTGGTTTTTTCCTCATATTTAGCTGAACTAAGTGATAGGAGAGGAGGTTACGGTAAGAATGAGGGCATTGGTTCGAAGGATAGTCTTAGGAGGAGTAGTGTCTCCATTGCACAAACTTGAGTTTGGTTATGAGCTGTTGCATAACATGAAAACTCCTCAACCCGGATTAAAGCGGGTGAAATTACTCTAATTTCATAACGGATCGGACTATGTTGTGTGATGACACTGGCTTGTTACATTGCATGAAAATAATTGCTTGATAATTTTGTTTGTGTTTGTATACATTCATGAATCTTCGATTCAATTTATTGAGTTGTAGTTACTCATATCCATATAGATCCTTTTGCAGGTCCTGATCTCTGAATACTTTGAGTAATATGCCACCCTATAACTATTTAAAGGTTAGTTCTTTTTGAAGCCTAGGGGTGTGAGGATCAATTTACCTAATAGTTAATGTATATCTATAGTCTCACTAGTAGCTTTAAGACTGAAAGACTAATATTTGATATATAAATTAGCTGACTGTTATGATATAATGTACAATCACCTGGAAATTCTACAGTAATGTACATGTAATCATATATATATATTGACTTGAAGATTTAATATTTATTGTAACTTTAGTTAAATTTTTAATTAAATTGTTTACTTCAAAGCGAAGAGTTGTCGATGCTTTGTGTAGATCATGTTTATAATAGGTACCATGAGGCGAGTTACTATTATAGGATGGTTTATACGACGAGATTGTTGCAACTTTGTGACTTCGACGCATAACACCTTTCATCTTGAATTTTCTCAAAATTTTCTTGCATCTAACTTTTACGAGAGAAATACGATTGGGGACTACGTTAGTGGTCTTCAGCCATGTTCATGTCTCTTAGTACTTCTTCTTTCTTTTCTCCAAAAATAACTCTCTACACCCTAAATCTAACTTTTAGACTCAATCTTAACTTGAAACATCACAATTTCCTCCTTTAATTCAACAGTTTCTTAGCTCAACAACTCTATAATACATCAAATCTTATAATTATACAAACGAATAAAGATTGTAAGGGAAAGCATACATTATCTTTTCTTTTTTGTAGAACTTTAAAGAGAGGTCTTTTGAATTCTTTCAATCCAACCAAAAATTCGTTACCTTGAAAATAAAAAACATACTTTTGGATTCAATCCTATGCTTAACTACAAACATCATAACACTTACCAATGATCTCCTTCTATGGTTTGCTACCAGTTTTATGGTTCCATCTTCTTTACACTTCTCCTTATACTATGAGAAATATCAGGATTAGGATTGCGGTTATCCAAAGAAATCCAATAAAGTATTACGAAAAAAAGCCTTATCGTTACAAGTTTTGTGTTAGGTTTTCAGTTGATTAGAAAATACCACTTTCTCTATGTGGCTAGTTTGTGTCTATGACAACGGTATAGAGAAGGTTTTAAAGCTAAGTTAAGACTTGTGACCGTAAACCCTCGCAAATATCGTTATGTCCCTTTTTTAAATTACAATTTTACGATATTGCTTGCCTTTTATTTTATATGCTTTGTTATTTTATTTTATAATTTACATGGATTTCCTAGGTGTTACATAAATGGAGTCAAGCTTGCTTTATTTGGTATTGTCCACAATAATTGATAAACCCCCCTTCTTAATTCTATTACTATTGGGTCTTTGTCCAACAAACTTTTTTTTTTTTAATTTTTATACATGTTCAATCTTGTTTTTTTTTTTTTAATTGTGATATGAAGCCTAACATATTTTTCTATCCTCCATTCCATTTGTCAACAAAAAGTAGCTTAAAAAGGCCTTCACTTGTTTGACTTTTATCCTCCATTTGTTTGATTTGTCAATAGGAAGTGGCTCAACAATAGTTGAACAACATGTAATGCTCTCAATTGTTTGCTTTTCTGTTGTTAGTTGAAATAAGATAAAAGAGTAATTTGATCAGACTGTTATATTATTTATTCTTATTTCATTTCCCTTATATTAACCAAATAAGAAAAATGGAAACATTTCTATCATTTTCCTTCCATTTCCACTCTTTATATCTAAATAAGGGTAAAGGTCCTATTTCCTTTAGTTTCCTTTCCTTTCCTTTCCTTAACTTTCCTTCTATTTCTACTTTACATGTAAGTTGCCAAAAAACTATCTAAGCCTCAAACCCCTAAACTACTTGATAGCTAGGTCAAGTGCTTATGACCACAAAGAGCCTTAAACCACCTAATGATTAGGGAAGTTACATATATTAAGAAATCTTAAAGCTTACCATGACTTGAACCATCCTTAATTCTAAATTAAACCATGTTGCATATGGCCATCTAGTTCATTGGCTTATTTATACGTTGGTTTACAACAGTTAACTCAAATTGACAGTTTGAGGGGTTTGATTGTGGTGCTTTTATTAGTTTTCCTATGATGAATTATACGAAAGATTAAGTAGTGATTGGTGACAAAAGTTTAGTGGAAATGATGACTAGAGTTTGAAGGTCTTAAAGGTGCTTTCAAACTAATGTTCTTAGAAGTTAGGACTTAAGATATTATGGCTATTTTGATTATATTCATACTTTATTACTTTTGACATTTTTAGTTTAACTAAATGTGGTTATGTGAATTACTAAACTATTCAATCTCTTATGAATAGATATTACACTCCTAGCCTAATGGCATTTGGTGAACCCAATATAATGTTATGATTAACTTTATGGGGTGTTAAGTTGTTGTACCTTTTAGTTTTAGGGCATGACCTCTATATACTTTATAATGATAAGCTATAATGACCTTGCATGTTTGAATTATGCAAAAAACTAGGTTACATGTAATTGATTTTTAATACACAAAACATTTTAGCTAAGTCGTATGTGGTATATGCACATTTTGTAGGTATCCCATCTCTAAATCTTAAAGCATAATTTCTTGAACAAAATTTAGTAATCACTTATATTCACTTAATTTTTTTTTTTTAAGCTTATTGGGTGTAAAAGAAAAGTGTATTTGTCTAAGTGTTATGCCTTAACCCAAAGGGCATGATAACCTGCCATATGTATATAAGCACAAGTAAGGATAAGCAAGATGTCTATAGCATTCGTAAACTTTAATCTTGTACTTAGAAACCTAAAAAACAAAAATTCTCAAAAGATTAAGCATATAACTTATTGAGATCCTAGACAAATTAGTAAAAGCACACTTAATGCTATATCATATATATTAATAACCCAATATAATGCATAAGGAACACAATAGCAACTAGATTTTAATTTGTATTTTTGTATAATCTTATTTGTTCATGGCTAACATCACAAACCACTTTCTACTCGAGGTATAAATCAATACCCAAAATATTTAGTCTTTAGCCAAATAATTTTCATTGAGTGGCAATATGCAAAGGCTAAATTTGCTTAGTTAAAATATTGAGTTGTTTAATTTGGGCTTAACTCCTTGAATTGAGTAATAAGGTTAAAATGTTCAATTTATACTTTTGATGACTTATGAAGACTTGGCTTGCTAGGCTCAAATATGGATTGTTGGTTCGATCCACCTATTTCAATCTCTCTATGGTAAACTTATATACCCAATGAGGGTGGCTATTAAGTGTAAATGACTTAAACTCGCGAATTACTCGAGTTTAACTTGATATTTACTCAAGTTCGACTTGAGAACTATAAAGTCAAGCTCGAGTTTAAGCTATTTGAATAATTAATTGAGTCAATCTCTAATTTGAGTTACTCGAGTAGTTAATTTAGTCAACATCAAGCTCAAGCTATATGAGTAGTTGATTAAGTAGAGCTCGAGCTTTGTATGGCTCGATTAGCTTGCCAACTTAGTCAAATATAAAAAGTAATCAAGTTTTAACCGAGTTTGGATATTATAATTATTATAATTGAAAAAATATATATTTATTTCAAACTAATTGAGCTTAAATGAGCTTTGATTGAGTTGAACTCGAAAATATTCTATGTTTTATTGACCTCAAGAGTTTCTAGTTAAGCTCGAGCTCTAAAATTTTTAGTTGTGTTCAAGCTGAATACTATATCAATTCAACTTGATTCATCTACAATTCTAATGGCTATAAGTGTTAGGCTCATAGTAGTTCATCAAACTTTGAAATGAGCAAGCTTAATCTCATATGTAGATTACCAATATGATTTAACGGATGCCATCAAACTCAAAAGTCTATAAATATTTAACTATGTCTCATCATTTAATAATTTTGAGAAACAAGATTCCATTGTGTAATCCTTACTCTTGAAGATTATATAGATAATTTAGACAAATAAAGATCCCAATTATTCACAAACTACAAGGTCAATGCCCCATGTTTGTTTTCGACGTCTTATGTTCCATTATCTGTTACTTGTATATTTAAGACTATGAAATGACATATTTCTTCTCCATGGCATTCTCTGCTAATCATTCCATTACGTGTTATCTTCACATTATATTTTTGATATTATGTAATATTGGAAGCATGGATGGATCCAAAGGGGGGGTCAAAAGGAGCCTTGCCCTACCCCTAAACTTGAGAAAAATTAATTTATTGAAATTTATCAAAAAAATAAAAAATAAGTATTACTTATAATTTTTAAAGAGCAAACATCTTTATATAGGCATGGATAAGTGGTAAGTATTTTATTTTGCAAACTTAAGGATATGGGTTGAATTACCATTAGAGACATTTTAGTTTTTTAACTTGCATTTATTGTATGTTTCTCAATAAATGCTTTTCATTCTCTTTTAGCATTTTTCATGATAAATAATAAAATTAAATTTCTCTCATAAAAGAATAATGATTAGTTAAATAAATTCTCATTAAATGTTATTTATCTTTTTATACAATTCCATAAGTAATAATTATATAGCTATTGCTACAAGTTTTTTAATCTTATTATACAAAATATTTGTAAATAATCACTAGGATACTAATTGATGTACTGTTAATTTCTTTTAAAAAATAATATTATTAAAATTAATAAGTATAATTAACAATTGATTTTCCCGTTACTTGCATTGAAAATAAAACTTTTTCTTTCATACAATTACTAATTAAAAAATGTTGCAAAATAATCATTAAAAAGTTATATAATACTAATCTTTATGTTATTATTGTGTTGTTCTTTTACCCAGTTTGTAATTCTTTTAAATATAACTTATTGTCATATATTTTTGTGAATAATAAAATTTACTGATGTTTATATATTTTATTTTTCAAATAATTGATAGTTAAATTTCAATCAATATATATACCCTATAAAAAGGTAAAATGTTTAATCCTTTGATCCTTTTCGAAATACATTAATAACTGAAATTATTTCATGACTAAGTTTAAATTTTTTGCTCATTAGATGTTAGAAAATATCGTGAGTATATTTTTTGACAAAATCATTATATATATACTATAGGCAATTTTTTTAATAAAAATTCTAATGTTATTTCAAATAAAGTGGATTTGGTTCTCTTAATAATATGATTTTACGTCCATCACTGTCCAATACTAAAACTTATTAGTATATTTAATTTGTTATTTAATTCTTTATAACATATTTTATCACGAAACTCGGGAAGTCATATCTATAAACCTCTTAGTGAATCCCGCATCCTCCTTAACAAAAAGTAATTGAAATGGATGATACGAAATGTTCATCTCATTCGTGTTACAAAATAGAGTTGTGCTTATCGGATACTAAACAACCATCCCTTCACCCAAGCAAAAGAAGAACCTTTCAATAATATTCCGAAAATGCCCCTCTAAGATCCAAAAACTACTTTTCTCTGCCCTGTTCCTGCCACCTATATAAACCTACCTCCAATTTCCCACACAATTACTATCCTACTTGCCTTCTGCCAAAAGAAAAGCAAGAACAACAAGAAAACGCGAACTCTTAAAGATCCAAACTTGATTCAAAACCCTAATTTTGGTTCAGCAATGGCAAAACCGAATCAAGAAGCAATCGAAACATTCATGAGCATCACTGGAGTTTCAGAATCTGTTGCGGTTCAAAAACTCGAGGTAAAATTTCTGTTTACAGATCGAAATTTTGATTTGTTTCGGTATGGATTCAGTTTTTTCACCTTAACTTAGGGTTTGGGAAGTTTTAGCGTGTTCTCTGATTGGACTTTGTTTCGAGTGAGTTGATTTATGTTTTTATTTACCCGTTTGAGTGGATTTATTGAAGTAATTTAGTGAAGTAGTCGATAAAGGTGTACAATTTTTTTTTGTTACCTGATTTTGAGGTACAGGAGTTTTGGTGTTCAAGAGAATCAGAAGTTTTTCGAAATTCGGTTGAGTTTTGTATAAATTTGTTGATTACGATGAATGAAGTTATTTTCATACGTAAGATGTGATTTTGTTGATGATATTTGAAGAGGAGATTTGGCTGGCTACGATGGAAAGGGGAGGGGTGGGGGCTGTGGTGTGTTGCAGAATTTGGCCAAGAGAAGAGAGAGTGCCTGGTTTGGAGGTAGTGCGATTTGTGAAAGTAGGGTATTTTGGCATTCCTGCTCTCTCTTGAGTTAAGAATAACATGTACCAGTTGCATCTTGCAATGTGTGTAAAGGAACAACTTCATACCCCTAGTAGATATGGTAACTCTGCTCTTGTTTTTGAGGTACTTTTGTGTTCTAGGAGTAGATTAACCTTCTCTGGGATCTTCATTGCAACGGTGATGCACTGTAGATCATAGAGATGTCTAGAGAAAAGGCATTCATCCTTGTTCACATCCAGACTGACGGAATTAATTGCTTCATTATTTTTGAATAAATGGTTCAGGCTGTTCATGAGAGTTGATGTCCAAGCTATGAGCTCATTAAGCTGGTTTTGTCAGGCGTTTCTTTCCCACTTGTAAAAATCCAATGATGGATTTAGGTTGTAATTCAATTGTATAGAGGCAGGCATTTCTTAGACAAATGGAAGGTTTTCATGCCTTCGGCTTGAGGATGCCTCTTCTGCTATTAAAAAGCAGATATTGTTTTTATAGATGACCACATGATTTGACTTTATGTTACTACTTAGGGAAGTTAAGCTAGAGGTACTATGTGTCCTGCATAATGAAAAAGATGCTTATTTATTTCTACATATATTGTGAAAGACCAAGGGGAGAAAAAAAAAAAAACAAATAGGTAAAAAGACTGGACTTCTTATTGAATAAATGTATGCTCCTCGAAAATGAAGCAAAGAACTGCACAGGGAGGATGTAAAGAGGCAGCATAGGATCCTTAAACTTTGTTAGGGAAGAGTAATTATGAGAGGATAGAATTACAACGGATAAAAATTGTGATTCTGATGCATTTCTTCTGCGTGGAAAATAATACTTTCATGGAATGAAAAAAGTGACCTTCATTAGGTTGTCATCTTTGATGGAAGATTGCTCCATGTTTGAGTTTTTTTAAGCAGCATCCCTTTTCTTTTAAATATTATTATTTGTTTCAACTTGACTTAAAAAATTGTTTCAAGTAAGGACAATGGTGGAATTAAAGTAAAATTTTTATTGTTTTATAACTATTAAACTTTGTCTTCATTTTTTATTTTGACCTTTTCAGATATAAATAGTTCTTTCAGTTCACTTCCCTTCTTTCCACTCTTTGTCCATTTATTACCATTTTGTGTCATACTTTTTGGAATGTAACCTTAAAGGTGACATAATAGCACCATTTGATTTGTTGTTTGGCTCATAGTTCCCATCCGGGTTTCTCTCCCCAGAAGAACTTTTTCTGTTATATTTTTGACAATGTAGTTTGTATGTAATGTACATTCATATAAAATTATGTTAGGTTTAATTATTGACATTAATTGTGTAGACACTCATTTTAGTTTTATGTTCATATCCAATTACTTTTGGATGTCTAAACTTGTTTTAAAGAGGATGAAGAGTCTTTGTTGCCATTCAGGGATATTAAGCTAGAGGCACTGCATGTCCTCCATTAAGGAAAAATATGTACTTATATATCTATATATGGTGAAAAACTAGAAGGAAATCGATCGAATTCTGATTATAGAATGTAGTCCATGGAAAAAGAGGGAAGGGATTAGCAAGGAAGGTGGGAAGATGCACAATAGGATCCTTACAAATAGCATCACTGGCATGATTAAGCTAGTGGTTTGTCATTTGTCTTGTATTTTAAATCCTTGTCCCGATTTACTTTTCAAAGGAAATTTAGTTCATATATATCTTTTGAGTGAATTAGACTATTGCTTGAATGTCGAGTACATACCAATGAAATTATTGTAGGTACAATTAATAATATTAACTTTGTAGATACTCATTGTAAATGTTTTGATAAAATTCAACTACCTTTTTTATTCTAAACTCAATCTAATGAGAGGATAATAACTTTGTTGCATTTAGGGGAACTAGGCTAGAGGCACCATATATCCTGTATATGCAGAAAAGTTGCTTATGTACTTTGAAGTATAGGTCTAAAATAATTAGGTGAATGATGAAACTTTTGTGATGTGGACATGGAGGTTCAGAGGTTGACCCAAGCAAGGCCTACCAACAAAAGGCCGACCTGGGAGACACTTGAGGCAGGATAGACTGACTTTGGTCTGATTGTGTTCTTGAATTGGCATAATACAAGACTGGCTCCAAGCTGGTTTCATGGACGGTTTCATGAAATTGGTCCTATTCCTTAGTTTTCTAGGTTTTTTTCCTTCATTTTATTTAGTTTGTAGTTAATTTATGTCATTTATTTTGTCTTGTCTTTTGCATGGTTGTTAGGGTTATATTTCTATTTTATATTTTCAATTATCATGTATTTCCTAGTTTGATTAGGTTATTAATATGTTTCCTCTTTTAAGTTGTTTTATGGAATGGTGGGTTTTATGCATGGATGTGTAATAGTTAATCAATGAATGAATGAATGAATATAAGTTATTGTTGCACCTTATGGTTGTTATGTGTTGGTGAGATGTACTTATCCTTGTTTTTGGTCAATGAGTGATTATTTCTCTTTATTCTGTTGAGTCCTTATCATGGCGAACCGGTTATTTAGAATCTGTGTGCAATATTGTTTTCCATTTAATAGCTTAATTTTTTTTTAATCACATGATATGAATAGAATTAATATTAGATATGATGCACTAATATTGAAACAAATTGGGTTTAGATTGAATTAGCAGTTGATAGGACATGCGAACAATCTGGGCATTAAATCAAAACTCATATTTTGTATGGATTACAAATAACTGGTTTGTCCTTATATGCAAATGTTGATAAGAACTCAATAGAATGTAGAGGACCTAATCACTTAATACTCAAAAATTAGGAAAAAGTCCATTTCACTAACCAATGACAAACATAAGATTCAACAATAACTCATATTCATTTGTCATTGATTAACTATTTCATAACCATGCCTTCATATGTAGGCTAAACAAAATCTAGAATTCGAAGAAACAAATTTAGAAGGAAATGCATAAAAAATTTAAGAGAAAAGTATAAAAAAGTCATTAATGTTTGCCTATTTTTCTATTTTAGTTTTTAATATTTTAGAATTTTCATTTGAGTTCTTAATGTTTGTAAAAATTTGCAAATTGATCCTTTTAACCTATAATTAGGAAAAGTATAAAATGTTCTCAATATTAACCTATTTTTTCTATGTCAATCTTTATATTTTTATTTTTTTTTAATTTTAGTACTCAACTTTTTTTATCTTTGTCAAATGAGTTCTTCTGTTACTTTAATTCTAAGGATATATGGTGGCATATGATCAGTTTACGTATAATAATTAAATAAATAAAATAATAGAATATTAAAAAATAATAAAAGTTCAAAAAAAAAAAAAGAAAACAAAAAATTCGAAAAATTAAAAAATTTATTCAACCATCCTTAGCCATTGGGTGGTTGAACTTTGGCCTCTAAGGTGAAGTAGGTCGGAATCCACTTTAGAATTTTTTTTAAAAAACCTTTTTTGTTTTTCCTTTTTTTTAGTACTTTACTTTTCAAAATTTTATTATTTTTCAGTAATTTTTAATATTTCGTTATTTTATTTATTTAATAATTACACTTAGACCGATCACACAATACCATGTGTCCTTAGTAATGGAAGGACTCATTTGATAAAAATAAAGAATGTTAAGGACCGAAATAGAAAAAAAAAATGATAAGGACTAAAATAGAAAAAGACAAACGTTGAGGATTCTTTTTGTACTTTTTCCAAAATTTAATAAACTAGGAAAGACATGATAATGGAAACTATAAGGTAGGAAAATAACCCTAATACCTATTAAAAAAATAACATAAAATAAGTGACATAATGGAAACTAATAAACTAAATGAAATAAAGGAAAACAACCTTGAAAATGAATGAAACCAACTGCATGAAACTATTCATGGTAGCAGCTTGGAGCCGGTCTTACGTGGTGTTGGTTGCTTAACTTGGTTGAATTGGGTCAGTCAGTGGCCCTTAGCCCGACCACCTGGTTCCAACTTCTCTCTTAGCTCAACTTCTTGGACTGGCTTTCCTTTGTTGGCCTTGCTCAGTTGACCTCTCAACTTCCACGACACACATCATCCTGATTGTGAAGGCAAGGCACTGGTGAGGGAGGTGCAGAAAGTCACCGTAGGATCCTTAGGGATAAGAATCATGGCACAACCAGGCTCTCCATCCTAATTTACTTTCCCAAAAGAAAAAATGTTAATATATATCTTTTTGAACAAAACAGACTATAGTCTGGACATTGTTTTTGTGCCTACAAATCAGTGATAGGCACAATTGGTAATATTAATTGTGTGGATACCCATTTTAGTTGTCTCGTTCAAGTTCAATTACTTTCTAACTTTGAAACTCATTGAGATGAGAACAAAGACTCTTTTTGGGTAATGAATGAGGACAAAAATTCTTTGTTGCCATTAGAAGACTTAAGCTGGAGGCACCACGTGTCGCATGTTACTGTGAAAAACATGCATGTATGCCTATATATACAGCGAATGCCTAGAAAGAAATAGGGTAAAGGACGAAACGTCTGATTGTAGAAATGTCTGTTCGTGGAAAAGGATGCAAGGGACTGGGGAGGGGTGGTGTGAAGAAACACCATAGGATCTTTAGAGATAGCATCAATGGCATAACTAAGCTATCAATTCGTCGTTTGGCTCGTAGAGGTGATGTTAAGAGAATCAGTGGTCTAATCTATGAAGAGACTCGTGGTATCTTGAAGATTTTTCTTGAAGGCGTTGTTCGTGATGCCGTGATATATACTGAACATGCTGGGAGGAACACGGTTTCAGCAATGGATATTGTGTATGCATTAAAGAGGCAGGGAAAGACCCTTTATGGATTTGGTAGTTGAATTTCATATGATTTTAGGCTCTGTGGTGTTGGCAATTAGATCTACATATAGATCTTTGTGCTCAACATGGAAGCTTATGGATTTTGGTGGTTATTGTTATGTGGCGTAGGATATCATATTAGTAAGATTAGTAGATTTTATCTCCTTATATGGAGTTCTGTAAGCTTTGATATATTGGCATCTCTTGTAACCTATATTATCTGAAGGAATAAAGACCACCAGGATTTTTATTGGCTTGCATTTAATACGTCACAGTTTTGCCAAAACATATTTAGGAGAGAAACAAATCAAATCCCTCAATTTAACATGGTCCCAATGCATCTTCCATTCATATAGAATTATTGCCGAGTGTGTCAATTCTTGGTATTAAATTGATGTTGGATGGTTTTAATTGTTATTCTTTGTTGCCAGTTGTTTTATGCTATACTTTTTACCAATTTTGCTCTGCATGTGAGGAAAGGAAGGTTTTTTGAGTGTAATATGAGGTTTTCTTCTAATGGTTTCTTGCAAATGGCTACGATTTTTACTTGGGAAAGGGAAGGAAAGCTGCAGCTTTTCTGTCCTTCGATATATGGGGATTTGAGGAGAATGAAGGGTAGGTTAATAATTAAGGAAAATATTTTCTCATCCTCTCCAAATTAGAGCGAAAATCGAAGGGAAGTTGGCAAGATTACTTACTGCTTAAGACATTTCAAAGATAAGGTGTTCAAGGCTTATTTAGTTTTACAATTGGAAAACTTTTTTTTTTAAATATCCACTCACTTTTGTTCCCCGATATCCATTCCTGTCTTCTATTTATTTATCTTTTTATTTGTTCCTTTTTTCTTTTTTTTTTTTTTGGGGTGGGGGTGGGGGTGGGGGTGTTTATGTAATAAATTCCTTCATCTACTGAAGGAAATATGTATGATGATAGATCCCTGTATGGCTCATGGCAGAGGATATATATTGTAGGCTACATTAAGAAGAAAAACAAAATTGGGTGGATTGAAAAAAAAAAGGGAGATGAACAAACATAAAAGACAGTTTCTACATAATGGATAAAGACAAGATTTTGAAAGGAAGTGGGCCAAGGGTCCCCTGGTGCAACTGAACATGGTTCAAGTTGCAAGTGCCTAGTTATGGTTTTTTTACTTGGCTAATTGCAAGACAAAGTCTCTACATAATGGATAAATTAAAAGAATGGGGCATTATAAACACTAAGACTTGTTACCTATGCATTGCTGATAAGGGAACCATAACCACCTATTTTTTCAATGTGCTTTTGCCAAAGAAGTTCGGATACGAGAACAGAATTTTCTTGGATGGCCACTACATTATAGACCAGTCACTAATGACCACAAATCCTATTTTGAGACCTCAAGAACATTTTTGCAAATTCCATGGAAAAGAGTGGCTTCAGCGGTGCTTTACTTTTGATGGAAGGAATGGAATCATAAGAGAGTTGGGAAATACCCTTGTGATCATTGGTTATGGCTAGAAGAATTACATTGTGTATCAAGTCTCTATCTTAGAGTCACTTCTTTAGACTTGTTTAGCCCAGTTTTCTGGTTTGATTATTTTCTGTTTTGTTTGGCCACATGTTTAAGGCCATCGAGTTTCTAGTTAGATCTTTGTATAGTCTGACTTCATGTTAGGATAGCAAGGGAATGCATGTGCAGATGCAATGCCCATTATCTTTTATTAATGAAAAATCCTAAAAAAATCTCAGTTTCATCCCCCCAACCAAAACCAATAAAAAAAGGGGGTATCTACCCCATCTTTGGAAGGAAATTTCGTGTACTTGGCAGCAGATTCCTATATGTGTACAACTCCACCCTCTGGTCCCTCCTTTCTTCCGAAGAACAAAACTAGTACTAGCAGAAGTACCATGATATCCAATTTTCCATCTCTTTTCAAGGATAGAAGAGAGACGGGAGAAGGTGGGGAAGGAGGGGGGTGAGTGTTGGGGAAAAGCAGGACTCATCTATTTCAATTTTCACTTGTCTCATGTTTTGATTCCATGCTGAAATGAGGGAAAAGCAAAATCTGTTAATTATGATGCTGTACAATTCCAGTTTGTTTAACTGCCAATAAACAAAGTCTGCTAATTTATTTTGTTACCATTATATGTTTTTTATAATAATGCATTGTTGTAGCGCATAAGCTTAGATGATAGTAGTGATTTATGTGGCTGTATACTTCCTTCAATTTTGTACCTGGATCAATTAATTATTGCATGCTTGGTATGAATAAGACCCCTCTCTGCTCGCACAGTTACTGTGTTTTGATTATTCCTTGTTACTTCAACTTATCAGGAGCATGGTGGCAATCTCAATGAAGCTGTAAATGCTCACTTCAGTGAAGGAGATAGAAGCACGTCAGTCAACCGTTTAACCATTCAGCTATCCTTTATTTTAAAAGAAGATATTGTGGATTTTTTGTTTGTTTGACAACTTTCTTACCTTGTTTGTAGCAGGGTAAATGTGACTTCTGTTACAGCTTCTCAAGATGATGCCATGGACATCGATGATCCTGTACAAAATGAATCCTGGGCACATCCTCATTCACTTCTGTCTTTGGAAAGACATGCGGCAAATCCATTTTCTTTTCTTGATGACAGCTTTGCCAGAAGATATTTGGATCACAGCTCTGATTTTGGCAAACAGGCACCATCTGTAACTCATCCTAGACAGGCTAGAGAAATACCTATTGAGGTTAAGGATGACAATGGGCCATCTGGTTCAGTTGGACGGGGTCCAAACATTGAGGATATCACAGGATGTGAAGATGATCATGGCCCAACCATTCGTGGAACTGTTACCATTGATGATGATGATGATAATGATATTCCAGCAGTCTCGAGTGCTCAGCAAAGTGAAAACAGAGAGTATGCTTCAGGGATTAGTTCTCAAGATAGGCATGCAAGACCCAGTGCACCTGAATTTAATAGCCCGTCAGACTTCAATGATGTAGAAGAAGAAATGATTCGAGTGGCTATAGAGGCTTCTAAAAAGGATATTGCTAGAATTGACAATGTGAGAAGCATATTCTTCATCATATGGATAGAAGTCATTTATCTGTCTTTTTGAATCTAAGTCTCTCAAGTTCTCATCCTTCTGCAAATTTGATTCAGGAGTTGGATGATTCTGATTCTCAACAAGGGCAGTCACCTTTCAAGGATGCTGAATTTGCTCATGCAGTTTCATTGTCTCAAGAGGTTTGTTGTCTTATAGCATCATATTTTTGCTTTGCAGTGTTAACTTGTCTTATCCAAGTTACATGGAACAGGCAGCTGAACGAGAGAAAAGATCACAAGGACAGAAGTTTGATAATCAAGTTATGGAGGATGTGCCAGTCAACCCATCAGAGGTGGCACTGGGGAAACCATCATTGTCCAATGGGAGGTACTTGTTGTGCAAGCTGCTCGGAATTTCTGATTATTATGTTTATGAAAGGAAAGAATTTGGAGTCCTCATTTTTGTCCTGCTGGTAGGTTTGGGGTTGGAACCTCATCTTTGCAGGATGAAGTTGAAGAGGCAGAGCAGCCCCTTGTTAGGCGTAGGTCAAGGCGCACATCTTCTCGGGCTATGCAACCAGTTCAAGAAAATGATGATAGTCCGCCATCATCTGGACTGAATGATCTTACCCAGGGTCCTGGGCATAATGAAAGCTCCTTTCATTCTGATGAGGTATCCTGGAATGATTTCATTTTGTTGGCTTATAGTCTTGATGCTTAGACAGTCCCATACTTTTGTTGCATGGCTTGACGAATATTCTGCTATATTTTAGTGGGGAGGCATATCATCCTTGGAACATGATGAGGCAGTCATGCTTGAGGCTGCAATGTTTGGTGGAATTCCTGAAGGTTCTGGGTACCATTTTCCTTATGCACCACATCAGTTGATGCATGGTGAGGACCTTTATCCCAGGCGGGCTCCTCGACCACCATCACCTGCCCTTGAAGCCCAGCGCTTAATTCGTGAACAGCAGGTTTGCTTGCAATTCTCAATTTGAAACAATTGTCCTTGGAGTTATTCCAGCATAATCAGATCCTACTTGGAATTGCTGCTTCTGTTTATGGCAGGATGATGAATATCTTGCATCATTGCAAGCTGATCAAGAGAAAGAATTGAGGGCTAAGGCAGAAGCTGAAGCTCGCCAGTTGGAAGAAGAAGCTGCTAGGAAAGCTGCTCTAGAAGAAGAAAGAAGAAAAGAGGAAGAGTGTCGTCGGAAATTGGAGGAGGAGCAGGTAGCATTTTGTAGTTATTGCATTTGATTAATGATAGTCTGTTGCCTAGTGCATGTTTATTCCCCAAAATAGTTGAAAATTTTGCGAGATAATATTTCTCTCTTTAATGAATCTACCTTTCACATATGCTCTATCTTTAATTTTGCCATGCAAGATTGAGCAGGTGAGGGGACTTGTGCTTTAGAAGACCTCGTTTTTTGCTTTCAGAAATTCTCCGGTTGTCATATAAATTTTCGAGTAGTATCTTCTCTGTTAGAATTCTCTTGGAGCATTTTGCTGTAGGTCTTGCTTTTCCATCTTCACGTACTAGGTTTATCATAATGGAAAATGCTGCAGCCTATGGGTGGGATGTTGTAAGACTGGTGATTATTGACAGCAGAGAGAGTGCTCCTTTTTGCTTGTAACTCATGGCAAAAGATAGCAACTTTGTTTGTTGTTTGCTGTTTGTGATGTGTTCCCTTAGCTCAGGTGACACAGACATGTGCTGCTTCTGTACAAGTTTTGTTTGATTTTGCTACTTTATTTTGGTTGTGGTTTCCCAATGGCTTGGTGAATCCGCTTTTAATGTATGTATTGGCAGAGGCAGAAATCTGGTGAAATCTGAGACTGCCTCATCTGATAGCCGAGAGACTGTTTATTAGTTTTTTTCTCTTTTAAACTGGCAGGAGTGTGAAAGACAACTGGCAGCAAAAGAAGCTTCCCTGCCTCATGAGCCCGCAGCAGATGATGAAAATGCTGTTACCCTCGTTGTCAAAATGCCAGATGGTAGCCGCCGTGGCCGCAGATTTCTTAAAGCCGACAAGCTACAGGTAAAGTTTGTGAGGAGCACAGTTACTTTAGCTTTTATTTGCCTTATTTTCTTTTCTTAGCTTAGTAATTTCTCTTTCAATTTGCAGTCTCTCTTTGATTTCATAGACATTGGCAGAGGAGTCAAGCCTGGAACATATAGACTGGTACCTACTGACAGTGTCATTTACTTGAATAATAGTGTTCTTTTTTTTTTTTTTTTTTTACATGTAAGAAAATATTTACTTATAAGATTATCCAAAAGAATATTTACTTATAATTCCTACTCTGGATTTGTATAGGTGAGGCCTTACCCCAGCCCCAGGCGTGCATTCAGCAATGGTGAAATTGGTTTGGCCTTGAACGAACTAGGTCTCACTAACAAGCAAGAAGCCTTGTTCCTGGAGTTGATATAATAATATTAATGATCCTTTGGAATCTGTAGTGATCACTATACCATCTAGTATATCTGATTTCATTTCGTATATCTTATTTTCAATTTCAATTAGAGTTCGTGCTCTGTTATTATCTGGGTGAATTGGGTGGAAGTTGAACTCATTTATTGAATGAAAGATGTTATGTTTTTCGGAGTGTTGCACCATTTTTACTTTCTTGTCTCTCAAGTGGCTGGGGAACGATGAGGTAGTATGCGTTTGATCTCTCATGGCATGACTTGCTTCACTTCCGCCAGCTTAGGTGTGGGTCATCGAACGCCTATGTTCTATTAATTGAGTCTTGAGGGCTATACTTTTTGGTTGTCGAGTAGGATCAACCCCATGATGGTTCTGAGTTTCTTTTAAGGGATTACAAAAGATGTAGGACAGTTTGTGTATAGAATTGTATACATCTTTCATTAGCATATCGGCATGTAAGAAAATAAAACCTTACGCACTCGGTCTTTTATTTGTGAGCTCTAAAAGATGCATTCTCATTTAAGGTACACCAAAGTGTACTTGTACCTACCATTTACTCAGCTTTTGGGGGACGTCTTCGGTGGTTTCTTTCACGTTTCCAAGTGGTTCCACGGAAGCAGCTAGCAAAATGACCTGGTAAGCTTTGGGGCTTAGTATATGTTATGCCATGTTTTAATGTAAAATGGGATATTATTTTGGAGATTGCTAAGGTCGCATGTTTTCCTACATGGTTAAAACTTAAGACAATGTATGAAAATTAATTTCGCATGATGTATCAGGTTCTGTAGTTTTCACTCTGAAGATGTTATCGGCCCTAAACTATTAATACGGCTGTGGCAAGCATTCTCGTAAAATATTTACTACAATTAACCAGATTGGTTTAGTATGAGATATTCCATTAAGGAAAGTCACTTCAATTATATTCTTCTGTTTCTACAAGTAGTATGCCATATAATCACTTCACCAAGTCCTGCAAAAATGTAAAGTAGGAACTAAGCCTCGGAAAAACTAGATAATAAGTGTAAATGCGGACTACTGACGGTTAAACATGATGATAGTGTTGTTGGCTCAGATGAACGGTATTATACTAAAGCAAATTGAAAATGTTTTTGTTAAAATGAACCAACCCAAGTATGAGTTGAATTTTGCCCCCAACTGGTCAGTTGCGTGTCCATCCTTTACGTTTACATGTCCAAGATGGATTTTGATTGTAATGGTCAATTTTTTTGGCTAAATCGTCCTATTTCTGCTGCAAATGGTAATCAAGTTCAAGCATGGGCAATCCACCGCAGAAAAGTAAACTTGATTTAAAATTTGACTCTTCGATATATCAATCTAGCGACTGCGTGGGCTTCTTGCAATTCAACGTAATGAATGTTATCTGCTATGGATACTATATGATTGAGCTCGTTTGTAGGTATACAAGCCACCAAGTTATTTATTCATTTTCAAGAGGAAGAGATAGCTACTATTGAAAATGGGCCTTCAAAATGTAGATTTCGTTGTTTAGTTCATACGAATAGTTATCAATAGGAGATATGTATTTTCAGGTATCGGGTTTATGGGAATAAAATTGATGGGAAATAGAAAAATTATTTCATTGAATGATTATAATTAGGAATGCACTATAAATTTATATTTTGGTGTTTACTTCATGTAATATTTTATTATAGGAAAATTTATCCGAGTGATTATTCCACTTCATTACCTGTAGCATCAAGTGGGAATTATAGCAAAAAATACGAATATGGTCTTCTTTGGTCTTTTTTGAGAATAATTAAAATTATTTAGTTTTTCTTATTAATTGAGGTATCATTGTCCCATCACATGAACTTTTATTACCCTTTAGGGAGAAAAATTCCATCTTACAATAAGTAACAAATATTCCTTTTATGGAAAAGTAACCAAAGTAAAAATTCATAAATTGATTTTCACATAAATAAGGTAATAGGAAGATTTATGGGAATAGTTATTCTATTCCTTCTGTTGACACTCGTTTATTGCTCGTACCAAAGCCTAACAAGAGAGGTCCATCACAAGGGACACCGAAGTGTGCCCGAGCGAACGAGTTCATTCATTATAGAGTAACCTTTCTGTGAGGTCATGTGCTTGCGCCAATGAAGGCAAGAGTTGTTAGCAAGTCCGTGACTTGCTTGGTGAGTCCAATAACACTCATTCGAGTAGATTGTCCCTCGATTGTTGAGCTAGCATATAGCGATTATTTGGTGTAGGCTTAGAGATCAACTTGCCCACAATCAGGCATTGATTGATCCCTTTTTTAACATCTTGGTCAGGCTTTTGTCTTTAACGCTTACTTTTCATTGCAACTCATTAATGAGCGTCTAACATCCATAATACGGCTAGCACACCCAACAACATCTACAATTATCAAGTCCTTGAGCTGCAGATTTAGTGATTTATCTAACCACTACATACTGTCTATAGTGAAGCTTAGTCTCTACGGTGAAGTACACTGTCTGCTAGCAGTCAATACAAGTGAATCTCTAAACGCCATGTGTTCAGTTAACTCGAATAAAAGGTGCCAGGCACCATGAAGTAAAATGGAACACTCTCTCTCCCAAAAGCTCTCCTCTTCCTGCTCCTCCTTCTCTCCAAACTTAAGATTGACACACTAAACACACAATAACCACTAGGCGAGCACGATCCTTAAAGTTCTTAGTGCTCGTCCCACCCTCCCATTTTTTCTTGATTTTCCTTACTAACTTCAGCGTTAGAAGGCATTTTACAGGTATCGAGGAGTAAAAGACAAAGCCTAAACCCACTCAAACCAAACTCCACACGTGCTCGCTTATCCTAATTGATTCATCCACCATCAATACCCTCTTTGTTACATCTAGGTAAACGAGTTGTAAAATACTATTGGTTTACTTGTAGGATTATTTAAAAATATTCATTACCTAGAAGAACCTACTAATCATTTTAAATTATATAGTTTATAACATAAATATTAATTATATAGCTAATTATTTGTTAAAGAATGATTTGCTGTAAATAACTTTAGCATTAAATGTTATTATTAATTAACTGACAAAAGCAATATATAAACCCCATGAGGATAACATGATTATCAATTATTAACTATTATCGTTATTGTGACTTAAGTTAAATGTTATTATTAATTTATTTCCTTTATTAATATAATGTAGAAACTTTTTTATGTAAACTTACTATTAGTTAATAAGTAGTACTATTGTGATAATAAGTTATCGTTTATACTCTCATAAATTAATTATCATAATTATTGTTAAGTTAGTGGCATTGATTATGTAATTATTATTAACAACTATTTAATTGTAATTAATCGTTTGATTATTATTTAATATTGAAAACATTAATCAATCAACATTAAATAATGACTAATCATTTAATTAAAGTTTAATTTATCCTTTTTTTCTAATTGGTTTAAAGAATAAAGACATTTACAAATTAATCTATTGATGACATGTTAATCTTAAATCATGACTTTATAAATACATTGTTTGAACATACCATGGTAATACTAATACCATAAAGTGCAAAATCATTGGGTTACTTTTAGCTACTCTTATCTTGTCAATAGCATAGGACTATCGACTATGTATTTTGCCATTAAACCGAACTTTGATTAGAACTTTACTATTAGCATAATGATAAAAAAAAAAAAGATAAAGGTAATGGTTTATGTTGTCTCGATCACTAAATTCTATCATCGGAGTGCAAGTCGAAGAGATTTCTTATTTTAAGTTATTACCTATGTCAGAACTCTTAGTTCCTTCTCCAATAGAGTTTTATTATATACATATTTTTCAATTTTTAAGAAAAGACTTATCACCTATGCCTTCCTTAAGGTGCTTTGCATTGCATCTGTAATTTTGTTTAAGCATAAACATATATAAGTCTATAATGATGATAAATTGGAATCTTTCGCTAATGTCGTCTTTTATGAATCTACAAATGTAATGAGTAGGGGTACTCATATGAACCCTACTTTATTGGATAGGTTTCAAATAGGTAATAACGATCATAAAGTAAATTTCAAGTAGGTTTCTCTTTTTTTTTTTTTTGGGAAGTTGCTCCTAAAGGATAGAATAGAGTATGAAGTTAAGATACCTTATATTTACCTATAACATATTGTAAATATTCTATTTATCAGATTTTGTAATTATATCATTAGTGTTCTAGTGTTAGTAATTGTCTAGTTTCTAGTTTTTGTATTTTGTATTTTTACATGTGAATAATAGGTCAATTTTAGTTAGTTAAAGTTTGTTATACAGTTGGCATGTATAATAGCTAGATTAGTTCTTAATCAATTACTCTTAGCTTAGTATAAATAGGATATTTGGAGATCAGAATAGTCACTTTTTCATTTTTCCCTTCTCTATTGAAATATGAATTCCTTTCTTTGTGTAATAGAGCTATGATAATAGATTACTTCAATTGATTTTGTCTTTTGTTTTAGGCTTGGCTAAAGTAAAGGCGAATTTGTAGCTATCAAATTTACATGGTATCGGAGCAATCACTTTAGGAACTATGATGTTCATCAAATCAGTAAGTTCAATTTGTCTATCTATCATGGTGATAGTAGAATAGAATACCTTAGATGTTTCATCTCTCTTGTTTAGATAATTTCAACATGATGCTAAGAAACGTGATTTTCAATGGAAAGAACTTTGTAGCATGAAGTAGATCAATTAAACTAAGTTTAGGAGCTAAGTTAAAAATTGGATTTAATGATGGATTTATCCTAAAGACTAAGGATGATTTGCTAGATTTAGTCAAGTGGATAAGAGGCAATTATATGGTTAGATCTTGGCTTCTTAACTCTATGAATGCTTAAGTGTCTCTAAATTATTTGTATGTTTAATCTATTCATGATCTATGGTTGGAAATAGAAGAACAATATGGTCATACAATGGGCCATTGGTATATTAGTTGCAGTAAGAAATTTGCAACTTAAAGCGAGGAAATTTGTTAATATTAGCTTATTACAATAGGCCAAATAAAATATAGGACGAACTACAAGTACTTAAGCCATATCTGGAGTATACATGTAGACAGCTAGCATATTGTACTTGTGATGTGAGGGCTAGAATTGCAAAATTTGAGTCTAAGCATAAACTAATGTAGTTTCTTATGGGTTTATCATATGGCTTTGGAAGCCAAATCTTAGGAATGGATCCTTTACCCTCTATTAACCAAGCATTTTACTTAGTTCAGCAAGTTGAAGCACAGAGACAGATAATAAGCGAATTTCATACTAAAGTTGATGCTTTGGTGTGTCTCACTAATAAAGATTCAGTTGATAAAAGGAAGTCAAAAGTTTTAGGGAACAAAACCTCTTGTAAGCATTATGCTTTCGAAGGTCATTTTATTGAGATATGTTTCCAAATAATTGGATATCTGGACTGGTATAAAGGCAAAAGAATCCATAAGAAAAGTAAAAATTCTGGTGTAGCACATCTATCATTTAAAGATAAGAGGAATGATTCTAGTTTTGAAACTCCTTTCAAGTAGACAATAACTGATATTGATTCTTATGTTGATAGCTTAGGTAATATTTAGATCCTAGTGTAGATTTAGTCAATCCTCTTTGTGAAGCTGTTGTTTTGAACTATAATAAAGCAAAAGCTTATGATTATCAGCTTATTCATGCTAGACTAAGACATATATCCTCTGAAAAACTATAACATCTAAGGATTTGTGATGTTCCTGTTTCAACAGATTTGTGTTGTGATATTTGCAACATAGCAAAAATTCACAGGGTTCCTTTTCCACGTAGGGTATTACACTCTAAATTGGCTTTTGATCTTTGCAGGTAGATTTGTGGGGATCATATAGATTAACATCTTTGATTGGGGCGAATTATTTTTTAACAGTCTTAGATGATTATAGTAGAAGCACTTGGACTTTCATGTTGAATAATAAGTTACAAGTAAGTTTGGCTTTAGCAAAATTTTTGAAGCAAATACAAAATCAATTTCAAATTGTTCCCCAAAATAATAAGAAGTGACAATGGTTTTGAATTTGTTTGTTTTGACTGTAAATCTCTATTTGAAGAACTACAGATCATACATAAAAAAACTATGACATATTCTCTACAACAAAATGGCTATATTGAATGAAAGCATGGGCATTTGCTTGATACATCTAAGGTTACTCGATTAAATGCTTATATTCTAAAAGAATTGTGGAGTGAATTTGTTTTAGCCACAACTTTTTTGATTAATCGAATGCCAATGTCTTTGCTTGATTGGAAAACTCCTTATGAGTTTCTTTTTAAACATAAACCAGATTATACTTGTCTTAAGATGTTTGCACGCCTATGCTTTGTTGCTCAATAGCCTATTCCTTTTGATAAGCTTGATGCAAGAGGATTAAAGTATGTGTTTTTAGGTTATCTATAAGGCCAAAAAGGGTATAAAGTTTATGATCCTCTAACAAAAAGAATTTTTAGTAGTAGAGATGTAAGGTTTTATGCGCACATATTTCCCTAAAATAGTTTACAAGCAGAAATCATTGTTGTTCATCCATATGTTATACTAACTTTAGATGAATTTTGTGATTCATCAACAACAGAGTTAGGAATTTCATCTACAAAAGATTTTGCTCATGAGGATAGAGCACAACCTAGTTTACGTTGTTCTAAATGAGAGAGACATGCCTCTAAATGGCTAGATGATTTTGTACATTTTGCTCGCAGTTAATAGTTGAATGTATAAATCTTGTAAAAGTGATTGGTCTTAACCCTAAACTAAACTTGAGTATTCTAGATAATTTTACAAGTCAATAAGACTAAATAAGATAAAAATTTTATTATATTATAAAATCGAATATATTATTGGTAATAAAAACCTTAGAAATTCAATCGCGTACGAAAACTCTAAATCCTATATATGCATAAATATCCGAAATTGAACTCAAATTTGATGAAAACCCTAAAACCATAACTTAAACTTATAAAATGAATAAATATAACATAATAATAATAAAACCATAGTCAAATATAATTATCGATTAATATATATAACCGCGTAAAATTGTTAACAAATACGTCGAGATAACTTGTAAATATTATAAACATAATAGGTAACGCTTTAATTAATGGATTTTAAATATTATTCATTAATTATTATTTTATGATTTGTATTTGGAAATTTACAATTTTTCTTTCTCATTTTTCTTTCCCCTTTCTTTTCCTTTTTTCTTTTGCTCCACATCCCCACTTTCAGAACATACAGTGGACATTTCTAGCTAAATCATTTCTCACATGTGATCTTTATGATTGTAAACCAAAACTCTAGATAAGTCTTTGTCCCATCATATTTAATACTACATCTTGCTTTGATTTTATTTCCATTTTTCTTTTTATTAACCAAATCATTTACTAATCTTTTCTTTTTGCCCAACACGTTTGGAAACCCAAAAAAAGAAAAGCAAACACACATATATTTTACCAACACAAAACAACAACATAACCACTACTATTCCTTCTTTTCATTTTTCAAACCATGAAGCTTCTTGTTTTTTTTTTTTTTTTTTCTTTCCTTTTAATTCCTTTTGATTTCAAGAGTCAACAAGTGAATTAAGGAGAAGAAGAAGGAGCTTTGCCATCTCCATTTCTCAAATTACTAAGGATAAGTAGTATGTGTATTATATGTTTATTTTGTATTAATTATTTTCATATATTCTTGTACACATATGTATTTAGTAAAAAAAATTTTATGTAATATAGAATTATGTAATAGAATTATATATGCAAGGTTTGTATTTCCAATGTATATATGCTTATATATGTACAAATACTAAAGTATGATTATGTATCCATACATGTTATATTTAATAGGTAGTATAAAAGATTATATATATATATATATATGTATGCGTGTAAGGTATATGCATATTTGGTATTTTATTTTATAGGTACATGTACATGTATATGTATTGGCGTAAGTAGTAGTAGGTATACTAAGTATTTTTACAACATATATGTATAAATATGGGCCGAATATATATATATTTATATGTAAGTATAAAGTACAAAATACTAGTATAGTATAGTATAGTATGTGTAAAATAAGGTATATGTTCGGTATATATACACGTATGTGTATATAATAGTATTTTACTATGTATTTTCAAGATATATATATATCTTTATGGATGTAGTTGTATATGCATATGAATTTGTGTATAATATTATGTATATTAAGTATTTTTAATATATATATGTAATTGTGGTCGTATATGTATAAAATACAAAAAAATTATCACAATTACATATATACATACCCATACATATAGCATATGTAGTATATTTATAATTATATTATCATATTACATAAGTACACATATACATATAAAATACATATATCAATAGTATAATATATATCTAAGTATATGGGTATACATAAATACTATAAGTATACTATCTTATAATACTAAAATAAGGTAATATGTATAAGTATGTATATATATATATATGCCGTGAGTTTCAAAAAGAAAATATAATAATTAATTGAAAAATTTAATAAAATATAATAGTAAATATAATTATATACATATTATGAAAAAATAAAAAATAGGAAAAATATTGAAATTATGTATATTTTGGAAGTGACATGTAGCACTTATCTATGTTGCTATGTTAGCATATAATTAATTTTAAATAAATTCGTAATTAAAAAAAATAATAAAATAATTAACTAATTGGAAAAATATTAAAATAGTAAAAATGAATTAAATAAGTATTAATCCTCAAAAATAGCAAAATACGTGAATTATAATTAATTAAACTTAAAAAAATTAAAAATTGTAAAATATAAGAATTAGATATTTATTAAATAAAAAATATGCAAAGAAAAGATTATAATAATATTTTATAATTATTTAAGTTGAAAGAATAAAATTTATAATATTTTTACATTATAATCGAAATTATGGATTATAATATCCAAAATGAACCTTGCTATAAAAAAATACATCTGAAAACGATAAAAATGGTTTATGAGTTCATAAAAATTAAAGTTAAATTAAAAAAGTTATATGTAATTAACGAAAAAGCTCGAACCGAGTATTTCGTAAGAATAGATAACTACATTAAGTAATCAATACCAATTATATGGATAGTTTAGTTATCTATCTCAAATACTTATTATTTTCTTACCCTCTAAATGTTAGGTGATCCTGATATCGAGACCGATCTGCTTACAGACTACTACGATCCCTGACATTCAGAATGACCGAGTGAGTACTCCTAATGATTTCATACATATTTTTGTATATAGTTAGTGAATATTAATAATTGGATATGTATAGGAATTGGTTATGTATGTGTATGCTATTGTTTGTTAAATGTGAGATTACTATAACTTATGATAATGTATTGTTTGTTGTATAACAACTCAGTAAGAATTGATTTGTCTGTGATTATGATTGATCAAATAATAATTGAACTTAATGATATTAGACTTGAATTACCTAAATCGAATATGCATAATCATGCATTACATGTCTAATTTCGGTCGTAATGTAGTAAGAGACCATACAAAGGGTTGATTATAAATTATGATTATAGTGTTTAATACGGTGTATATATATGATATAACCTTACCTTAGCTCACGGGAATACTAGCAGTTGGAGGTGCCAACCCCCTGATTAAGCGTTAAGTCCAAAGGCTTCTATTTAGGGATGAGTGTGGACTACGGGGGTTCATTCACAATTATACCAAGAACTTAGCTTTTGATTAAAAGAGAAAGATTGATTATTTAAATACGAAACGTGGAGTTCATAGTAAAATAAATTTTGGTATAATAATCGGATTTGACTGGTGCCATATATATTTTAACCTTGATTTCAGAAGGTGTTAGATTTGAGTTGCATACAGTATTTAGTCACCTGTATGTATTTGTTTGGCATTCTATATGAGTATACATTCTAATTATCAAATAACTTGGTTGAAGTATAGATGAGGGATATCTCACTAAGCTAGTTAGTTTACACTCCTATAGTTTACTTGTATAGGGAGATATATTTGTTGATCTGAGTCGTAGGATACCTAAGGTTAGTAAATTATCTATGGGGTGATATGAGTTTAAGATTTGAGATGAGATTGTACTTCTATTACTGTATGTAGATCTTGAAACTTATGATGTGATACAATGTATTATTAGTTTATTACTTAGCTTATTACAGACTTAAATTATGTAATATACATATATGTGATATTTATAGTTTAATAGTTATGTTATTATAACTATGCGATGATTTTGCTTATATTACTTTTGGATTGATAGTTATAGTGGTAGTCTTGTATGTCGTATGAAGGGTTGTTGATTGGAAAGGTAACCAATTTACAGTCCTTTATACAATATACAACGTCTGACACGACTAGGCCACCCTTTGGCTCGTGGCAAAATGAGTCTACATCTGTTTCATCTATCCTTTTTGCTAGTTATACTTTATTTCATCAAGACAGTTTTCATCACTATCCATCAAATTACATAGCTTCATTAGCTAATGTTTCGAGAGTTCCCGAACCTTGTTCCTATTCTAAAGTTGTCAAATATGATGAATGGGTGGATGCAATGAAATAAGAAATAGATGCTTTAGAGAAAAATGGAACTTAGGAGCTTACACAATTGCCTAAGGGAAAGAAAGCCATAAGGAACAAGTGGATTTATAAAGTTAAGTATAGGCAAGATGGTTTTGTAGAGCATTATAAAAAACGCTTAGTTGTTAAGGTTTTATTCAAATAGCTGGAGAAGATTATATAGAAACATTTTCGCTTGTAGCTAAAGTTGGTTTTATAAGGAATTTTATTGCAGTAATCATAGCTAAAGGATAGTCGTTATATCAAATTAATTAATGCCTTTCTTCATGGGCATTTAGTTGAGGAAATTTACATGCATCCTCCTTTAGGCTACTCCAAAGCTCAACCTAGTCAAGTGTGTAAGCTTAAGAAGCCACTTTATGGCTTGAAGCAAGCTTCTTGCCAATGGAACTTAGAAATTTTTCAGTTCTTCATCAAGTAAGGTTTCAAACAATCGAAATGTGTTTATTCACTGTTTGTGTGTAATGATTTTGTAGGATTTCTTGCTATTTTGTTGTACGTTGATAACATGTTAATTATTAGGACTAACAAGACTTTTATTGTACTTTTAAATGATGCTTTCCATTCTAAATTTACAATCATAGATCTTAGCTTTGCGAGATTCTTTCTTCGTTTAGAGTTAGGTTGCACACAAGATAGTTTATTGCTTAATCAACATAAGTATTTGCTTAGTTTCTTTATGATGTAGGGCTTACTAGTGCCAAACCAGTTTCTACTCTATTATAACCTGGTCTTAAGTTTGATGAAATTGCTAAAGAACTACTTGAGAATCCTTCTTTTTATCATTAATTAGTGGGAAGATTACTTTATTTGACATTAACTCAACCTAACATTGCTTTTGCGGTTCATCACTTTAGTCAATTTCTTGCCTCTCCATGTACACTACACTTGTAAGGTGTTTTTCATCTTTTAAAATACCTTAAAGGGACTCCTTTACTTGGTTTATATTATGTGTTCCTTAGTCTAACTCTTGTTTCTTGAAAGTGCAAAAAGTAATGTACAATTGCCACATCAAGCATTGAAGCAGAGTACAAAAGCTTGGCCTCTATAACCAAAGACCTACTCTAGGTTTCATATGTTTTGCATGACCTTGGTGTTGATGTTCCACTTCCTATATCACTTTGTTGTGACATTCGATCCGCGTAGCTTATTGCATGTAATCCATGCCTTCATAATCGCACCAAATACATTTTTGTCAACATTCACTTCACTTGCGACCAAGTTCAAGTTAGTAATCTGAAGATTATTCATGTTCCATCCAAGTTGCATTCTTTTCATCAATGCTAAGTTAGGTCTTTGTGAAGCCTCAACTTAAGAGGGGATGTAAATATTTGTATTTACCAGATTTTGTAATTATATCAGCAAAGTTTTAGTGTTAATAATAGTCTAGTTTCTAGTTTCTATATTTGGTATTTTTATACATGAACAATTTTAGTTAGTTAAAGTTTGTTACAAGGCTAGCATGTATAACAACTGGATTAGTTCTTAGTTAGCTACTCTTAGCTTAGTATAAATAGGGTATTTAGAGATCAGAACAGTTACTTTTTCATTTTTTTCCTTCTCTAATGGAATACAACTTCCTTTCTTTGTGTAATAGAGCCACGATAACATATTACTTTGATTCACTTTGTCTTTTGTTTTAGGCTCAACTAAAGTAGAGGTGAAGTTGCAATCGTCAAATTTACACTTACGATAAAGTAAACATGGTGCAGGTTTGAAGGCACCTTGTATGCTTTTTATAATAATAATTAAATAATATTAATAAATAAAAGACAAATACTATTGCATATTTTTAGCTTTAAAAAAGTAATAACAAAACATAACTTATAAGAAGATCCTAAGACTACACACGCTGTTAGTGTTTACTATTTAGTCTCTTTCTCTTCTTCTTTTTCTTCTTCTTCTTCTTTTTTTTAGGTAAAACCCTCTCTTTTATTTTATTATTTCATTTTTCACTCCTTTCTTTCTTTTTTACTAACCTTACTTTAGTATGTTCTTATAAACATCTAAATTCTTAACTTATTTGCTACTGAAAAAGATGTGTTCTTTAAATTCTTATATATGTGGATTATAAATCATTTATTTGCGCTATAAATACCATTCATTTCAAATTATTATTGGTTGGTATAGTGATTGAAAATAGGTACTTATAAGATAGGGTAAGATATTAGGGCCTTATACCATACCCCTTGTACCCGCTATACCCTTAGTTCCTATATAGAAAATCAAAACTCAATTAATTGGTGTTCAATTAAGAACATTGTTAGTGAAATTATTATTTCTTTTGCAATATCCATATTATTAAAGAAAAAGTATGAGGGTTTTAGTGTCTTTTTTAAGTTTCTTCTAATAACCTGGAGATATATTAGAAAAATTATTAAAGCATATTGTATTAATATTTAGGCTAATAATATCAAGTGCAAAGAGATAACTTTCCAGAATCTCTCTCTCTCTCTCACATTCATTTATACCATAGGTAGAGTCTTTTTACTACCATACTTTCTTTTCAAATCCATTTCTTTTATATTTTTGTAAAATTGCAAACTCCTTCCCCTCTAATACTGCTATGATTCATTAGTTTTCCTTCAACCATGGAAATTGATCTACTTTAATGGAAAAAAGAAAGTAGGAGAGCCAAGATGATTTAAACAAAATAGAGGTATTGAAATTCTTTTATATTTAATGATTTATGTATAATCTCCATCATAAAAATAAATTCAAAGATATTATTCATTGTATAAAAAATAATCTTTCCTTTCATTTATTCTTTTAATGTTTAGGTCATTTCCTTTTTTGTATCGACCAAATTTAATGACATATGAGTAATCTCTGCTAGAAAAACAAATTCGAAGTATTACTCACTTTATATAATATAATGTTTGTTCCATTTCTTCATTTGACATTTGAGACTTTTTCTTTTCTATATCTATATATATATTGTAGTTGCATCATTTTAACTTTTTTTTTTTTATTTTTTTATTTCTAAGTTATCAGTGCAAGT
Organism: Lumnitzera littorea; assembly: GCA_024138015.1. Classification (NCBI taxonomy): domain Eukaryota; kingdom Viridiplantae; phylum Streptophyta; class Magnoliopsida; order Myrtales; family Combretaceae; genus Lumnitzera; species Lumnitzera littorea. Next base: position 12,549,282 of record JAMXBB010000008.1, read on the forward strand.
AAAAAAGAATAAGGTCATTACATGATAATACGCATGTCCTTTCTTTAATTATCATTGTTGTTAGTTTTGTTTCAATTATTTTGATTTAATGAATTGGAAATAATGTGTATCAATTGAATTTTTCAATAGTCAATTTTTTTTTTCTTCTATATACTTTTAGGATTATAGGGTTATGAGTGTACATTTAAGTTTTTTTTTTTTTTATTTTCTATATCTTTATTTTAGTTTCATCCTTTTACATTTATAATTTCTAGGTTACCAACATAACTATGGAAGAATAAGGTTATTACGTAATAATGTTTATGTCTTCTTAATATCATTGTTGTTGTTAATTTTTTTATTATTTTAATTTAATGAATTGGAAAATTTAATGCATAGATTGAATTTTTCAATAGTTAGTCTTTTCTTTTATATAGGTTATAGGTGTATTTCAGTGTATATTAGCATAAAATGCATATGTAAATAGGTGCCTAAAATAAATTATAATAAAATAATTATATACAACAACATTTGAGTCATGCCTTTTAGCTTTTACTTAACTAATTTTGCAATTTCCACGAGAAGATACTATGACATGAATGTAATAACAATTTGATAGGCTAATTTTAAGTACATAATTCATTTTCTCATTTGTACATCAATTTTTCAATTTGCCATCATCAATTCAAGTAGTATAAGTGGAATGAATTGAGTTCTTCTTCTATGCCATGGCTTGGTTTTTTTATTCAAGACTTTATACCTTTTTATATGAATACCTCAATATGTAGATATGAACACAATTAATATATTTGATTTTGTCAATATGACTTCATAAATGATCATTATGCAGAAATTAAAATGTAAATCACAAATTGATTATCATTGCAAAAGAAAAGAAAAACAATAGTTTAGTTATGATTACGTAAACAAAATTTAAGATAATAAACAATAAAACACGAATATAGAAATTCCAAAAGATTATGGAATTATTGTGAAAGAAAGCTCCAAAATTGTAAAAATATATATCTATATTATTAAAGTGCAATAGAGGGGTTCCTTGGTATTGCTTCTTATTTTCCCAAATTACCCTTTGATAATCTTTGTATTTTATATAATTTACATGATCTAGAATATAATACATGCGTCTGAAGTTATTTCAACAAGGTTAGAAGCGTCGGTTAACCTAATTCAACTTTTATATTAAAAATAGTTGCTTTTATATATAGCATCATTTGTCATATTATTATTAAATGGTTACTTCTATATATATGTAGTCAAATTATAATAAATTATCACATTATTATTATATTTACTATGTAGTCAAACTATAACATGCCTATAATTTACCAAATCTCTCTCTTTTTCTTTCTTTCATTTGCAGGTTCATAATTTAAGGAAAATTGTCAATTTACACATCATTAGTTTATAAATTGCACATAGAGGAATAAAAACAAAAATTTAAGAAGAATTTGCAAGGATATATAGATATATATTATAAAGCACACGCACTATTTTGTCCAACTATATACATTACATTCCATTTCCAACATGCTTAAACCAAATAAATCACTAGAATTGAAATAAGATTTCATGGTCATTACTAAAAAAAGTATTGAAATTTTATCAATATAATTTAAGTTGTTGAAATTGAATGATAATATCTTATGAATCGGCTATGATTATCATGACTTACTCATGACAAAATAAATTTGGATTCAAGCAAATTTAAATGAAAAAAGGTTTTATTATTAGAGATAAATTTTATTAAGAAAATATTTACAACAAAATGATTTTGCATTTAAATAAATTTGAAATGAGAAAAGATTTTATGTTATTGATAAAATGTATAAAAAATCGTTTATCAATTTAAGGTAATGGAAATGAATGACTCATAATTGTGGTTTTTGAATTAAAATATTATCCTCATGCAAAAAATAATAAAAAATTACCTTAATATATTTTTAAGAAAATGGAAACAAATAGCATTAATGATCACTAGCATTGTTATAATGGTTTATAAATGGCATAATGATATTGTATTTAAACAAATTCAAATGAATGCACATTCATATTATTCACATTAATATTTTTTTTTGGTAGAGAAAAATATTAACTAAACACATAAAAGAATCAAGATCAACAAAAGCATGGTAGAGGAAGAAACATAACTACTCTTGGTGTAAGATCAACGAGTCTTTACCCGCACCAACACTTGTCCTTAAAACAAAGTTTGATAAAAACAAAGGAAGAAAGTCAACAAAACATATATAGTTTGGACCATCAAGGTCCCTCTTAGCTAGATAGTCAGCAGCTTCAACCTTCGATCGGGAGACCCTATAAATATGAATATTATCAAAGTGAGTAAACAAATTTTTATAATTCTGGAGGGTCTGATGACACTTATCTAGATTTACACTCGAATTAAGAAACCATGCCATAGCTTGTTGATAGTCCAATTGACAAATAATATTTTCTTGTTCCATACCAATAAATAAGAATAAAACCTTCCCTTATGGCTAATAGTTTAGTTTCCAAAGGGGAGGAATTGGAGACTTGCTTGTGAACAACTCAGAGGATAGCATTATCACAGTCCAAGCGAAGAGCTTCAATAGCTTCCTTAGTACTCCTTCAATTACTGTTCCATTGCTCTTAATCTTCACCTAGTTAATCGGTAGAGATTACTTTTTTACTTATAGAGAGTTTTGTAGCTTTTCTTTCCTTGTAGTTGCCTAAATATCATTTACTTCCTTGTGAATCACTTCTACCCAATCATCTAAGCTTTCTCTTAGTTTGAATATCTTCTTGTTCCTCTTACGCTAAATATCTCCTAAGGCTATCAGCATTATCATTGCCACGGGTGTGCTCGCCTTTCCCCAATCAATCTTTTACCTCTTCTACAATTGGAATCTGGATATCTAGCCTTTGCCATAAGCTTCTGCTTTAGTTGTAATCAATGAACACGTATGGGATACTTTTTGCTTCTATTCACTTTAAATTTTCAACTACGTATATTTATCTATATTTATAATATTAAAGCGGTTGGGTGACTTTTGTGTCTTTAATGTCTTATATTTTTGAATCTACAGTGCTATCCTCAATAGTTATCTATAATATTAAAGCTAAAGAGGGAGGATTTGACATCTTTTCATTATTGCCCAATTTGCCCATTTAATATATTAATAATACTTATATGATTTACCATTTTATAATTTTACATTATGCCCTCAATATTATTTCATTGAGGTTAAAAATATCATCTACCTTTACACAAAATAACCAATTCTATGTATAACATTTGTTATATTTGTTACCATCATATAATTGTCAATGCATTTTATTGTCATTATTTTATCGCTATATTTACCATCATTATTTATTGTTATTATTGTTATCAATTACAATAATTATATCAATTTGTATTAAATCTAATATTCTATTGTCCATAAAAAGATAAATATGCTAAGAATCATCTATTAATTGAAAATAACACATATTTCAATACACCATTTCTCACCTCTTTTGATTATGAGCAATAGTTACATGTATTCCTTTTAAAACCTATCTTCTAAACAAAACTTAAATTGCATTGAAGATTTAAACAAAAAAACATGAATATTAAATTCATGTTTTAAATGAGATCAAACATTCATTTACTTTTTATTTATACAACGATAAGAAAGGAACTTCAAGTACATTGGAAGTTTTTATAAACAACATATAATATTCATTAAATTATAAGAATTATGTTCTTATCAGGTGTAGACTTTTTATTTTCTAATATTTTTATGATCGATATCAATTATTTTTTCTTTAATTCTTTTTTGTTAACCTTTAATTACAGTTTTCATGTCAGCTACATTCTTTGTATTTTTGTTGATATTTCAAGGATCTATATATTATGAGGTAAGAATGAAGAAAATGATTAAGAGGTGAAAATCAGGAAGACAATGATATAGATTATTGATAAAGGAGTTTAGTTATATAAATGTAATAATTATATTCTTTATTCTAGTTTTTTTTTATTCCACTAATATTTTAGTGTTTACATCGATCAAAATCTTCTATTCCTAAAAATTGCCAATGTAATATTCTACTTTTAGATAAATTATATACAATAAAGTTAATTTTAAGTTAAATTCATTGTATTTACTTTGTCCATTAAATTCAATTATTATTCTAAAAATTCAATTATTTTTCATTAATATTTACCATTTTAATTTTAGGGTTGAGTCTCTCTCTCTCTCTAGAACATGCTATATTTTCTATCATTGCCACAAAGTTTATTCCATATTGTTTCAATCATATTACAAAATAGAAAACCTCAAATTTAACGTTGATTTTTAATCATTTTTGCTTTAATATACTAAGATGAATTTTTCTGAGGGTATCAAATTTACTCATCCCATCTAAATATCATGATCATGTAATATTTGTTATGAGAAATTATGAAAGTATTAAACAAAACCCATTTGCATCATGTGAGTTGGTTTATAAAATATTAATTATTATTTGTTAGTTAATGTTTATTAAAGTCTGATTTGGACAAGTGTGAAAGTTTGTGAGCTTAATAGCATATAATTAAAGTTCAATAGCATAATTGCAAAATTTTGATGTCCTATGGGTGTATATGTGTACTTTTACATAATTAAAAATCAATTATATTATACAATCTCCTAGCCCAAATGATATAAACATTGTTTGGCAAATTTAGAAGTATAATGTTGTCAATGTGTATTTGTAAAGAGTGGATTTAGATCCTCTCCGTTTGCATTTTCTCATTTTTCTCTTTTTAAATGTTGTCATATACAATTAACGATTAAAATTACTAATAAGAAGATAATGTCGTAATGTTATAAAGTAATTCAAAATCTTAAAAAAGACATGAGATATGTTTTGGTACAATAAAAGATCAATATCTAACTAAAGAGATAGAATCTAATTATCTAATCTATAAAGGACACATTGGGATATGATAGATATACATTTTCTTTTAGGTACTTTTTCTTTGAGATAGTAGTGGAATTTGAAGGAATTACTTCCCAAAAATAAGAAGACATACCCCCTTTCCTTAATAATTAACCAAAATTGCCGACAATCTAGTAGCAATCCTTTCTCTAGTCATTTAATCTCTTTCAACATCAACATATGATTAGGTGACAAACATTTATTTAATAGGATATTTACGCGATGTTTGGATCGAGAGAAAGATAGAAGGGAATGGAAAGTTAAAATTTCATAAGCACTTTTCATTGTTTGGTAACTGAAAAAATGGTGGAAGGAATGAATTTGAAAGGGAATTGTTTCTTAAGTCTACCAAAAAAACATTTTCTCCAAATTGGAGAAATTTGTTTTGAAATTACTCAATTGATTTTACAATAGAAACACAACTGTGAAGTTAAGGGGACTATTTTGACATTTTAATAAAATAAACATATCTATTGTCCATTTCTCTCTATTTTTATTCCTTTTTTTTTTCAAATAAGAGAATCTATATACTTTTTTCTTTTTTTTTTTAATTCTTTCTTTTTATTTTTGTTCATTCTCAGCCGTTCCAAGCATGGTGTTAAGGATAGGGTTATATAAGATTGGTAATGTTTTTTCTATCACACATGATATGCAGCCAATGAGACCACCTGATAGGCTGAATGGCTGAGAGATATTTTCATGGTTTATGTAACAGTACGAAAGGACAAGGACAACTCTGTACCAGCACACATGGGTGTGTCACCCAAGAATGATTTGTATTTGATGTCAGTCTCAAATTCTTGTACGATTGCTTTTCGATAGTGCTTGTACTTTTATATCCAACGATGCTGATGTGCTGCGGCCGCACGTTCGTTCTTTTATGAAGTCACTTTTGGTATTTGCCATCTTCATGAATTTATCATTGCTTTTGTTAGATATTTCTGACTTGATGATTCCATTATCCAGCTGTATTTTCTTTTTTTCTTTAAGCTTCAAAATTAAGTTACTTTTATCGGAAATTGAATTTGATAATAAATTTAATTTTACAAATGAATTACACACTATAAGAGAGATTTTAACCTAGATATTTAGCAGACGGATCCGGTGAAGGACCTCTTCCTTTCTTCATTGTTACTTACTTTTCTAACATATATTGAGAGTATGTATGTTTCTTTCACTTCAAATTTTTTAATTATAAAAACTATTAATATACGTATATGATTAATATTACTCATTTTAAAATTTAATTCCTTATTATTGTTACTAAAATTATCTTGAAAGATATTGAAGCTACTAGTTTTAAAGTAAAAATATAATGGGATTCACAATTTTTTTTAAAGAAGTGCTAAGGAACTCTTAAGGGATCATAAGCAAGTAATGTTGAGAGATGCTTAAGAGTTAAAGTCAAAGTCAATATACGAAATGAGGGAAGGAATTAGGGGCAAAGGAAAGAAAATGAAGAGGAATAGATTTAGAAGAAAAAGCTTTTCTTTAGTCTCACCAGATTTTGTCTCTCTCCAAATTGGAAAGAAAGGGAAGGAAAAGCAAAAAAAATTATTTGATTTTCAATTCTATCATTTCTTTATTTGGTCTTTTTATCTTTTATGAGTATATTGGTAATTTTATACTATACTTCATTTTTCCCTTTAGTAATAATTAGAATTTCTTTTATTTTGCCACCTTTTATTATTTAAACACATCGAAAGAAATCAAATATTTTCAAAATTCTTTCCTCTCACATTTATTCTTTCTTAAATATTTTCCTCATGTTAGATAAGTTCTTCAATATATTTACGTGGTGGCAAAAGAATCTTGTGATGTCGACATGTGAACAATATGTATCCTTACTTGTATAAAGTTTGTGAATTAGTTTTGCCATCAATTTTGACGTTAAGTTGTCATCTCAGTAGGTGAGGCTCTATGCCCTTCATTTTTGCATGAGAGCACCCTTGGCCATCTACATATTGTATAGAGAATGGAAAACAGTAAATCAATCTCTTCCATACATTGAGGGAATGATGTTTATGGCGATTTAATACATGTACAAGTCAGGGTTTTGACTAGAGTAGTCATGTGCTAATCATACATGTAATGTGTTACACATGATCTTAGAGCAGTGATGTAAGGATAATACCTAATAAGATGATTAGAGAGATAATGATAAGGAGAAGAAATAGGCAATCCCGTGCCTAGAGAATCGATGACATCAACCTTGTAGTTCTTGAGCGAATGAGATTGATTATTTGTTTGAATTGCTTATTTGATCTTAGAGAGTATGGTTCTCATAATGGAACATTGTTTCTTTGATCTCTCTAAAAATTGTAAATTAGGAGGAATGGTCAACTATTTATAGGCTTTTAGGTATGATAATATCCGTTGGATCATCTCGATGATTAATGAATAAGATGGAGCTTACACAATTCATAGTTATCTTGAATGAGTTAGCTAACGGATAAGACCAATAGCCTTCCTTATAGGTACACGAGCTTACATGAGAAAAGTTTGAGGTGGATGGATTAATTCAATGATTATTGTTTCAATCTTATTAAGTCAATTCTTCTTGAATCATCCTAATATAGACCGAATTCCTTAAGCCCTATCACCTAGCCTAATAAGTCAAGTCTAAATAAATAATATAATAAATTTCTAACTTCTATAATGTATATTTTACTTAACGTTTTCGTTTTGTTCTAAAAAATGTGGAATTCCATATGTCAAAAGTAAACATGAAGCACTTAGGGTATAGCTATCTTAAATCAATTCTTATATTTAAGACTTGACATAGCTTACTTTGATTTGATTTTCCTCTCACTCCAAAACCAATCCATAAGGTGCAGTTTAATGTCTTATGTCATTCTCAACTGAGTTTGATTGTTGCGTTTAGGAGTTATTGATTGTAAAACTTTATTTTGATTTAATTGACCATTATTTGTTTTTTTTTTTAAATAATATACCTATATGGTATAAGATCTAATACTAAAGCATTCAGAAGGAAAAAGCAATAATAGGCATCAATATTACATTAGAGGATGATGAACTCATTATTTACATTAAGAAAGAATTTCAAGTGTGTTTTAGACAACATGAATTCTTTGTCTTTCATGTACGAAATAGGAATAGTCTAAGATGAAAAAAAGATGAAGTTAAGTACCGAAGTTGCCATGGCCCAAACAATTAAGCAAGCCTCATGAATTTAAAAAGCTGGACTTTGATGGAAGGGGAGATTTATAATTTTAATAACACAGTTTCCCACTTTATTTTTGCCACTTTATGCTTTACTATCTTATGGTTTCTACTTTATTAGTATAAAGGGCTGAAAATTGCTATATCAAATATTGGGTTAAGCCCATTATTTGTTTGGATTTGATTACTTGGTTTAGGTAGTAGGATCTAAAGAGTTCAGCGCATATTTAAATAATTTAGGGAGAATTGACTTGATGGATAAGGAATAAGGATTGTTAGACTAGCTCATCCATGCACCTCTAGTAATTCTCAAGTAGACTCAATTACTTACAAGAAAGGTTATTAGCCTTGGGTTTATTAATAAGCTCATTTAGAATAGCTATGAAATAAGCAAATTCCATTCTATCTATTGATGACTGAGATAATGCCACAAATGCCATCATGTCAAGAGCTTATGAATAATTAGTCATTCCTCTTTATATGCAACTTTGAGAGAAAACTAAGAAACGGCATTGTATTTTGTGAATTTTGCTTTATAAGATCAAGCAATCAATTTTGGCAAAAAAAAAAAAAAAAAAAAGATCTAATCATTTACTCAATCTATATGATGCTTGGGATCCCTTAAGGCTATCTTGTCTATTGCTTATGCATTTGAGAAACTGAAATTGCCTAGTCCTCTCTATTGACTTACTAGCTTATAGGTTGTACTGTACCTTGTATAGAAGTGTAGTGTATAGTAAACTTGACTGTATAGGATTATTACTTATTTTCTGTTATGAGTAAGTTAGTTGAACCATCATATAAATATTCTTGTAACAGAAATAGAAGATAGATAGTTATTTTATCATAAACTTATGTTTTCCATAAGCTATCTGTTTTTCGCAACCTCTTACATCTTCTTGCAATCTTCTTGTGCTGTTGTTTAAAATCTATGTAATGTAATGGCCTATAGCATCATGGATAGATAAAGGTTTGCTATATGGTATTGAAGCTAACCAGGTATTATCCAAAGATTATACATCTCCAATACAGTTTTTTGGTCTATTACATAAGGAGAATAGAGTAAAAGATTTGTCAACATGAGTTCAACTACTAATAGTTCAATTAGTGATCCACTATATCTAAGTGGATCTAATAGTCCTGCTATGTCAATTGGAAATATCATTTTTTACGGAACTAATTACATAGCATAGAGTAAAGTAGTTAAAATGGAATTAGATGCTAAACTGAAATTAAGACCCACTAATTGTAGTTTGGTACAACTTAACGTTGAAAAATCACAAGAATTGTTGAAGTAGACTAGGTGTGATTTTATGGTGAGGTGTTGACTTCTAAACTCCATGAGTAATGACTTGGCATAAGGTTTCTTGTATGCACATTTGGCTTATGAGTTATGGACTAAAATTTTTTAGCATTATGGTATGGCTAATGGATCGCTTATTTTTCAAATCCAGTAAGAGATTTTGAACTTGAAGCAAGGGTGTCTATTAGTGCTTATTACAACAAATTAAAACGGTTCTAGGATGAATTATAAGCAATACACTCATATGCTTGTTGCGACTATGGTTGTTTGTCTAGTTGTACCTGCAAACTTAAGGATAGAATTCTTGAATGTGAATGTTATATGAGGCTAATTTAATTTCTCATGGGAGTCAATGAATGTTATGAAAGTGTATGCAATCGGATCTTATCCATGGATTCTATTCCTTTGGTGAATAAAGCTTTATACTTGCTATAGCAAGTAGAGAAGCAAAAGGAAGTCACTTCGATTATTGCAATTGATCTTAATGTGTTTGCATGCTTATTGAAAAGGGCAAAAGTTACTAAGGGATTGAATGATAAAAGAAGAGCAAAGCCACAATTGAATAAGATCTTTTGTAGGCATTGTAAAAGTGAAGGTCATACAATTGATTTATACTTGGTGAGTGGTACAAAGGGAGAAGGATCAATAGAAATAATAGAAGTGGACCTAAGAAATATGTTGCTACAGCTTCTTTTTGTAGGGCAAACATTGACATTCCTCTTGATTTGAACATGGATGATGAATTGCAGGTGGATAAATATCTTGTTTAGTTAGTTTGCAATGAAGTCATGAAATTGATGTACAATAAGGAAGACAATTCAACTGTAGAAGTTGCAGCTAACCTTGTGGAGTTTGCAGGTATGGCATCAACGTCTTCTTACTATTTTAGCAATATGAATAAGAGTATAAATTTTTAGGTAGTAGATACTAGAGCTACTGATCATATGAGTCTACATTCCACTCTTTTCCATGAAATAAAACCAATACATAAACCTATCCATGTTAAATTACCTGATGGTAGATTTCTCATAGTCACACACCATGGAACCATTGTTGTTACCAAATTTCTTTCTATTAAATGTGCCTTACCTGTATCTCATTTGTCCTACAATCTATTATCAATTCCTAAGCTCCTATATGATCAGAACTTTACAGTTGTAATTCATAAACATGCTTGTACTTTTTAAGACCAAAGTAAAGCTTTAGTATTAGCAAAGGCAGCAATAGTTGATAGATTATACATTCTTCAAGCTGATTCCAATTCACATTCCTTTGCTGATGACAATAGTCAAATAGATTAGCATGCTTTCTTTTCTGATGTTAATGATTCTTTGCTTCATTTGTTACATGCTTGATTAGGGCATCCTTCTATTTCAAAGCTTAAACACCAATCTTGTTGTAAGAGTCTGAATTTCAAGTCTTTTGTTTGTAATGCTTACCAACTAAGAAAATTTCATATATTGTCATTTCCTGATAGCAAACACAAATCTACTTTTGCCTTCCAAATGTTGCATTTTGATGTATAAGGGCCTTATGCTAGTACATCTATTTCTGGTGAAAGATTCTTTCTCACAATTGTTGATGATTTTACTAAGTCTACATGGACATATTTAATGACAAATAAACATCAATCTTGTTCCTTATTGCATCAATTTTTTTATTATGTCAAAAATCATTTCTAAGTAGTGCTAAAGTTTATGAGGATTGACAATGGATGAGAGTTTATATCTACCATGTGTCAATCCTTATTCTTGAACTTAGGAATTGTGCATCAAAGAACTATCCCATATACACCTCAACAAAATAGAGTTGTGGAGAGAAAATATAGACACCTTTTAGATACTTCAAGGGCTTTGAGTATCAATGCAAATTTGGCAAAATCATTTTTGGGGGCGGGGAGAGTCTGCTTTAATAGCCACACACTTGATCAACAAAATGCCTATTGAGAATTTAGGGTAGAAATCTCCTTATGAACTTTTATATAGCAAACCACCAAATTATAGTTATATGAAAATTATGGGTTGCTTATGTTATATTGGTGTTCAACCTACTCTTAGAGATAAGCTTGAGTGATGAGGACAAAAGTTTATCTTTATAGGGTATGCACCAACACAAAAAGGATACAAATTGTACAACTTGGTAACTCATCACATTCAAGTTTCTAAAGATATACTGTTCTTTGAGCACGTTTTTCCTTTCTATCAAAACATACATTTGACTGCTCTAAATTCTTCTGTGTTAATCCAAAAGGAATATGTTTCATTTAAGTCTTCTATTCCAGCTGATCAATCCTCTATTGTTCAACATGTTCCCATTCCAGATCAGTTTTATATTAGTCACAGTGAAGAACTTACTTCTGTTTAGAATCCTCAGTCACTACTTGCTACTACTATTGTTACTACACCACTTAGATGCTTAACTAGGTAGAAACACCCTCCTCAATGGTTGAAGAACTTTGCTTATAGTGTTAACTGTATTACATCTATTTCCTCATCCATGAATGATCTTAGCTCAACACACAATGCTTCATACCCTTTATTCACACTTGATAGTTTTTCTCATTTTCCTATCGACCTTATTGCTTCATTAGCTCATGTCCTTGTTACTAAAGAAACTACTTCTTATTCATAAGTTGCTAAACAACAAGAATGGATTGATGCTATGCAAAAAGAGTTAGATGCTCTTGAATTTAATGAAACATGGGAGTTGGTGAATTTACCTAAGGGAAAGAAAGCTATTGAGTGTAAATGGGTGTTCAAAATCAAGTATAGATAAGATGGCACTATTGAAAGACATAAAGCTAAGTTGGTTACTAAGAGATATATACAAAAAGAAGGGGAAGACTCCCACGAAACTTTTTCTCTGGTAGCCAAACTTGGTAGTGTTAGGCTTGTTCTTGCTATTGCTATTGCAAATTGTTGGCCTTTTTACCAAATTGATATTAATAATGCTTTTCTCCATGGGTATTTTGATGAAGATATCTATATAGTACCACTTAAGGGATATGATAAAGCTCTTCTTGGACAAGTTTGCAAATTAAAGAGGTCTTTATATGGTTTAAAGTAAGCTTCTAGGCAATGGAACTTAAAAATATCTAAGTTTCTTTTATCTCATGGTTTTCTTCAAACTAAGCATGATTACTTTTTGTATGCTCATGATATTAATTCAAGTTTTGTAATCATTCTCCTATATGTTGACAACATGTTGATAACTGGTTTTGATGAAGCTTTTATTTCCAAAATAAAGCTTGAGCTTGATAAAGTGTTTATTACCAAAGATTTAGGACAAGTACAGTTTTTCCTTGGGTTGGAACTTTGTCGTACTAATGATAGCCTTTTTATCAATCAGTAGAAATTTCTTTTAGACCAATTGAATGATGATGGCTTGTCTGGTTGCAAGCTTGTGTAAACTCCTATGGAAATAGCATTACGGCTTGATAAGGATTCAAGCGACTTGTTTGATAATCCTTTTTTGTTTAGACATATTGTTAGTTGATTGCTATATGCCACTATTACTAGACTGGACATTTCTTATTCTATTCAATGCTTAAGCCTGTTTGTTTTTACTCTAAGGATTCCACATTATCATGCTATGCTACATTTGTTATGCCATCTTAAGGGTACATTTCACTTGGGCTTGTTTTATCCGACTAATAATCAGTTATAGCTATCTACTTACTCCGACTCTAATTGAGGATCCTCTTTTGATCGCAAATCTTTAACTAGGTATTATGCTTTTCTTAGTTAAGCTCTTATTACTTAGAAAACTAAAAGACAACCCATTGTCTCTACCTCTACAATTGAGGTTGGGTACTGAAGTCTTGCAGCCATGACCAAGGAAGTACTTTAGCTTTCTTATTTGCTGCGTGATCTTCATGTTGTTATTACTTTTCCTATTCGTTTACATTGTGATAATAAGTATACAATCCTTGTTGCTTGCACAAATACATGAAGCATATTGATGTAGATATACATTTCATCTATGACCATATTCAATCTAGGTTCCTTCCTGTTGTACATGTTCCCTTTGCTACTCAACTAGCTAATCTCTTAACTAAGGCTATTAGTACATGAAAACTTCAACATTTTAACTCTAGGTTGGCTCTTCGGGGGGGGGGGGGGATGGACCTTGACTTACTAGTTGATAGCTTATACAGCTTATATAGTAGTATAGTGTATAGTAGCTTATATAGAAGTGTAGTGTAGTGTAGAGTAGACCTAACTGTATAGGATCATTATTATTATTTTTTTTTTATGAGTTAGTTAGTTGAAACATCATATAAATATTCTTCTAATAAAAATAGATTTTCACAAACTTTTGTTTTCCGTAAGCTCTCACATCTTCTCGCAATCTTCTTGTGCTCTTATTTACCATCTGTGTATTACAATGGCCTATAGCATCATGGACAAAGGATGGTTTGCCATATTCTCCTCCTTAATCTCTTCTAGTTATCCCATCAATTATCATTCTTATATTATCGCTTTGAAGTCATGTATAGCGTAGAACTCAGAGAACGATATGACAACTCTAATTAGACCCCAATTGACTTAATCTCTACTCTAGTTTTGAGTTATAAATATGTACTTAGGATTTAATTTATAATTAGCCAATTCCATCCCATGAGTCCCAAGAACGTTTTGTTGAGTGTGTTCACACTATAATAATACTTTGATAAATGGATTTGTTCGAAATTTGTGAGTGAAACTGTCATGTTCCGTCGTCAGTTTCGTACACCACTCGTTGGTATCATCTCTTTTGATTATTAATGAATTTTCGCTCCTCCTCTTGTAAATTTTCACCCCTTATTATTAGGTGCGTCTTTTTTTGTTTTTTTCTTCCCCCCGTTGATATCTATGTCAATCTCTTATTTCCCATCTCTCTTTCTCATTTGTTGTTTTGTGAGATCTGATATTGGCTATCTTTCACCACATATCCCAAAAAATATAGCATGACGAACTAAGGTCACATGTGCGAGTGATTCAGTGACAAAGATAACAAGTTTTTGGATGTTTTAGTGCAAGACAGCGGCGTATGTTTGAGTCTTATTGCTAATATAGAAGGAATTGGTCGCTTTGGCAACAACAACGATTTTTATTCTTGAAAACATGATGGTGACAGACACGGTTTTATAGTGCAAGCATTTAAGCTTATTGTTTGGTACTTGTGGCATGTTGTCTTGGAGAAATCGGAGTTTTGGCTTCTAAGCCGGCGATGGTGATGATAAGGTTTGTAGGGAAGGAGGCATTTTGGGGAATTTTGATAGAATTCAATTAAAAGGTGGAGATTACTAAAAAATTTTATATTTTCTTTTAACTTAGACCTAAACATTCATCCTTGACTATGTAACTTTTCCAATAATAAAGTAGCTAAAGTGGATAAGAAATATGGTAATTGGTTGAGGAAAAAATACATACTTAGTTCTTAATGTATACTTTTTTTTATTTGATTCCTTAATATTTTACAAGTTTTACAAAAATAGAGTTTAATCTCAATATATGCTACGTCTTATTAATTCTTGATAATTAATTTAATAAAATAATAATATTAAATATATTTAATAATATAACAAAGGTGCCAAAGATTTTGCGAACCACAGTCATCGTTGGTGGTTACCCCAAAGGCACGAGACAATCGGAGTCAAAACAGAAGATTATTTGCTCTATGTGAAGTGGTTGATCATATATGGTAACTAAGGAATGAGAATTTGGTTCAACGAAAAGAAATCACCCCTTGGATGCTTGGTTTTGCTATGTCACACAATCTCAAACTCTAAGTGGGAATATGGGATGATTTTCCATCCCTAAGAGATATGATAATTAAGGGGTAGAATTGGAATTCAAGAACATTTCTAACTTTTTCTCTAATTTCAAGGGGAATAAAATTTTGTATAGTCTTTAAAAAATTTACCCTCCAAAATTCATATCTCTCATTTTCCTTCCTTTTATCCAAATGAAAAAAAAAAAAACACATTGAAGATTTTACTTTTCTTTCCCTTTTAATTCTTTCCTTTATCCTAAACATAGGCTAAATGGAAGCATGAAGAATGAAACTTCGATATGCAATTTGATTTAATTTAGAAATTTTGCTGATCACTTTTAGTCTGGAGTGATCAGCCAACCAAGGTCGCTTGGATTTGTAAAACATTTTATTGCATTTTTTTTCTTTTTTTAATTAGCTTTTATTATATTATATAATAAAAATATAAATATGTGCTATTATTTTATTGAATCAAAAGTTAAATATATTACAGATAAACAAAGAATTGATGGAAGTTGTGTTTTTATATAAATTGACAAACATTGAGACTCAAGTAAAAAAAAAAAAAAAAAGAAATCGATGACTTAAGTAGAAAAGTAAGTAGCTTATAACTGATGTGATTTTTTTTCCTCATAATTTCATTGTAGTATTAGCATGCTGATGATTGGAACCATCCTGAATATTGTATTTACTTTTGGTTCATGTTGAGGAAGCATCTTCATTGAGGATCCAATAAACCCAAGCCTCCGAAAAGAGCAACCAAACAAATTTCCGTACATCACATATAATTCATAACTCAACCACGTAAAACAAACCAATAACACACACAGCACCTGGGTCCAGAACCCACTTTAGACCGTGAATAAAACAGAAGAATAAATTTACAAAGGAAAAAAAAGAAAAGAAAATAAAGATGAAAATTCTTGTATATATCAGTGGGCCGGTGCCGCCGAAAGAATAAAGAGCAAGGAAGTTGTTTTTATATTCTACCTTATATTAATAATATTAATATTAATAACATGTTCATCCTTTTATTACATTAAAATAATACCATAAGATTCATTAGGGTTGACACTTGTAGAAACTAGCCATCGTATGTTATTTGATTTTTCTAAGGAAGGGGTGTGTGAACTTCCGACAAGCTTCCACCCTTGTGACCTTGAATTCAACCTTAAAGACTAAATTGGAAAAAAAATAAATAAAATAAAAAGAAGAAGAAGAAGCAAGAATTAGGCCATGTTTGAACATTCCTAAGTGGGAATATGGGATAATTTTCTCATAAGATTTCTAGCTCATCACCTTGCATAGAATAATCGGATATGATATCTGTCCGGGATAAGATATGACAAACTTCATATTTTGGTTGATTAGTATGAGAGATCAATAAAGCTATAGATTGAATGAGATTTTTTTTTTTTTTTTTATTATTGTCAATGTCTCTTTAGTTATACATTATCATATATAAGAAAAAAATTACTAAATAAGCACATATCAATTGTTCTTCACAGATAATAGTATGTGATTGAAACTTGAAAGTGGTACAAATAATGACACACCAATTAAAACAAAATACTTAGTCATGCATATGTGATTGATAACCGGGAAAAAAACAAAAATCCTTAGAAGGTAATAAGATTAGGCTTTTCTTAGCCCTATTTTCTTTTTATCCGACATTTTTCTATTCTCGTGAAATTAGATATAACAGATTACGAATTCTATGGAATCTTAACATATAAACTAAACCTAGGTGTATGCGGAGCCCAGACAAAATAATGAAGCTTTCTATTATGTACCAGAACAAATACGATTCAAGCCTTGTCAACCCATAGGGGCCATAAACATCGTCTAGGGTTTTTTGGCTTTTTTTTTTTTTTTTTTAACTATTATTACAAGTACTGAAGTAAAGGAATGGGTAAATTAATTATTTTTGTTTGAAAATATCTATATTATTAAAGTTAGAAGATCCTTAAGTAACTATTATTTCTAAAAATTACTATTCAGTCTTTAGTTTCATAATATATAATAGTAAAATTAACTCTTATATCAACTATCAATTAATTTAATAAAGATATACTTATTAATTACTTTATGTCCATATTTTTTTAACCATTTTTTCTCTCCTGTTATTAACTGTATCATACATATTATCTCCACTTATTTCTCAACCCCTATTTTTCCAGTTAAATTGCAACTTTCCTTTCTCTAAAGCTAGAATCGTCTCCCATACATGATAAAAAGTCACCATGGTTATTTAAATAAAATTTATTATAATTTTATTTGTTATGCTAATGCATTTATTTCATAGCATATGCGATGCGGACTACATCTGCTAGTATAATCTATTGAAATAGTATTTACATTCGATAAAATAAATCACCGCTGAAAGTGAAAATCTATCGCTGGCACATTCGTCCTATCGCTAACGTGAAATAATATATTCTTATCTGCAGCTTGATGGTGCGTAAATTAAAATTAGGATAAATTAATTATGGGTTACACTCTAAGTAAAATACGTCAAGCAAATGAATGAATTAAATTAGGGTTAAACAATCAGGTATAAGGGAAACACAAGTAAGCCAACGAACTAAATTAGCAATTTAGCATTAGATAACGACACATGAATTTAACTCTGGACCTTTTCCATCATAAATCTAGATATATATAATTAACCTATCTAAAAGTTTCAACTGGCAGACCTGTTGTAGATTTGAATGCATTATTTTGGTCTGAATATTAAATTAACAATTATCATTGCGAAATAACTATTCGTATCACTAAAACAAGCATCTTGAAAATTGATAAGACATAAGTAGTAGCTGTAGTCAAAGTTACTACTTATATTTTGGGACATCGCGATTCTTGACTAATTGCCTTTTTGAGTTAGCCTCGTACAAAGTTATCAGCTTTTCCCGTAGTTCATCCTAATTGTATATGCATCTTTTCAATTTATTATTTCTCAAATTTCTTTAATTTATCTTTTTATAATTTATCTTTTTAAAATATTACCATATGAAATTTACGGTTGAAATTATAAGAAAGAAGATGATTTTATAATGACATCACGGTATATTAAAAAAATCTTGATAATCTTAGACATTAATTTATAAATTAAGAGAAATCAAGAAAAGAAAAATTGAGAGAATCCATCCATTCGAATCATGTACATATTAATAAAACATCAATTCTAACACATTTATAATATCCCAACCTTACAAAGGTGAGTTGCTAAGTGAAGAAGTAATTATTTAACCTTTTTATTTACTTGACCCAAAAATTTTTAACTAATACTAATATAATATTTATTACCTTAACTTTAAATTGTTATTAGTTTAATTTCATCTATGATATATATGAGGCTTACAATTACAATCTTAATATTGCTATGACTTGGATGCATCATAGTGCATAATGGATAAGAAGGATACTTTGTAATTAGACGCTAATTAATTTTAAGGCAGCAGCTGCCACTTGACACGAATTAAACATTATAGAAGATATAACATATATTATTGATATATAATAGACCATATGATAGGGCATATTTTCTGTACGAGGATTAATGATTGACTCGGTGACATCTGTATCCATGAATAAGTGCATACATATCCATAACAAATCACATGTGGATATGCATGCTTTGCTGACTCGTTCCCACGTCTGAGTTGTACTTCTGGACGCTTATTGGCACCGTTCACAATCACATTCTAGAGTTTCGGCCGGTACGGTGTAGTTGGATCTATCTGGACAGAATAAAACGGGAAAACCCTTCAGCTATTTTATACATTCGACGCACGGAATCCTTGTTTATAAAAATCTTTTAATTTACCTGAAAATCAATTCTCCAAAAAGTATGAATCAATGTGTTTAATAAAAAAACTTTGTGCGCGCATATGAATATGCAAACTGCAGACGACTTATATTATTAATTGAACAAATAACATAATCATCATGGTATTATTTAAGAGTTATTTAAGGTTAAGTTAGCATACAAGCATTTGATTTTAAATAGAAAGATCCTAAGATATAAGTACCAAGATTAAACATGGATTCCAAAAATAATTGGTCTCATATTGGAGTCACAACTCGTATCAGTTGTTAGATATATAACTAGTTTATTATTATCATCTATGATAGCATCTCGTACCATTAGGATAACCCATTAACTACTTCCCCCAATGAGACACAACTCATATTAAAACAATTAGCCATAGCAACAATTTGCTTATACCCTACCAGCAGTTTAGTGCCTAAACAATTAACCACTTCACTTTGACGTCTGACCCCTAATAAGCAGTTAACATCTAGTTCATAAACCATATGGTCGGTTACGGTTTTAGCATGAGCATAAACAGTATACAATAATCGTTTGTTATAGCTAAATGTGTATTAGATCCATTATTATAACTAACGTAGTGTAAATATTATTTATTTTGTACATTATCTTTTGTATAGCTTTTGTATTTGGGGCATAGGGTACTGATATTACTGGACTATAGTTAGTTAATTTTGTTATTTTAGTTGCTACTATAAAAATATTAGAACAGGAGATACAAAATAGATACTCAACTCAATTACTTAGTTTTCAATTCCATTAAAATTTTCTCTCCATTTTCGTTCGTCACTTTTGTTGCAGATCACATCAGTTTGAGTCTAGTTCAGAATTTGACATGATATCAAAGCACATGGAGATGTGCATCAATTGTTTTTGTTCTATAGTTTTGTCTTTCATATTGTTCAACTGAATACAATTATGGCGATACAAATTGATCAATATGAAGGATATTCGATAAATTTTGATCCATTGTTCTTATCAGGTTTATACAATCCAGGTATGAGTTTAGGAAATGTCATTTTTTGTTGTTGCCAATGGGAAATATCATTTTCAATGTTCAAATTTCTTAGGATGGAGTAAATCTACTGAAGTGGCATTAGGTGAAAAACAAAAATTAGGATTGATTTATGGTTTCGTTAGAAAACCTAATAAGAACTGATGTCTTGTGTTCATAAATGTATTAAAATATTTATTATATTTTTAATGCGTAAAGTAATGACGACAAAGAAAGGAAAGAAATTGCACTGATTGCTCTAGATGTAGAGCATTGCTAGATACGGCTATGTTGGGCCAACGATGTTTTTGTATTTCTGCTTGATTTTTGTATGATCATTACAAATCTTTTGTATTGAGGAATATTGTTAGTTGCATAGAAAATTGCCCCATGTGATAATACAAATGCTAGTAGGACGTGTCATTGGACATGTGCCCTCCTGTAACAACTTTTTCTTATCCTATCCTATTACTAAAGAGGCTCGAGCCTCACATTTTTATAATGGGATCTCCTAACGAGGTTCGTAGCCTAGCTCCATCTTCTAATTTACTAGAAGATGCATCTAAACTCCTCTAAAGACAAGACAACGTCACTTTAACTTGAAACATGTTGTCCACAATTCACATTAGAAAACCTTAATTTCTTACGTTGTCATACAAGATCTCCCCCCTCTCAAAAAACCGTTGACCATAAGTGATAGAAATCAAACTACATTATCTTTGACCTAAGCCTGAGCACGAGGGTTTAAGAACTTAGTAAGGCGCATTCTCCTTTTCTAACCAACACTTGAAGAATTTGAGCTATTTCTATCTGCCAATTTGGTGCCACTTATGAGTCAAGCCTCTTGTGCTTATCAATTGTCTTTGAATGCTAACTTGAGGAGTGCTTAGCTAACAGCTTAGCTCACTCACCAAGCTACTCGACCGACCTTATTTCGAGCTGCCCAGAAGACGTCCGAGCTCAATTTATCTTGGAAGAATTTGCAACACAGCTTGGCACCAACTAGCTTGATCATACTCGTTTGTTTGTTTCTTTTAGAAGCCCACCTATAGCTGTTGGCTACATATTTGAGCCTTTTGTGAGTGGAATTTGCTGCATAAATCATATGTTTTCCTA
The DNA here is from genome assembly GCA_024138015.1 of Lumnitzera littorea. Taxonomy (NCBI): domain Eukaryota; kingdom Viridiplantae; phylum Streptophyta; class Magnoliopsida; order Myrtales; family Combretaceae; genus Lumnitzera; species Lumnitzera littorea. The sequence goes on from JAMXBB010000008.1 coordinate 12,570,411, forward strand.
ATTTATCTTTTGTATCGTTTTACATTCCTTGTATTTTACTCATTTTGGGCATTACCTTTTTTTTTTTTTTCCATATTTAATAGGTTGCCTTAGATTTACGGGTATAAATACCCTTATATTTTGTAGCCGCATGAGCATCTTGACATTATCAAATATATTTAGCTTTCTCTCTTTGTGAACATTCCTTTGCTTACTTAACCTCTTTACTCTTATCCTAACCTTTGAGCAAAGCTAAGTAATGAGTACTTTCTTGAACTACTTTTGTATTATAATGAGCAAGTTTAAGAGTCCTTGGTGGTTTCTTGGTGCGTTATATCCTAGGAGCTAATCATGGGATTTTGCTTATTTTCGCGCATTTTACCCTCATTTCAAGCTTTCTATGAGCTTAGAGTCGTTCCCCAAATCCAACTGTCTTCGTTTGTCCTTAGTGTGATGCATCATCTTGATATTATAGTAGAGATTCATATAAGTAAGTCCCTGTCGTGTTGTATTATTGCATTACTATGTGATTACTATTTGAGTTTAAAGTGTGTTGAGTAGTGAAGTAGCTGTTGAGGTTATGTTTAGGTTAACTATTAGCGTTTGAGTGAGTAGTGGAAGTGGTGGTTTTGTGTTATTATAGTGGTTATTGTGCAATATTTTGTTATACTTCATTTTAAGCTGTGGAAAACAAAGAAAATAGTAGTTGAATATTTCTGTGTTAGGTCTGACGAAGTTACTAGTGGTGTTAGATTTCTATAAGTAAGATTTAGTTGAATTGTGGGTTTAGTTTCTATGTAGTTAGTGGGTTGATAGATTGAAAGTGATTGTATACTATTTCTAAGTGATACGAGTATTACTATTGTGAAAAACACAAGACTGAGTGAAGAATTATTGACTCAAGTGTTAATGATAGTATTGGATATGACAATAGCGATGCCATTTATCATGGTTGACAAAACACCCCTAGAAGCTTCGACAAGCGACCTGAAGAAATGGCTAACTTGATAGCAGAGTTGACCTCAATTGTACATGCATTAGCCTCCCAACCTGTTGAGGTAATTCAAAATACTTCTTAAGTTGCGCTTAAAGTTGGAGGTATTCCATAAGATGCTTGACCTATCCGTAGGTAATACCTAACTCAGTAAGACCAAGGTAGAGGAGTAAGAGGACATGTGTGAAGAAGAATAGATTTAGGTAAAATAGACAAGGAGGAAAGAGATGAGCATTATGAAATAGAGAATAAAGCTCGTATACTACGAATTGGATTAGGTGTTATCTTGACTTGTGCATTAGGTGTTATTTGGGGACGAATTGGATTGTGATAGGAATTAACCCCATGGACCAATCACAAGAAGCTAAGCTAGAAGACTTTAAGGGCTCACATGGAAAATACTAACTCTAAACCATAGCCGAGATGGGGACTCTTATCTCGATCTAACCACTTGTCGACCTATCTTTCAGATCCTCACGTATATCCAACATGTTCCTGCCTAACCACAAAGTCCTAATCCAAAAGACAGCCTAAAACTAATCGAGTTGAGTTACTAACCTGACCTACTAGCGTCTAACTTCAAGACAGTTGACCTTTTATTAGGTTGATTGGCTCCCGACTTAACCTAGATCAGGTCAACCCCTGACTGTAATACATTCCTTCTTCTGCCTAAGTTGTATCATATTCCAAATGTCCAGCTACCAAGCGACACATGTCTCCTAACACAATATTCCAAAATGATTCTTTCTTTTTCATATTGAATATTCTTTGTCTTTTTTACCCTTTTTTAGTATAACTCATGTAACCTAATTGTAAAATACCCTTTTGTCTTTTCATACTTGTAGATTAACCTTAGTAGGTAAGTATATAAACCCCCACTTTCCTTGTATGGACATTCATATCCTTTTCAATACAGAAAATTACTCATTTGAGCAACCTTAGTGTTCTCATATTTCAACTCTTATCTATTCCCTTTAGTAAGGAGTAGTGGTGAGTGACTCTTCAATTCGGATTGGTATGTCATATCCGGTAGATTGTAGGCTGAGTAGGATTGAGTGGTGAGTCATATCCATTCGATAACTGCTCGAGTTTTGCTAGTTTCTTTTTTGTTTCCTTTTCGATTCATTTGTTATGGTGCTTCTCCATTTGTACAACTTCAAAGATGTATTAGCTTCGTTGGTATTAGAGCACGGTTTCGTGAAGGAGTGTATTGTGAATCGTGACCAAGAACAGATAAGGCTGGTCACTAGATGGGTTCAAGCTTGCAGAAAGCTTGAAAAGAGTTAATGAGGAAAGGGTAAAAGCGAAGAATGAAAAATAGTAAGTAAGATCTACAAACAGCTCTAGAGGATATAACGCACTAATAGAACTTTTGAAGAATCATGGCACAATTCGATATGACACACGAATTGGTCCAATAAGGTTACTCGCCACCTAACTTTACTTAAGGGAAATGATGAGAGTGATGTTGAGAGTAAACAAATAGTATTTACATAAGGAAGAAAGTACTCAAGTGTATTAAAGGTAATCTCCCTCTTGCAGCTACAAGTATAAGGGTACTTATAATCGTAAGTTAAGGCAACTTACCTAAAAGAGAAAAGACAATAAGGATATTTCCTAAAGAAGCAACGTACATGATACAAAAAAGGTAAAAATGAATATATAAGGAAAACAATCATTGGTACTAAAAATTCTACATATGATACTGTACATGTAGTGATGCAGCATTGGCAAGGTTATTAGCAGATGCGGAAAAAAAGTACAGACAGATGGACTTATCCAAGCAGAGATGACTTAGTCAGTCTGGATTTTCTATCTTTCGGCTTCTTAATAAGGATGATGCCGAGTGATAGGTTAGACTTGGGATCAAATCCAAATGGTGTTCTCTCAGATCTCCGTTAGGGTGATATGGACGTAGGTCGGCAATGTTGAAGGCGTAAAAAACCCCATAGTCCTCAGGCAGTTCTAACCTGTAGGCATTGTCATTGATTTTATGGAGGATTTTGAAAGGTCCTTCCGTTCTTGCAGATAATTTGTTCTTCCTTTTGTTCGGAAACCATTCCTTGCTGAGGTGTAGCCATACCAAATGTTGCAAATTGTGACTAAGAACAAATAAGGTCGGTCGTTGAATGACTCTAAGCTTGCAGAAAGCTTAAAAACGGTTAATGGGGAAAGGCATGAAAGGAGTAACAATAATGAGTGAAATAGTAAGCAAAAACCTACGAACAGCTTTAGAGGATATGACACACCAATGGAACTTTCGAAGACTCACGGCACAATTCGATATGATGCACAAATTGTTCCAATGAGGTTACTCGCCACCTAACATTGCTTAAGGGAAAGGATAAGAGTGATGCCGAGAGTAAAAAAACAGTGTTTACACAAGGAAAAAAGTACTCAAGTGTATTGAAGGTAATCTCCCCTTATTACAGCTGCAAGTACAAGGGTATTTATACTCGTAAGTTAGGGCAACTTGCTCAAAAGGGAAAAGACAATAAGGACATTTTCTAAAGAAGCAATGTATATGATACAAAAGGGTAAAAATGAATATACAAGGAAAACCATAATTGGTGCTACAGATTCTACAAATGATATTATACACGTGGCAACGCTACATTGGCGAGGTTGTTAGGAGATGCGGACAAAAACTACGGACAGATGGGCTTGTCTAAGCAGGGATGGCTTAGTCAGTTTGGATCCTCTATCTCTTGGCTTTTCGGCAAGGATGATGCCAAATGATTGGTTGGTTTGGCATCAAAGAGTAATCAACAACTCAGCATATCGTAGAATAATGAGCGGTTATGCGGTACGGCATTAAAAGTGACTAGGCAAGGAAGTACTTGACCTCGAGAGGGGTTGGTTGGAATATAAGGATTCGTCGTGTTGGCCTTTCTAGTCCTCAGGCTCGGCTGCGAGTCAGAGGTCCCATAGTTTGATTCCCATCACCAAGTCTCCCGGCTGAAATTGTTTGGCCGACTTACCCTTGATTTTTTCTCACATTCTTTTGGTAGCTTGGTCGATGTGCCGAGTGACCTTATCATAGATATGCTGAAGAGATTGTACTTTGGCTGAAGCGTTAGGGTCCTTTTGCGTGGGTACTGGTATAAGGGTGTATTCGACCACCTCGAAGGGAGTCTGCTTAGTGGTGTCATGTACGATTTAGTTATAAGCGAACTCAACTACTAGTAGGCAAACGTCTTAATCAGCCAAGTTCTTACTTATTACAGCTTGAAGCAGTAACCCCAAAGTACGATTAACCACCTTTGTTTGGTTATCAATTTGGGGGTGACATGAAGTATTGAAGAATAATTTGGTTCCTAGTTGACGTTACACGATTCTCTAGAAATGGCTCAAGAACTTCAAGTCTCTATCGGAGACTACACTTCTCGGTATGCCATATATCCGCACAATCTCCTATAAGAAAAGAGAAGCAATAGCTGAAGCGTTGTTAATTTTGGTACAGGGTACAAAGTGTGCCATCTTACTAAACCAATGCATGATAATCATTACAGAATCTTTGCCTCAGTTAGTTAGCGACAGTCCGAGAACAAAGTCCATACTCAATTCAATCCATGGCCTTGTTGGAACAGGTAGGGGCATTGGTTTCCCTTGTTCGACTCGGTACTTAGCCTTTTTGCACCAGCACAACTTTCGACAACTTGGTGCACATCTTTTCTCATTCTCGACCAAAAGAATCAGCCATTCAATAGTTCACAAGTCCTCTTCTCTCTAAAGTGTCCGGAGAGTCCTCCACTGTGGGCTTCCTCGATTAATAATTTCCGTAGGGAATAAGTCGGCATGCACAATTTCCCCCTTTAGAACAAATAGCTATCCTCTACATAATACTCATCTATTGTCCTTCCATCTATGCATCACGAAATTATTGGTGTAAAGTGTGGATCCCTACAGTATTGTTCTTTGATACTTACAAAACTAAACAGCCTGGTCTATAGTTCTGATAAGAGCGCATGCCTCCACGAAAAAGCGTTTGTAACTATGTTACTCTTTCCTTGATTGTACTATATTACGAAATTGAATCTCTTAAGGAATTCAACTTGCCTTGCTTGTTGCTTCGACAACTTGGTTTGACTTCGGAGGTACTTTAGCAATTCATGGTCAGTATATAGGACAAATTCTCTTGGCAGTAACTAATATTACTACACTTGCATTGCTCGGATCAGTGCCAAAAATTCCTTGTCATACATAAAGTAGCTCAGCTGTGGTCCTTAGAGCTTCTCACTATAGAAAGTAATTGGTCAGCCTTCTTACATTAGGACAGCGCTTATTCTAACCACCGATGTATCACATTTCAGCTCAAAAGTTTTATCGAAGTTAGGTAGTATAAACATTGGGGCAGAGGTCAATCTTCCTTTTACGTCGGCAAAACTCCTCTCCTCCCTTTCTCCCCATTGGAAGTCAGTGTTCTTCTTTGTTAGCTTGGTAAGTAGCGCAATGATGGTGTTGAAATTCCTGATAAATTTTCTGTAAAACAATGTTAGTCCATAGAAACTTCTTACATCGGCACAAGTAGTAGGAGTTGGCCACTTGGAAATTGCTTTGATCTTCTCATCATCGACTCACAATCCTCCTCCATTGACTACATACCCCAAAAATACCATTTCCTCCTAGTAGAATTAACATTTCTTCAAGTTATTGAATAGTCTCTCGGTACGAAGGATATCTAAGATTACTCTAAGATGTTCACAGTGACTTAGCATGTCGACATTATAGACCAGGATATCGTCAAAGTAAACCACGACACACTTCTCAATGAGATGTCTCAGCACATGGTTCATAAGTCTCATAAAAGTGCTCGGGACATTTGACAAGTCAAAGGGCATGATCATCCACTCGTAAAGTTCATATTGAATCTTGAACACAGTCTTCCACTCATCTCCTAACCTTATGTGGATTTGATGGTAGTAGACCTGAGATCAATCTTGCTAAAAATCTTGGCTCCACTCAATTCATCCAATATGTCTTTTAGCCTTGAGATCGGATACTTGTATTTGATCGTGATTTTGTTCATTGTTCGGCTATCAACATACATTCGCTAGGTTTCATCCTTCTTCGGCACTAGAAGTGCAGGTATAACATAAGGGTCGAGACTTTCTCTTACATAACCTCTCTCTAGCAACTCATTGACTTGATGTTGGAGTTCATAAACCTACTCAGGATTCACTTGATAAGTTGGCTTATTCGGTAGTGAAGCTCCGGGTACTAAGTCAATGTAGTGCATTATGCCTTAAGTTAAGGGCAACCCCTCAGGTAACTGTCCAAGGAACAAGTCGGCATAGTCATCTAGCAACTCCTTGATTTCTTAGGGAAGCTCACCTCGCTCCTTCACTTCTAATAGTCACTTGACCAACAATAAGGTTAGCTTATTAGCATTAATGGCCTCTTGGAGCTCAGCTTTACTCATCACTAGAGCTTTCTTCGATCCATGAGCGAGTTTTGCCTATAGCTTATGAACTTTTCTTGGTGGCATCGGATTCAGTGTGATATTCTGATCATCCTTTTCAAACACATATGTGTTTGTAGCCGTCATGTATAACTCTCATGTCAAATAACTATGGCCTACCCAGCAATACATGGGAAGCACACATAGGCAGTACGTTGCAGAGGATCTGGTCAAAGTAATTCTTTATAGTGATCGACTACAGTATTTACCGAATGACATGTAATGCTCCTTTCTCACTCAATCAGTGCAACTTGTATAGCCTAAGATGTGCAACAATTGGTAACTTCAGTTTTGAAACAAGATTGGCTGATGCCACATTCGTACAACTTCCATTATCTATAATGAGAGCACACATTTGATCATTCACCTTGCATGTAGTATGAAACAAATTCTCTCTTTGTTCCTCCTCTTATGAGGGTTCTACACTTATAGTACGCCGGACAACTATGAGTAACTGGTCTAAGTCCTCGGGAAACACGTTCTCCTCAATTAGTTCTTTCTTGGAATTTTCTTTCTCGATAAGAACCTCATCTTCCTCAGGTTCTTCATTCGTACTCTTACTTCTAACTTTGGGATGTCTCCCTTAATGACCATCGTCTTTTGGTTCGGGCATTAAGCAGCCATATGTCTGAACCCTTGACACTTAAAGCACTTGATCTGGCTAGTCTTTTTGCCAGACCCTTACCCCTTCTCATACGTTCGGGTAAGTACTACATCTTCAAGTTAGCCTTTTTGCTCGACTCTAATACTCTTTTACTTGGCTCGATATTAGATTAAGCTCAGTGACTTGCCTATCTTGGTTGGCTAGTTGGAATTCTAGTTGTTACTCAATTCCTTTTTTGTCTCTCTACTCGCTGGGCAATCTTAACAGCTTTATCCATTGTATTTAGTCATTGGAGCTCCACAATGTTTAGGATATCTCCTCTCAATCTAGTAATAAATCTTGAGACTATTCGGGCTGGTGGTTCCTCTACTTCGCATTGTATCATAAGCATTTGGAATTCTTGAACATACTCATTAATAGTTCGGCCTCCCTATCTCAGCTCCTGAACCCGAGTGAAAGTATCTTAGAGATATGTTTTTGAAATGAATCTGTTCTTGAGCACTTTCTTCATCTCGAGTTAGGTGTTAATCTCTCAGTACCCTTCTCTTCTTCTCATGGCTTAAAATTTTTTCCATCATATGGTGGTTTATCCGAAGAATTCAACAGCAGCAATCCTCGCTTTCTCATAATCCTCATATTGATAGTAATCAAACATACACTCCACCTTCTCTTCCCAATCCAGATACTAGTCAACATTCCCAAATCCATTGAAACTCGGAATTCAAAGCTTCTCATGATTGGATGCTTTGGGGACTCATATACATTCCTCTTCAAAATACTCTTCCTCCTCATTAAGCTCTCTCAGGTTTATTTTTCACCTTACTTGTTTGTCAACTCCTCTACCTTGAACTGGTCGAGTTAGGTTTTGACCTTTAACAGGTTGAGCAACTTGTGGAGTGTTTTGTGCGGCCTCAGTGGGTTAGCAAGACAATGTATCAATAGCTCAGGATAGATCTACCAATAGGTTAGCTACCTCATCAAGTCCCTCATCAGTACTTATAGGAGTTCCTTGAGATTGTCGTCTATGGTGGACAACTGCACTGTCATCACCAGCACTAACATTCATACTTAGGTCTATCATCTTTCCTCACAGATTCAAATGAACATAGTAACCGACTTTATTTCATACACGCAAAACAAAGCACAATAGAACTTCAAGAAGAACTAACTATAGTTCACACAAAACCTCCGTTCTGATACCAAGATGTTGCGAACCGTGACTAAGTACAGACAAGGGCAGTTACTGGATGGGTTTAAGCTTACAGAAAGCTTGAAAAAAGTTAATGGGGAAAGGTACAAAAAGGTGAAAGTGAAGAATGAAAAACAGTAAGCAAGACCCACGAATAGCTCTAAAGGATATGATGCATCAATGGAAGTTTCGAGAACTCACGGTACAGTTCGATATGATGCACAAATTGGTCTAATGAGGTTACTTGCCACCTAACCTTGCTTAAGAGAAAGGATGAGAGTGATGCCCAGAGTAAACAAATAGTGTTTATGTAAGGAAGAAAGTACTTAAGTGTATTAAAGGTAATCTCCCCCTTGTAGCTATAAGTACAAGGGTATTTATACTCATAAGTTAGGGCAACTTGCTCAAAAGGGAAAAGACAATAAGGGCATTTCCTAAAGAAGCAATGTATATGATATAAAAGGGTAAAAATGAATATACAAGGAAAACAATAATTGGTGCTACAAATTTTACATATGATACTATACACATGGCGATGTTTGATTGGCAATGTTGTTAAGAGATGTGGACAAAAAGTATGAATAGATGGGCTTATTCAAATAGGGATGGCTTAATCAGTCTGAATTCTCTATCTCTTGACTTCTCAGTAAGGATGATGCTGAGTGATAAGTTGGCCTGGTACTAGAGCATAATCATTAACTTGGCATATACAGAATAATGGGCGGTCATACGGTACGGCATGAAAGGTGACTTAACAAGAAAGTATTTGACTTCAGCAGGGGCTAGTTAGAACATAAGGATTTGTCATGCTAGGCCCTCTAGTCTTTAGGCTTGGTTGTAGGTCAGAGGTTCTGTAGCTTCATTCCTATCAGAGTGTATAAAGTTGCAGTAACGTTTTGTTTGCTTTACTATTAGTAGCTACTATGTTCCTTTCATAGCTACTTTAATGTGTTGGTGTGATAGCAAGTGTAGTTTCATTGTTACCCTGTTTTACTCTATTTTTCATCACAAAAACAGAGTAAGTTCATTTCTACTCTGTTTAGTGACTATTGGATATTAAGGTTGTTAGTAGTTTATTAATTTGTTCGAAATAAGTTTTACACTATGTCAGATTCAAATATTCAAGGAGTTATTGGTGACCAAGGCAGTAGTGGTTAACTTAGTCATGGTCATAATGGTAGTAACACCCCATAGTCTATTGATGATAGACTTGATAGGCTTATAAACCTTGTTGAGAGTCTAGTCACAGCAATGCAAGTAAATAGGCAACAACCCCAAGGTGTATAGTTGCTTGATCCATAAGAGAATGCCCCTAAGAGACCTTATAGCCAAGGCAATCAAACTAATCACTTAGTTTGACTATAGCAAGTTAGAGGAGTAGCAGGCTAAGCTGCTAGGTGAAGATTAGAGATGAAGGAGATTGAAGAAGAAGATGAGGAACTAGATGTTGAAGAATTTGGGGAGGAAAGAGAGGAAGCTAACTATTACCCATTACTAAGATGAGGATGCTAAGCTTCTTGAGAGCTAGATAATGTTAAGGTTCAAATCTTACCCTTTAGTGAAAGTAATGATGCCGATGAATACTTAGAATGGGAAGAGAAGGTCGAGAAGGTGTTTGATTGTTACGGATATATAGATACTATCAAGGGCCGACTTGCTGCATTAGGGTTTACTGGGTATGCGATAATGTGGTGGAAAAATCTGAATGCAGCCTAAACAAGCTATAGAAGAAAAGGTGTCAAAACTTAGGATGAGATGAAGAGGTTATTGAGGAATAGATTTGTGCCCGAGACATACCTGCAAGATACGTTTGCAAAATTGCAAGAGCTTCACTAAGGAAACTAATCTATTGATGACTATGTCAAAGAGTTCTAGATGATGATCTAAGCCGATGTGGAAGAACCAGAAGCCCGTACAGTATCAAGAGTCATTTCCAGACTTAAGTATGAGATTTTAATATCGTTGAAGTACAGGGGTTTTATACTTTAGATGAGGTGATCAAAATAGTATAGAGGAGAAATGTTCCAAGCCGACTTGGGCAAACTTTCTCCCGAGCTCCCATATTGCATTGACCTATTCAAGCCGACTCGAGGAGGCCATACTGAGTTAAGGAAAGGAATGATTGACTTGATGAATGCCGAGCAAACCAACATGGTTGAACAGGACAGTCGAGCTGACTTAAGACTAAGCCAACCCTGAGAACCTATGAGTAAGGCTAGCCATCCGTATGGAAGACCAGTGGGGTGAAGTGTTTTAAATACTTAAGCTTCGGACACATGGCTATTGAATGTTCGAATTGACGTGTCATGATACTTCGAGGAGACATGGTGGATAGTACTGACGAGAGTGACCCTGAGGAAGAAAAGAATGTTGGAGAACCCAAAGTGAGAGAGGAAGAGGAGACCTATGTCTATGCCGACCAGGAAGAAGTAATGACTTTAGTCCAAAGACGAGTCCTGAGTTCCTTATTGAACTCTGAGGAGGACTAGAGAGAGAATCCATTCCATACCAAGTGTACCGTCATAGGCCAACTGTATACAATCATCGTAGATGGAGGAAGTTGTACTAATGTCGTTGCATGGTCCTTTGTGCAGAGGTTAAGTCTGCCAAGCTCAAAGCATCCCTAACCCTATAAGCTACATTGGCTTCATGATAAGGGTGCTTTACACATAACTGAATAAGTAACCATGCTGTTCACTGTTGGAAATGTATACTTAGATAAAGTAATGTGCGATGTCGTCTTTATGGGAGCTTCACACTTGTTACTTTGATGACCTTGGTTATTCAACCAACGTGTCACTTACAACGGGTATAAGATCACTTATGCCTTTGTTAAGGATGGAAGGAGAATAGTATTGCAACCACTAACCCCATCCTAAGTAAGTGAAACCCATAATTAGCTCACCCGAGCTAGTAAGAAGAAAGCCTTAGTGATGAGTCATAGGGAGCTTCGATCTGCTGAGAAGGCTGATGAACCGATGTTGTTGATTAGAAGATTGATGGAGATGAGGGAATTGCCGAATGTCCCAAAAGAAATTTGAAGATTGCTAAATGAGTTCTTCGACCTATTTCTAGAAGAAGTGCTTAAAGGATTGCTACTAGCCTAAGGCATAGAGCACTGTATTGATTTATAGCCAAGCGCCGCCCTATCGAACTGACCTGTGTACAAGATGAACCTTGAGCAAGTTGCCGAACTAAAGAGATAGGTAGACGAACTCATTAAGCAAGAATATGTGAAGGAGAGCATGTGCCCTTGTGTTGTACCGACTTTGCTTATTCCAAAGAAGGATGGTTCATGGCATATGTACATCGATAGTTGAGTAATCAATAGAATTACTATCAAGTACAGATATCCAATACCAAGGCTTGATGACATGTTAGATGAGCTTAGTGGTGCAAAGATATTTTCTAAGATTGTCTTATGAAGTAGCTACTACTGAATTAGCATGAGGTGGGGTAACGAATGGAAGACTACCTTCAAGACAAGGTACGGACCCTATCAATGGTTGGTTATGCTATTCGGACATACAAATGTGCCAAGCACATTGATGAGGTGAATAAACCATGTGATGTACCCTCTACTTAGAAGATGTGTAGTCGTGTACTTTCATCACTTATTAGTATATAGTACCAACGTTAATGACCATGTACGACATCTTCATGAAGTATTTGATGTTTCGAGAGTTGAAAAGTTGTAAGGGAATATGAAGAAGTGTATGTTTTACCAAAGTGAAGTGATTTTTCTAAGATTTGTAGTGTCAGGGGAAGGAATTTGAGCAGATGAAGAGAAAATTCGAGCTATTCTGGAATGGCAGATGCCTAAGAATGTCATTGAAGTCCGAAGTTTCCATGGCCTACCTTCTTTCTACAGGCAATTTATTAAGGACTTTAGTATCATAGTTGCCCCATTGATCGAGTTGATGAAGAAGAGTGAAGGATTTAGGTGGAACGACCAAGCTGAACAGAGCTTTCAAGAAATTAAGGAAAAACTTACCTCGACACTTGTCCTATTGTTACCAAATTTTGACAAACCCTTCAAATTAAAATGTGATGTGTCGGGAATTGGAATTAGTGTTGTCTTGATGCAGGAGCAACGACCTATCGCCTACTACCACAGTGAGAAGCTTAGTAGTCTTGCCCTCAACTATTTTGTATACGAGAAAGAGTTATACTCTCTTTATCGGGCCTTTATTGTTTAGTAACATTATTTGCTGCTGTGAGAGTTCGTTATTTACATTGACCACAAATCGTTGAAGCATCTTGGGAGTCAGAACAATCTCTCCAAGGGGTAAGCTAAGTAGTTGGAGTTCATGGAGGGTTTCTTGTATGTCATTCGACATAAGAAGGGAAGTGCAAATGTGGTTGTTGACACTTTGTCATGGCGGCAAACCTTGTTGACCACCTTGCGGACAAAATTTTTAGGATTCTCACTAATTATCGAGCAGTATGCTCATGATTCTCACTTTAACCCTATCATAGAACAATGAAAGGACGGAATTAATGTTAGGCGATATTATCTTAAGGATGGCTATCTATTCAAGGACCATAGGTTATGTATTCCAAACTGCTCTACACATAAACTGTTCGTTCAGGATGCTCACAGCAGTATACTTTCAGGTTACTTTAGGGAGACCAAGACAGCTAATCTGTTGAGGTAAAACTTTTATTAGCTAGGTTTGGCCAAGGATGTCCATAAGTAGTTATGAAGTGTGCTAAGGGGAAGAGAGAACCCCATGGAGAGTACATGCCTTTGCTGACGTCAACCTTACCTTGGGCTAACCTTAGCATGGACTTTATCCTAGGGTTGCCTCGGACATCCTAAAGGAAATATTCCATTTTTGTTGTAGTAAACTGTTTCAACAAGATGGCATACTTCATTCCATGCCATTGAACTAACGATACTTTATATATTGCTGATTTGTTTTTTGCAGGAGATTATCTGACTGCATGGAGTACCGAAGACCATTGTCTCAAATCAGGACACAAAATTTTTGACCTATTTCTAAAAGACTCTTTAGAGGAGACTTGGAACCAAACTTGTATTCAGCTCTAGTAGCCACCTTTAGACTGATGGCTAGATTGAAGTAGTAAACGAGACACTAAGCAATTTGCTTAGAGTTGTTGTAGGAAAGAACTTGAGGGATTGGGATCTGTGCCTACCAGTTGTAGAGTTCACAAACAATTGGACCGTCCATAGCATTACTAGGAAGACTCATTCGAGGTCGTCTATGGCCTTAACCTTATCATTCTTCTAAATATGATCGACACCCTAGCAGCTACTAAAGATAGTTAATCCGGAGTGGATCGAACCTAAGAATTACATGGGCTACAATAGTTTGTCATGAGGAAGATCGCCAAGTTCAATTAAAGACAACAAGAGATTGGCAGTTGAGGTCGCCGAACAATTTCTTTCCAACCAGGAGACTTAGTATGGATATATCTCAACCAAGAACGATTCCTGCACTTGAGACAAAACAAACTATCTCCCTGAGCTAATGGTTCATTCAAGGTCTTGAAGAAAATCAACCACAACGCCTATCAGATCAAGTTGCCTGATGACTATGGTGTCTCTTCTACCTTCAATGTAGTCGATCCGATTCCCCATAAACCAATAGAAGACCCCGTGAGCGCCCTAGAAGAACGAGCAAAAACTACTTCAGATTAAAGGACAAATCTTTCTGACCCTCAGGCAAATAATAGGAATCAACCCCCTGGACTGATCAAAAGAAGCTGAGCTAAAGGACTTTAAGGGCTCGTAAGGAAAATACTAGCTCTAAGCCATAGCCGAAATGGGGACTCCTATCTTGATTTGACTACCTACTAACCTGTCTCTTAGAATCTTATGTGTGTCTAATATGTTCCTGCCTAATAACAAAGTCCTAATCCAGAAGATAGCCTAAAACTAGCCGAACTAAGCTACCGACTTAACCCACTGGCATCTAACTTCAAGACAGTTGACATTTTGCTAGGCTGAATGGCTCTTGACCTAACCCAGATCGGGTTGGCCCCCTGACTATAACACATTCCTGCTTCCGCTTATCCTGTATCATATCCCAAATGTTCAGCCACTAAGCGACATGTGTCTCCTAATATAACGCTCTAGAATGATTCTTTCTTTTTCGTACTGAATATTCTTTATCTTTTTTAACCCCTTTTTAGTATGACTCATGTAACCTAATTGTAAAATATCCTTTTATCTTTTCATACATGTGGATACTTAGCGAGCAAGTATATAAAACCCCACTTTTCTTGTATGGACATCAATATCCTTTTCAATATAAAAAATTACTCATTTGAGCAACCTTAGTATTCTTGTATTTTAACTCTTATCTATTTCCTTTAGTAAGAAGTAGTGGCGAGTGACCCTTCAATTCGAATTGGTCTGTCATATTTGACGGATTGTTGGCTGAGTAGGATTGAGTAGTGAGTCATATCCATTTGGTAGCTACCCGAGTTTACTAGTTTCTTTTCCATTTCCTTTTTTATTCACTCGTTGTAGTGCTTCTCTGTGTGTACAACCCTGGAGATGCATCAGATTGGATATAGGGGTGTATACAAGATTGTGTATGGGTTTAGGGGTTGAGTTCATTCTTGAGGAAGTTGGGAGTAGATGTATTGTGAATGGTCGTAAGGTTTTTAGGTTGGTTTTGCATGAATTAAGGTTGGCCTCTTATAGTTTAGCTAAGGTGAAAGCTTCTTTAAGTGTTTATGGACGAAACATACGGACTAGGTATTGCAATTCAGGGTTTCACCTACTTAAGAAGAAACTAACCTAGCTTGGTTCAACAAGGGGCACCATAGACGCCAAAAACTCAAATTCATCAATATACTCTTGTAAGGATGATTGCTGATACAACTCTTTAATTTCTAATGCAGGGTCTTCACATCCTTTAGAGTTGAATTGATTTTGCAGCTTTTGGAGTAATTCCTCCCAAGTTATTAGAGTGGGTTCAATTCTATTGCGCACAAAGGTATAGTACCACTATGAAGCCCTTCCCTCCAAGCGCATTGCAGCAACCCGAACCTTTTAAGCATTTAGAGTAGTATCCAAGTCAAAATAATGCTTAGCCTTAATTATTTAAGATCTTAACTCCTCTCCATTAGATGTAAGGAACTCTAGCTTAGTAATTTAGTAGGTGTTTGATACATTGGGTAAGTAATTGCCTTTTATGCAAGCGAATTTAGTATGTTAACAGTAGTTAGAATCTTATTATGGTCACCCACTCAAGACTTGGTCTGTGAATAAGGGTCTTGTATATGAAGTTATAAGTCTAAAAGAGTCGAAACATGTTTACCTAATAAATCTTGTTATCTATTAAACATTTTAGTGAAAGACTTTTTCCAAGAATCCTTTCGTTTGGTTTGCTTCTCAAGTATAGAAAACAAACCCTCCAACATTTTTTGACTATTTCCAACATCGACCATCTACTAGTAAAGCTCTAATACCAGTTGATGTCTTATGTTCATAAATGTATTGTAATATTTGTTATATTTTTAATGTGTAAAGTAATGATGATAATGAAAGGAAAGAAATTACAATGGTTACTTTAGATGCAAAGCATTACCAGATATAGCTAGGTTGGGGCTAATAATGTTTTTGTATTTTTGCTTGATTTTTCTATGATCATTACAAATCTTTTATAATGAGGAATATTGTTAGGTTTGTAGAATATTACCCCATTTGATAATAGATATGCTAGCAAGACACATCATTAGACATGTACCCTCCTATAACTACTTATTCTTATCCTATTCTATTATTAAAGAAGCTTGAGCCTCACATTTTTATAATAGGCTCTCCTAAAGAAGCTTGTAACCCAACTCCATCTTCCAATTTACTAGAAGATGCATCCAAACTCCTCGAAGACAAGACACCTTCACTTTGACTTGAAACATGTTGTCCACAGTTTACATTAGAAAACCTTAATTTCTTATGTTGCCATACAAAAGAAATCATTAGATTTAGTGAAGTGGACACATTATGACTTTATGGTTTGTTATTGGATTTAAATTCCATGTGAACTGAATTGTCTAAAAATTACTTCAAAATACAATCAGTGTTTGAACATTGGAGCGAATTAATTGAACAATATGGCCAAATTACTGGACCTTTAGTATATATCGAGTACAATAGTAGAGATGTAATTTGAGACAGTGTAATTTGTCTGTACAGATGTATTATAATGAGATGAAAAATTATGGGATAAATTACATATAGAAGAATTGAATATTGTCCTAATAGATTCAAGGATAAGCTTATAGAGTTTGAGTCTTAAACTAAACTCATGCAATTCTTATCGAGCTTGAATGATGTTTTGAGAAAGTTTGGAATCAAGTTCTAATGATGAATCAACTTTTGAGTGTTAATAGAGCATTTTATATAGTTCAACAAATTAAAAAACAAAGGCAAATTACTATGGTGATTGATTTAGAACCTACTAAATCTTATAGGAGTAAAAAAGTGAATAAGAGTTTAAGAGACAAGCATAGAAATAAGGGAAATGGTGCTAACTTGTTTTGTAAAAATTGCAAGTATAAAGTGCAAATAATTGATAATTGTTTTTAGATTATTCATTACCTTGAATGGTATAAAGAAAGGAAATTTACTAAACATAGCAATAATACATCTTTGACTGCTACTGCTTGTTGAGAACCCTTTTGATCGTAACATTAGTGTAAATTTTAGTACATGTTTTGATAGTAAAGTAAACCCACAAATGCTATAAGCAAAGGAAAGGTTGATATTATAGAAGCATCTATTATTGCAAACAATGTTTAGTATGCATTTTTTTTTCATACTTTAATTCATGTGTTTAATTATTTGAATAGTGATTTATGTTCATGGATAGTGGATATAGGAGCCATTGATCATATAATTGCCTTTTGATGCTTGTTGGAATAAAAATAAAAGATACAAACTCTCATAATTGTTAGACTTCTAAATGGAAGCAATAAGTTTAGTGAAATTGTTGGCATAGTTACTATCAAATCAAAATTTTCCTTCATCATGTCTTTTTTATACTTGATTTTACTCACAATTTGTTGGTAGTGAGTAATTATACTATATAACCAAAATCTAGTTGTCACTTTTAACTTCATTTCATGTACTTTTTTATTTTCAAGACTTAAGAACTAGTTAACATGTTGTATCAGCCAAATAATGCCATATATTGCATGTACTTGAATCGCAAGCACTTGAGAGTTGTATGTTATCTTTTGATATTGTTGTTGTTATTCTTTTCATGCCAAATCTTATGCAAATAATTTGTGTAAAAAATCAGATTTAGCATGTTTGATTCATGTTAGATTAGGTCACGCATCAATTTCAAAGTTAGAACACTTAAACATTATAAAACATTAACATTGAAGGATTTCTTTTTATATTTGTCATGAAGCTAAAAATTCATATGTTGCCTTTCATTTGTTACATCTTCGTCTTTGGAGTCCATGTCGTGTTGTATTTACAAATGATACAAATTATTTCTTAACCATTGTGGCAAATAATTTTAGTCATTGTACTTGAACTTATATACTTAGCAATAAGTTTCGAGTTCCTAGTGCACTTGTTAAATCTTAAAATATATTTACAATCATTTCAATATTACTCCAAAGATTGTTTGTGTTAATAATGGATTTAAATTTATATCCCACACTTCTAAATCCTTATTTGATGACCTTGTACAATGTGAAAGGAAATGCAAGCACCTTTTAGATATAATAAAAGTCTTAAAAATATAAGCTAATCTTCTTAAAGGGTGCTGGAGTATATGTATCCTTATAGCTATATAATTTATTAATAAGATGCTTGTAGAAAATCTAGAGTGGGAAAATTTTTACGAGATTCTATTTAGTCAAGCTTCTAATTATTCTCATTTTAAAACCATGGGATATCTTTGTTTTATGGCTAATCATTCTTTACATAGTTCAACTTAAGTATAAAGATACTAGATGTATTTTCCTAAGTTATAATCAAGGACAAAAAGGATATAATTTTTTTTGGATATTGTTGTTAAATGAATCTTCATAAGTCATGATGTTGTCTTTTATGAAGATATTTTTCCTTGTAAGCATTCGGTTGCATCACATTCCTCAACACTACTTCCTTCTTCTCTACATGTTTACATTAGTCTACTAGATTCTAATTAAAACATTTTGTTACTGTAGATGATATTGGTGCTTCTTCTTCAAATTCTCTTCGATAATTTTCTGGTTCATTCATTTATTCTAGAAAAGCCTAATAGGTAGAGGAAAATCCTCTATGGATAGAAGATTATGTACATATAGTTCATGGAATTTTCTTTACTTTATGGGCTAATAGTTCTCATTCTTCTTTGACTTACACCCTTTGTTTTCTCTAAACACTTTTCACCAATATCCTTAAGCTCATATAGTTTCTTTAGCAAATGTATTAACTATATATGAATCTAATTGTTATTCATAACCTATCAAACATAATGTGAGTAAGTACCATAAATAAGGAGATTGATGCATTTAAAAAGAATGATTCTTAGGATATTAATATTTTTCTTAGAGGTAAGAGGTCATAGGATTAAAATGGGTTTATAAATTTAAATATAAACCTAACAGTACAATTGAGAGATATAAAGTTAGATTATCTATTAAGGGTTATATATAAATTGAATGATAATATTATTATGATACTTTCTCTCCTATTGTAACACTTAGCATGATGCACATTCTTTAAGTTATAGCAAGTGCACATGCTTGGCCTTTGCATCAAATTAATGTAAATAATATCTTCCTTCATAGGCATTTAGATGAAGAAATATATACAATGCTACGTCAAGGTTATTGTATGATTAAACCCAATCAAGTGTGTTGACTTAAGAAGTCTCTTATGGCTAGAAACGGGCCTCATGATAGTAGAATGTTAAGCTATCTAAGTTTTTTCTTGATTACGGTTTTACCCAATCCAAAAGTGACTATTCTCTTTTTGTTATGAGTATTTCAACAACTTTTATAACAGCATTAATGCATGTGGATAATTTACTATTTACAATTTTCATGTTTGTGCAATTTGATCTTAAATGTGGTTTAGACTCCAAATTTACCATTAAAAATCTTAGAGAAGCGTACCTCTTTTTAAGCTTAGAGTTTTGCTAGACTAATCATGGTATTATGGTGAATCAAAGGAATTATATATTAGATGTCCTTGTTGATGTAGGTTTAATAGGTGCATGGCCAACTCAATTTCTATTGTCTATAAGTTTTCACATTAATAATAGTACAGAAAATGTTCTTCATAATGCTCCTTTCTACATATGACTTCTTGGCTAACTTTTATACTTCATTTTAACTTAGCCAGATATTGCTTTTGTTATGCATAGACTTAGTTGGTTAATCTCCTCACCTCATAACATATATTTGTAGGCCTTGTTTCATGTGTTTCGTTATTTAAAGGATTTATTTTCTTAAGGTTTACGTATCCTACTAATAATTCCCTTAATTTGATTAGATATTGAGATTCTAATTAGGGATTTTATTCTATTGATTGAAGATTCATTATTGGGTATTATATCATACTTAGGTCAGCTCTTATCTCTTGAAAAACCAAGAAAAAAAAAAGACAATCTCTTCATCATCAATTGAAACTAAGTATTGTAGTATGGCTACTACTATAATAGAGCTTTCATGGGTGTCTTACATTCCTAAGGATCTTCTAATTGAAGTTTCTTTTTTTGGTTACTTTGTGTTGTGATAAAAAATAATATTTTGTTAATTGCTACCAATCTATGTCTTCATGGTAAAACAAAACACATAGATATCGATATGCATTTTATGTGTGATCAAATTTCATCAATATTTCTCAAGACCGTACATGTTCCATCGAAGTTGCATTTAGTTGATTTTTTGACAAAGTTAGTTGGTGTTGCCCTTATGCGCTTCAGTGGTTCTAAGTTGTGTCTTAGCAAATAAACATAATAGTTACTTACATATGCTTGTTCTTATACAATCTTTAACTTGCTCTTTGCTCCTTTATTATATCCTATAATTTAATAATCATTTAATCAATTTTTAAAAGTAATATTCATATTTATACTTGTGATAGTTAAGGAGAATTGGTGAGAATGTTGGATTGAACTCATTTTTACAAGTTTCAGGTGTATGGACCTAGACCTAAACCTAGTCACAAGTTGGAACCACTCCAAAATTTTCCATGGATATGCCATTCCCAATTCCCAAAAGTTAGAACTATAACTAGCTATAAGAGATTGGTTCTTTGGAGTTGCTGATTCAAAGGAACCGTGACTTGGCCGAACTTTTTTCTTTGTTTTTTCATTTTTTTTCCTTATTTCTCCTTCTCAACCAATTTTTTTTTTCCCCCATTCTTTCCCTCATTCCTCACCCTTCCCTCCTCTCTCCCCTCTCCTTCTCTACAGCTCTCTCATGTCTAGTTACTACTGCACATTATAGCCTTTCTTGCAGGCCATAATGGCCTTTACTTTGACATGATAATTAACCTCAAAAATGGTGGGCATTAAAATTTTTCTTTCTTGGGTTTAGACCTAGCTACTCGTAGAGTGTAACTCTTTCTATGCCATGTACCCAACTAATCGGTAGGTCCAACATACGAATTACGGTTTTGACTTACCTCAAACTTAGTATATATGGATCCATTGGAGTATCCCTAAAATTAACCAAGAAGGAAAGGGAAGTTGAATAGGCTTAATGAAACACCTAAGATAACCAATGCTTAGGACCTTATTAATTGAGCTTAGTCCTTAGTTGATGCCCCTATGTCTAAGTTATTGAATTTTCCTTTATCTCTTCTATTGCTTCTTCTTGAGCCTTTCCCTAAATTATTTTTGCAAACTTATTACTTTGGTTTTTGTGATTTCATAATCACCATACCTTTAGCTGCTCTCTTAACTACAATTTATGTACTTGATTTTCCATCTCTTCAAAGTTTGTTACACCCTTCTTTTTTCATAGAAACTAAGGTGACTTTTCTTTCTTTGTAAAACAATATATGCTAGTTATGGTATCATATATACAACAAGGGTGCAATGTAGTTACTATGTTTTTTCAAATATATTTAGTAGACATCCATAAAAGCAATAACATAGAAAATTATATGTTTGTAGGTATGATTGATAGAAAAGGCTATCTAGGTTGTTTCATTACTTGGAGTAACTCATTGTATCAAACTAACTCAAAAAGACATGGATTATCTACAACACCTACACCTAATTTTTCCACAATATATCTCATAATCAAATTTTGAAGGGATATCATTAATAAGTACATGATGAACACACCCATGAATCTTGACATTGTGGAATTCATCATGCATCATCTTATTACTTCACTCAAGAAAACTAAACCTTGTAAAAAACTTTGAATCCCCTCACCAAACCCATGAAAAATTCAAATAAAACGCACGATCTATCAACTGTCAATAATTTTGAAGCCACAACCAACACAAAAAAACTATGAATCTCAACCTCAAATATCAATGATTCAGTTTTCTCCAGTTGCATAAAAATCAACCTTATCTCTAAATTTCTAATTCATAAAAATAGTAAAATTGTACTTTAAAAAATCTCTTCTATGGAGGTAATGATCTCTTAAGCTTTAATACCAATTTGACGTGAATCCAAGCGATTCTAAATTCAATTAATTTGTGAATCAAGAATTTATGGACTAGAAACAATAAAAAATGTTTTATGTACTTTTACGTAATTTAGGTAACTGCCAAATAGAAGGGATATGAATTAATCAAGAAGTATTAGCAAATTTATCAAACTTGTAATTCTATTTAGAAGTACAAGAGGTTTTGTGAAATCAGAATATAGAATCAAAACATAGAAGCAAAAGCTTCCAACCTCTGTAAAAAGCTTTTAAAACTACAAATATGTTTACAGTAGTTATATAGAATTTGAAATACATGATGAAAATAGATAAGTAAAAAAATTAAGTTCTTTTTCTATAAAAAAATTCTTAATATGAAAATTAATATATACACAAGAAGGGTAAACAAAGCCAAAACTAATTTCTTTTTATATTATTTTGTTTGAAAATAGGATAAATTGAAGAGAATCAAATCTTTTGAACCCATTTTGAGTTATTGATGACATAGACTGAAATAGATAGAATTCCTTGTAAACTTAGCTGTAGGAGCTGAAAGTTAACTGAAAGATGTGAACATTGAGTAAAGTACTAAGAGAGAGAGAGAAAGAAGAAAAAAAAAAATTGGAATGAGATAAGGTAAATAATGTAGTGCCTTAACAATTAATGGGCTTGTATAAGTTTAGCTGTATCTTTTATTTATTACCTCAACAAATCAAATAGGTAGAGTCGTTAAATTGGTTAAAAATGTAAATTTTTATTGAGTTTAATGTAAAGACTCGTGGTTTTACTAAAGGTTACATGAAAATTACTTTAAGGCCAAGTTAAATTAAGAGAGACTTTTTAAAATTATAAACTCATAAAAATATATAAATAAAATCATGATTTTGATAGCCAAGTATTTTAAGCACTGTTCTCAAAACAAACTAAGTTAGATAGATCAACGATTGATATGATTCACAATCATCCAAGCAATAAAGGGTGGTAAATAGATCCTGATATGACGCACTACATTTGAATAAAGTGTTTTGCCATACTCTATAATAGACTAGAAAGAACTCAAGGAATAAAGAAAGATAACGCTTTCATTATTCAAGAATCGGAAGAAATCCATTTCACTAAACCATATCAACTAGAAAAGTCTATGTAATTGTGGCTTGCAAATGGCTTTAATACTTATTGGACGAGATCGTGGAGACTTTGAATTCAACTAGTACATGAATAGGGAATATAGGTCTGGAAATATGAAACAAGTATTCTTTATGTGTTTTTAGGTAATTTTGATCGCAAGAAATAAAAGGAATATGGATGAATAAAGAAAAGATTTATGCATTATTTTCAAAATGGATCCGGGTTATATCGAAAAACGATTAATACGGCTCACAATTTTAGAACCATTGATGGTGTTAAAATAGATACAGATATGGCACATGGAATATAAATAACGTCTATAATAGATTATAACAACTCTCAGAATTAAAAAAATAAAATAAAATAATACTCTCATATATAAGAATTAGGAGAAATCCATCTCTATAAATCCATAAGAGTCAAAAAGGTTTTACAATAATTCAAATACTGAATTCCCTATTCTATTATGTGCCTGCTTATCAATAACCTAAATTACTAGCAAAATAAGCCAAAATAAGAAATTATCGAAATTTTACATGTGGTTAACAAAATTAGCTAAAATGGGAAAATTCATTAACTTAGCTTTAAGGATAGAGACCCAGCCAGTCGACTAGGTCCCTAGCTTGAGTTAACCCGGGCATCTTCACCTATCTTCCTTTCACCTTGGTAGACCTCAGCATTTTGTGCTTGAGTTTTGATTACTCCAATTGATCCCATGCACAAAAAACTTGTATCAAATAAGTTCAATCCTATAATACCTTCAGGAATTATCTAATTAATTTAAATCATTCAATTTAATGTTTTATTCAATTTAAAAACTACCTATTAATACTAAAATATGTTTAAACATGATTGCTACTTACACACTATGTACTTCTCAAAATTCTCAAATGTCTTCTGAAGCCGCATGTCATCTAAAATTCCCTATTAACATGGAAGATTTTATAAATTTCACTTTATCATCTTCAACTAAAGTCCCTTTTACATTTCTCCTCCGATGGCATCCATGATAGCAATATGAGCTTCTAATTCTACAAGCATTTTCCTTGCATTCATGTCATATCTGTAATCAACAATTAAATTTTTCATTTATCATTTGCCAATCAAATTTTCCTGTTCTTTTATGAATCCTTCTAATACCTTTTCATCCTTACTTAAGGGGAAACAATATATATATATATATATATCTGAAACTTTTCTTTCAAAAATGCTTTGCATGTTTCTTCTATTTACGAGAGAAACTGATTTTTTTTTTTTTTTTTTTTTTTGCAAAAAATGATCAGATGGCAGATAATTAAGGGAGGTAATATTGTCCGAACGCCCGGTTTACAATTCCCCAATGGTTTTCATATTAAGATCGAGGAGAAAGAAAAGAGAACATCGGAAATTCCATATAATTCCTACAAGAATTAGTGCAGCCCAAGCACGAGAGATGTTACGATACTTAAATTATGCCCTTGATCTGACAAGATGTAATTAAGCTGCATCTCGACGACTGTCAACAATAATGTAGACATTAAACATGAAAGGAATAAATGCATGTTTCTATATATATTTATGTAGCTATGGTTTCATTTAATTCATTGTAGAATGCTAAATTAAGAAAAGTAAATACATATTAATGCTGTGGCAGGAAGCAGATCCCTATAGCATCACCATTGGTATTATAAGATGATGGCAGATCACGAATCTGTAATGTGTATACTAATGACATCTTATAAGGTATTTTATAAATTTAATTGTTGAGTCTGAAATTTTTGGTTATTCGTTTGTTTCTGTCAACTTGATTTAAACTAAACCTTATGCTTATTTAACTTAAACTCTTGACTAAAGTTAAAAGAAATCTAGTTTTTTCATTTTGAAAAACATTTTGGAGTCACTACCCAGTAAAACCGAAAAAGGTGATTAAATTAGAATCGATTAGGCAGATTAATTCTTATTTAGCCATTAACCTTTATTTTGAAAGCTTTTGAAAAATTTTCAAAGAAACTAGACTTTTTGAGTCCAAGGCTATCTTATTAAATCCTAAAAAGTACTACTTTAACCTTCCAAATTTAATTTCATTCTTCAAATACCCTTTTTAATAATAATATCTATTCACAAATAATAAATGAAATTGTATCTATTTACAAAAATATAAGAAATTGAAGGATTATTTCCAAAGGGGGAAAATAACTTTTTTCCCCATATTTTAAATCACCCTGTAGTTTCTTATAAGTACCTATATACATGTTACTCAGGATTGAACTCTTATAGTTCATTTTCCTAAGATTTTATTAGGTTAGTTTATTTTAGACTTAAAAACGGTCGAGTTTATATTTTAATCAATTTATTTTGGTTAGGAAAATTCTTATAAAAAATTCTATAAGGGCTAGTTTGAGAAAATGGTTTATTATTTTTGTTTTAAGAGAAAAACAATTTTTCTAGGTGAGAAAAAGAATTTTTATTTTTTATTTAAAAAAAGGACCTCCTTTTTAGGAAAAACAAAATTCTTAGAGTCTTAAAAGAAAGGCCAGTATTTTATATAGAAAAGGAAAGAAAAGAAAGTGAAATGAAAATAATAAACTCAAATATAAAATAATAAGAAACTTTTATCGTATTGATAAAAAGCCAAACACTTTTCCTATTTATGAAAAAAAAATTGTATATTTTCAAAAAGACTAATAAATGAAATAAATAAACAAAAAAAGAAAAAAAAAACTGGATGGGTAGTGCAAGGTTTGAATCTGGACTTTAGGGCAGAACTCGAGTTGGGTTAGGCTCCAATGCTTGAATCTAGGTTAGCAAAGAAGAAGAGCTTCAATGACTAAGAGAAGCGATCCAATAGAGATAATCATCGAAACGAATGGGAAAAATGGTTTTTTTTTTTTTTAATGTATTTTAGTGGGATTATAGGGGGTAAGATCAATGCTACTAGTTATTGTGGTGGTTTAGTGGGTTTTTGAAATTAGGCCAACGGTAGGGTAAGGGTAGTGGTTCGTACAACCTAAAAGGCAGTGGGTGGGCATTATTGAGTAGTCGAGGTAGGTGTCCGAGGTCATGAGGAGTTCAACTGTAGTCTTAGTTTGGAGCGGCGGGATTACTTGCTGGTGGTGCTATCCTAAAGAGAGAAAGTCATGCCTAGAGGGAGAAAGCTCAATTTGAGTGTGTTTAGGTGTGTATCAAGGTGTGATTTTATGTCTAAATGGGTCATATAGTACCCTATTTATATTGTTGGAGCTTGAAGTTAACTTGAAAAAGTATGATAATGGAAGATCATGGCCACGTAGATTCAAGATGTTCTTGCTTGATTCTTCTTTGAAACTTAAAGAAAGTTTCAATTTGACTAATGAAAATGGTCGAGAATACGTTAGTGAATTATATTCATAGCTTAGATTCGGAGGAAATTGCCATAAGGATCGGATTTTGCAAAGTTCATTTAAGTGCATTTATGATTTTTTTTCCTAGTTCAAGCTCAAATTAATCTGCAATTTAGATAAACTAAGATGTGTTTTTTATTTCGATTAATATTATTCCATGTAGACTTTCTAAAAACGTAAAGATTTGGGTCAATTTCTGAAGATATATAGTTAGAAAAAAGATTGAAAGTGAAGGGTGTAGAAAAGGTAGGTCCTAAAGTTATATAGTTTTTTTTTTCCCCTCTATCTCCTTTGCGATCTATAATTAAGGAAAGAAGGCATGGTTACATCTTAAGCACGTACCATGTGCTCGATGAATGGGCTTTGCCCATTCTCGATAGCCTGGACGGGTTGATCCCCCTACCTAACCCTTTTTCAATATTTTAAATTTTTCTTATTTTTAATTACAACCTTTCTAAAGGAAACTTTAAAACTACAAGGGAGTAAAAATGGAGTGTTACATTAATAATTTAGTTTAGAGTTATTTTTTCTTTTTCTTTTTTACTATAAAATTTTAATTGGTGGGCTAAGTAGTAATTTTAAAATGAGTGGTCACTTAAGTCCCTTGGGGCTTTAATAATGTAGATAACTCCTAAAACTCCTCCTTATATAGGTTACTCTAACACTCCTTATCAAGGACATGATGCAAAATAGAGTGATTTAGGGGCCTGGATTTATCTTAATTAAGTTGGTATTATAATCACTCATAGGAAAATATCAACTTCTTATTACAGTTATATTGTCTCTTTTATATATATAAAAGGATTTGGCCAAAAACATATATATGTGGGATTTTGTTAATTATGGCATCTATAACATTTTCTAAAACATTATAGGATTGAAAAATTTTCCTAGGATATGACTAAAGGTGCTTAGTGCACTTCATAAAAGATTAAAATAATAAAATTTTTACCTTTTTGTTATGACATATGTAGTAATTGAAATATAACTATCAATTTATAAGAAAAATAATTAATCCTTAAAACAAGCAAGCTTTATTTTAAAAAATAGATCATAAAAAAATTTGAACTTGAAATTGCAAGTAGAGCAAGCGAGAAAATTGACATAAGTATAAATATTTTAAAATTACTTTTCATGATAACTTTACAGATTCAGTTTATTAATGATGATAAAAAAATACTACTTTGAATATAAGTTATTAGTAATTGACCATTCAATAAACCATATATCCGTTTCATAATATCATTCATATAAAGAAATGTTATCAAACTAAGTTATATAATTGGTATTATTTACTCATAATTTATGCGATAAAACTAGAGTTATTGTAATATGTGCAATATAATTATTGTGTATTACTAAACAAAGCAATTTAAGGGAATTTATATAGTGAAGGAATTCAATGTTATTAATTAATGGGGAAAAAAAAGGCAAAAAGAAAAGTCGCTTAAGTAATAAATGTATCTTAGAAAAGCAAAATAATGCATGGGCCTCATATTTGGTAAAACAAATACCTGACCACATAAATATGCTTAGCAATATATTATAGTTTTCTCTTGGAAATGTATATTATATTTTTTTATTTTATAATTTTTTAAATTAACTTGTTTTTCTCGACCTTAGGGGATTGGGGCCCATCTAACCCCTCTAAATTTGTTACTACTTCTCATTATGGTGCACGAATGTTTATAGTATCAATTTTTCTTAGTGAACCATAAACATTCTGTGTTATGATTCAATGCCCATCTCTTTCTCATTAGAATTTTATATCTAGAATAATCTTTAAATTCTTTGGTAGTTGGAGCATGTAGAGGGGGTAGTAAAATTTATGGTGAATGTAATTTATGGTCAAGATGAAAACACTTAGTAACAAGTGTAATTTGCGCCTAGTGAGAACTACTAAGATTATCATGAGGAGAAGCTCCCATCTGTAGATAGAAAGGCAATCCTCTCCATTTTGTATACTCTACGAAGAAAAAATTTTTTGAGTCTTTAAGAGAATGAGAAGAGAAGTGAGAAGTAAGGTGCTTGTGTAAAAGAGTAAAGATAGGTGTAGGTGAAGTAAAAGTTATGTTGTTTCCTTTATTTGAGTGTACATTGAAGAAAGGAAGGTTTGATGTTAGAAAGTGCAACTTTATATAAGAAAAAAAGTGTGAAATATAGAATTTAATTGTTGTATGAGCACCTTCTTGTATTTGTAATTTACATAATAAAGTTTAGATACTAAGTTCAACATCCGACATTAGATGCAATCAGTTCTAATATTATAATTCGGGATTGTGCAATTACTATTTTAGCTAACTTGATGAGCATGAGTAGATTATGTTGTAAAGATGGTAGGATTGGATATGGTATAGATAATAAGAAATTAACTATTGAAATAGTACATTGAGGATATGTAAAAAATTAAAAATGGCATAGATTTATTGGATTTTAATAGGCATACATAGAAAATACATCTAATTTCATCAAAGAAAAACCTTATTTTGTATTATTATTAACTTTGCCTAATTTTTCTAAGACTTTTGAGGTTGAACATAATACTTCTTGCACCAGCATTAGAACTATCGTAATGCACGAAGGAGGCATTGTAATATATTATAGTGAAAATTAAATGGAGCAACATTGAGTTACATAACATATGATAAGCAACTTTATTCTATAATAATAGCATTGGAGACTCGATAGTATCATTTGCGGTCAAAGGAGTTTATTATCTATACAAATCATGAATCCTTTGGAACAGCCAAAAGATAAGGTAAATTAAATTGATGACATGCATGATGATGGAGTTCAAGGAAACTTCTCCTTATGTTACATGGTGTAAGCAGGTTAAGGAAAACGTTTTAATGATGCACTTTAATGCATGTATGTCTTATATCTACTTTTACTATTAGGTTGTGAGGTTTTAAATATATTTAAGATTTATATGCTAATGGTTCTAACTTTTTAACTATATATGAGGTGTATGAGAATGTGGCATTTAAAAATTCTATAAAAATGATAATTATTTGTTTGGGGAAGGAAAATTATGTGTATCTAACTATTCATTGAGAGAATTGCTTATACATTAGTCTCATAGAGATAGATTAATGCAACATCTTGGAGGCAAACAAGATTGTAGATATATTGATAGAGTACTTATATTAGCCTCTTTTGAGGAGAGATTTTAGAGAATTTATTGTCAAGTATAACCTACAAGAGGGCTTAGTCAATGGATGTAGTGTTAAATTTCTTAAGTCAAAATGAGGTTGTGATTCAATTTTCGTTAATGGTAAATATGTTTCTAAAGATTATGCTATCAATATTTGAGGAAATGGGTAACATAGCTAATAACAAACAAGGTTAGAATAATGATCCCCTTGTCTTTTCCCTCATTGTACTTTGCCCAACTGAACTTCCTATTGAATAAGAAAAAACATAGGTTGAAACAAAACAAATTGCATGATTTAATTGACAATAACTTAGATCACATTGACAACTCAAGCCTTATCCAAGGAAATGCTCCTACTGTTGACACTACTACGCTGCCTAAGACGAATCCACCATACCTAATTAGTCAACTTACTCTATCAACTAATCAACTTCTTAATCGAAACTCAAAGCCAATGTTTTACAATGAAAAATTAGCTGTTACCTTACTTTAAGACATCTTTGAGAAAAACATTTTCCTAAATGAAAGCCTGGATGAAATGGGGGATGATAAAAACCTTGAGGAAATTCCATGCGAACCTAATGACCATGTATTTGAGAGGAATCCCATGCTAAATAGTAAGTCCTCAAGCATGGCCATAGTATCCTTATCTAAAACTAAAAAACAAGAACTTCATTCTCCATGGAAACAAGCACTCACCATCAAGTTGTTTGGGCAGTCACTAGGATATCCTGTTCTATACCCAAGATTAAAATAGTTATGGAATTTGAACAACAACTTTGATCTCATAAGAATTGGAGGGGGTTTTTACACTGTGAATTTGCATGATCAGGAAGACTTAAAAACTATTATTGAAAATGGCCCTTGGTTCCTAAATGGACATCTTTTAGCAATGCAACAATGGTAGTTGAACTTCCAAGCTTGCCACTCCTTTTATTCTATCACAGTTTAGATTCGTATATTGGAACTCCCCTTAGAACATTATGCCCTACTAGCACTCAAGAAAATAGGGTAAGCTCTAGGACCACTACTAAGATTTTACACATATACGGTTAATGCAGAGCACAACCGTTTTGCAAGAATATGTGTCTAAATCAATTTAATGGAATCGTTCAAACATTCCATCTTCATTGATGGTTAAAGATATTGCTTGTAGTATGAAGGAATAAATCGCTTGTGTTTCAATTGTGGTCATCTAGGGCACACTCAAAAATCTTGCCCTTAGGATCAGGTCAAAGTCAATGGCTCCATAGGTACTATAGAACCAAATATTAGAGTAAGTATTGCTAATACCTACAATATATGACAAACCCATTCCATGTCAAAAGCTTACTCGTAGGGCCCTTATGCATCAACTTCTCTTACTGCCTAGCTGCCACATTAAATGCTCCTATACATCTATAGGAAGATAAAATAATGGTGGATGTAACCAAGACTAACGCGTCCCCTTCTTCACCAACGAAGTTGCAAACTCAAACAAAAATTGAACAACATACCCCTTATGGAGAATGGACCTTAGTTAAATCCAAAAAATTAAACAAAAATACTTGAAGGAATACCTAGTTAAACTCTCCATGAAGCACCTACTCCCCTCATGTGATTGAAATAACCCAAACTCACCAACAATCCAAAGACCCATTTACCCATCAGATCCGCTAAATTTAACCCAAAATTGCATTAACTCCTCTACTAAAGTTACTAATAACCTTAATAAGCCTATTTTAAATATCAATCAAACTCAATCATACTCCATCAACATCTAAACTAAAGATGAATAATGTAATTTGCACGCAAGCCTACCCTCTAAGGCTCCCCTACAATTATTTAACTCACCTCCCATTGCAAATGAAACCCACTCCCTTACTCGCAAGAACAAAACTTCTAATATAAGTAAGATAACTAGAAAACTTAGCTAACATAGATCAAAGGGTGTTCATCACTATCAACCTCAAAGCACTACATTAAAATTCATGCCTTCCATGGCTGGTGTTAGATCTCAAAGTCATGTACTTTTCACTTAGTTAAGAGTACGTGAGAGTGATCCTAACAGTATACCAACTCATGGAGGTAGACAATCTACTAGTCCTAGTTGAGCAGGTCCAAGCACCATAAATGTTTGTGATGGAGCCTCTTGGATACACCAGGATGACAAGAACAGGTGTAAGGCTCATAACAATCAAGGAAATGAAGTTGATTATTCTAACCACTCTTCCCAATCAATTGAGGCATTTGGATTACATTCTGTCACAATGGGAAGCAACCACTTGGATGGCCCTTCATTTGCTTTTTTTGAGAACACATATAGACCAAATACTACCCTAGATCTCAGCAACATATTACATAGAGAAAAAGATGGTTCCGGTCTTTCTTAGCAACAGAGATGATGCAATGGCCTTTCTAGTCGACTAATATCACCCATCAAAGTATATGAACGAAGTAAAGCAAGTCCATCAAACCAGACTAAACACATAATGGTTCTAAGTAGCTACAACTCAACTCTATACATACATCATGCCAGTATCTGAGCAAGCTATTGAAATTCTAACTTAGAATGTTTGTGGCGCCAACTCCTAGAGGTACATTGATGCTATCCAAGAATTTGTCCATGAACTTCAATCCAATATGTTGATACTGATAGAAACCAAACTTGATTTTGCGGAAGCTATTGAGTTAGTCCTATAATTACCATATGATGTTTTTCGCTGTAGCGAAGCTAAAGGACAGCATGTGGACATGATCTTACTATGGCATGAGGCAACTCTAAATGTTAATGTGATCTCGTATTCACTCCAAAACTTACATGTCATGGTCTAAGTTAGAAATTTTGATCTCACTTAGTTCCTTACAACTATATATGCTAGTTCGAATCCTATTATTGGGAATAATCTCTGTCATGAGCTATATAGTTTTCATATTACAATAGGTAGTGAACCATGGATGTTAATAGGTGACTTCAATGATATTATAGCTAAAGAAGACAAGTAGACAAGGCTCCTTTTAATTTATCACATTCACCCACATGCTACCCTTCAATAGGGCCATCGCTATACATGGTCAAATGGGTGAGATATACCTCACCTAGTATAAACAAGAATCGACCGAGTATGGGCAAATTTGGCTTGGAAAAGATTATTCCTTAAGTGTCTTGTCAAGCACCTATCCAAGAGAACTTTTGACCATTGCCCCTTATAGCTTAGTACCAAAGTACAATCGTATGACAGACCTTAGGATAAACCTTTTCGATTCCTACCAATTTGGCTTTCGGACCCTACTTTCTTTGATTTAGTTAAAAAAAGTCGACTTGGAAAACAATGACAATGCTCTTTTAATCATACTAGCCTTTAAAAGAGAAGTATTAAAGTGGAACAAATAACACTTTGGAATACTAGGCTTTAAGAAAAAAGAACCCTAAGGAAACTTCGAGAAATGGAACTTGACATTGCCAAGCGCACGACTTAGCAACTCTTAAACCTCAAATATCACTATTGTGCTAAGTTATCATGAATACTTTCCTTGGAAGAATACCTTTGGAAAATGAAATCCCATACACAATTGTCAACCTTTTAAATTTTAGGTTTGAATCTTAAATTGGATCCAAGTGCCTAAGATAAGTCCATGAGTCAATAAGGCCAAATAAACTAAAAAAAAATTAACTAAATTATAAACTTGAATTTACTATAAATGAGAAAAACTTTAATATACTAATTGAAACCCTAATCACATACAAAAACCTTAAACCCTATATACACGTAAATATAAGAAATGGAACCTGAACTTGATAAAAAGCCTAAAACTAAAGCTCTAACCTTATAAAACTTATAAATTTACCTTAAAGATGATAAAGCCTTAATTTAGTAAAATTATCAATAGACACACCTAATCACTTAAAATTACTAACGAACGAATATAGATAGTTTTTTAAATACTAATAAACCAAAAGAGTAACAAATGAATTAAATAAATTAACAAGATTACAAATATTATCTTATGATTATTTATGACTTCACACATATGTATATATATGTATGATTGTTTTATATTAACTTATTTATTTTTAATTAATTTTACTACATATTTTATGTTTATATATTATATAGTATATATTAATTTTATATCCTACATTTTCTTCCATAATTACATCATATTTCATTCCAAACATTATAAAAAAGTTGGAAAAATATCTTGAAAATTCAAAAGTTAATTTTCTAATTTTTTTCTTCTTTCTTCTTTTCTGCTTTCTTTTTTTCCTTTTCTTCTCTTCTTTTCTTCTTTTCTCTCCCTTCCATGTTGCGGTTGCATAAGTGTCTTTCAACTTTATCACATGTGAGAAAAAAAATTGAAACAAGATAAGATAAGTCAACTTCAACTTACTTTTTTTTCTCCGTCTTACCATGTGCCACATACCCCCTCTNAAAAAAAAAAAAAAAAAAAAAAAAAAAAAAAAAAAAAAAAAATAAATGAAGGGTAGAAGTTATTTTTCTACATGTAATTATTTAAACTGTTTTATCTATTTATATATTATTATTACAAATTATAAAAATAAAAAAATTGAAAAATTAGGAAAATTGCAACTTGAACCAATAAAAAAATGCCATGTCAGCTTTCTTAGTTTTCTGACTAAAACAACAAATAATAATAATAATAATAATAAATTAATTGGAAAATTACAATTGTAACAAAAAAATTAAGATAATTAATAATTTAGGCTTAGAAAAGTAAAATAAAGAAATTACTGCCAAACGAATGCAAAAATAAAAATATTTAGAAAATATACAAATTTAAAAATTATATAAGTTGTTATTAGAAATAAAAAAAAATCCAATCAATAAAATCATTTAAGAAAAGCTTAAAATGATAAATAAAAACATTTGGGCAAAAAATAAATAAATTCGTAACATTCCCAACCCATAATAGAGAACGTGAGTTCTAACGCCCAAAACACATCTCACTACGTAAAAGTACATTAAAAAATGATATAAATTGACTATAAAATCATAAAAATTAGAATTAAAACAAAAAAGTTACACGTAATTGAAGAAAAAGTTTGAACCAAAAAATTATATAAAATAAATAGAAAGCTTAGGTCAATTTTAGATAAATGCTTACGTAGAACAATTATTCCGCTTAGATATTTATTGCCTTTCATATTTTTTACTTATTAGGTAATCTCGACGATGATACCGATTTCCTTGCCTACTATTACGATCCTTAAGCTTTCTATAGTCGAGTGAGTATTTTTGATAATTTCATACTTTTTTGTGTTTGTACATAGTGACATTTAAATATTTATGATAAATTGATTGATATATGTAGAGTTTGGAATCCACATGTAATTGATATTGATTAGCTGCCGTATGAAAATACTTTAAATTATTATAACAAACTGTTTGTTGCATTTTATAGAACCATAGGAAATTTGATTGTTTGTGATATTAGTTGGTTGCTTCATAACTAAACTTAAGTATATTTGACTTTATTAAATTAAATTGAATTATGCATAAACATGCATTGCATTGTAATTATTCCAACAATCACATCATATGGAGGTAACGAAAAGCCATGTATGAGTTGTTTCTTTTTATTGAAATTGAAGTGTTTTGGTACAGTGTACTCATATAACATGACCTTACCTTGGCCCATAGAATTACTAGGTATTAGAGGCGCTAACCACCTAGATAAGGGTCAAGTCCAAAGGCCTCCGTTTAGAGGTAAGTATGGACTGCGGAGACCGGTTCACATTCATACTTGGAACTTGGTTTTTAAAAATGAAATTAAATAAACTGTTTTATCTTAAATATGAAACATGAAGTTTTGTTGTTATATGAGTTTAAGTATGATAGCCGGATCTGACTAGTATCATGTATTCTCCAACTCTAACTTTGGAGGGCGTTAAATCTGAGTTGCATATGGTACTTGGTCAACTGTATATATTTGTATGGCATTCTGCTTGGTTATGCATTCATATGTATGTAATTAATTGTTGAATAACTTTCTTGTTTGTATTGTTGAGGAATTATTCACTAAGCTTTATAGCTTACACTCCTATAGGGTTTTGATGTATGAGGACCTGTTTACTATTCTTGGTTGAGGCATACCTGAGATTAGTTTGGTACTTTTGGGAATTATGTGGAAGCAAAGAGCTAGAGTGAATATAGATTATAGAAATATTTTTGGCTAATATTTGGATAATATTTTATATTATGATATCTAATAGTTATATAGGATTACTCTCTCGATTACTATAACTTAGCTACTAGTATTTTAAGACTTAAGGTCTTGTATTACTTACATAGTGATGTTACTATGTGAAATCTTATATTCTTATATATGTTGTGATATTAACTTTACTTGTATAACTCTTGGATAACTAGTTATGTAGTAGCCTTGTATGTCACATAAAAAGTCATAGATTGTCGTCGATTGAAAAGAAAACCAATTTATGGTCTTTTGTATGGTATACGGTGACCTACCATAACCATGTTACTTTTCGGTTTGTGACAACAGTGGTTATAATATGGGGAAAGGAATAGTAGCCCAAATGAGCTTCAAAATCTTATTGTGTCCCATTTCCACTCCTTGTATATGTCACCTAACCTTACAGGTGGGCTCACAGAATCATAAGTATTCTTATTAACCTAAATCCTTACAAGCTCTGAAATAACATAGGCCCTTATAACTATCCACTCATTCAAGACACCTAGTATTGATAATCTTCACTCAAAATTCCACAAGAAATAATGGTCAATTGTAAGGCTTTCGGTTATCAAATTAATAGAAGACATTTTCAATAGAAGGAGAGATCCATTTAGAATTAAATGAAACTCTTATGGTACTTATCCCTAAAAAGACCGAAGTTAGCCAAATTTCACAATTTTGTCCCATAAGTCTTTGTACCATACTTCACAAAATTCTTGCAAAAGTTCTTGTACAAAGACTTTAACCCTTGCAAGATACAATAATCTACCCCTCTCAAGCAAGCTTTCTCCCTAAAAGATCAACCACTGACAACATTCTTCTCTTACAAGAGATCTTACATATCCTAAGGAAATATAAAAGCTGAATATGTTATATGGTACTCAAAATTGACATTGAAAAGGCTTTTAATAAAGTTGAATGAGACTTCATTATCCACACAATGCATGCCCTCTACATTCCTGCTTCTATTATTAAACTCATCTCCTCATGCATTTCAACCACCTCTATCCGTATCCTTCTCAATGGCTCCTCACTTCCTCCCGTTCTACCATCATGTGAAGTTAGACAAGGGGATCTCCTTTCCCCTTATCTCTTCATTATGGTAATGGAAATGTTGAGTTAATACATTGACCCCAATTTGGAACACGTGTAATGGCTCCCTTTAAAGTTTCATATAATTCCTTTGAAGTTCTCTCATTTATTTTTTGCTGATGATATTATCTTAATGGTTGAAGCCTCATTATCATTTTGCAAGGACAATATTAGATACATTAAATGATTTTAGAGCTTGGTCAGGATTGAAAGTCGATGTTCAAAAGTCGTCTTTATTCTTTTCATCTAACAAACTAAATGTTCTTAAAGAAACCATTAGTCAAACATTAGGTTTAAAAGTACTCCTAGAATTTGGTCATTATCTAGGCTTTCCACTAACCATAGGTGTCAAACCCAAGAAAAATGACTTTGGCTTGTTGATCTAAAAACTACAACACAAGTTAATAAGATGGAAGGGCAAATACATAAGCTTTATTGGTTAAACAATACTTGTTGCTTCAACGATCCATTCTATACCAACCTAATATATGCAAGTATCTCCTTTACCAACCAAAACATTGGACCTCATAAGTAGCATCTTAAGAAAATTTATTTGGAATGGACTTAAAAGCTCAAGAAAGATACATTAACTAACTTGGGAAATTATTTGTATGTTAAAAAGTTAGGGGGCTTGGGACTACTAAATCTAGAGTTAAGAAATAAAGTATTTGCAATGAAGCAAGCATGGGCTCTTTATAATAGCTCACAATTTTGGACTTAACTTTGCAAATATAAATATGCAAAGTACATAAGGGGACATCAATTAATGTAGAAGACAATGTCCTCCCTTCTTTGGAAGTACTTAATAGAAGGAAATAAACGGCTCCTCTAACATGGCATTTGTATGACCCCAACTACTACCCATCATCTCTTTTGGTTAGATAAAGTAAGCGAGTAACTTTCAAAATAGATCCCTTATTTAAGGCCCACTTGGAAAAGATAAGGAATTCCTTTATGTGGCTAATGTTTGGGTCAATCCAATGGTATGGAAAGATAAACTTATTAGATTTGAACTGTCTTCCCTATTATATACCACAATTGGTCCTTATGACTTAAAGAAACATCTTTCACATAGGGATGTCAACCAATAAGAAGCAATGCCTATAATATTCATTTCTCTTATTTGCAAATGTCGACCAATGTAACTAGAAATCACCATGTCTTTGCCTAAACCTAACGACTAATAGTTCCCCTTAAATTGCAATTATTTGCTTGGAGAATGTAACCCAACAAGCTGCTTATTAAAACTTGTTAGCATTATTGATAAATTCTGTCTATGATCCATGCCAAGGACTGATAAGGCCGATTGTAAAAGGTAAGTCCAAGTTTGTAGAAAGCTTGAAAACGAGGATGGATATGTACAAGAAACAAAGAAACCAATAAGCAAGCCTTAATCCACTCTAAGGATATGACATACTAGGTAACTATAAAAGACTCACAAGGTAAACTTGATGTAGTGCACAAGCTAACTCAATAAAGGTACTTGCCACCTAACTTTGCTTAATAGTTAGGATAAGAGTGAAGCAAGCAAAATAGAAAGAATGCTTATAAAAAAGAAACGTATATTCATTGTTCATCTATGTTATAGCTACAAATTACAAAAGAGTATTTATACTTGAAAAGTTAGGGCATCTTACCTAAAATGGAAAAGACTAAAAAGGGTAATGTCTAAAATAAGTATGATACAAGGAATGTCTAAAGGGTATAAATGAAAATTTAGCAAAATGGGCATTCTGTATGGAAGGTTCTGTCATAAGAGGTGTTTGGACATGTGGTGGATGATAAGTGGTCATGTACCTAGAAAAAGCAAACTAACTATATGGCTAATTTAGTTATTGTCGAGTTGTGATGTTGAGTCAAGCTAAGTAGGTAACTCTTCTAAGGTGAATTCAACTCAAACGTGTTTGGTATAGCTTTGATTTGGGTCGGTTGGGTAGATGGTCGGATGGGCTAAGCTGTTGTCCGAGTATACCTCTGGTTAGCAACTAGAGATTATCAATAAGCATAAGAGGGTTAGGTTCAAGTAAGGCATTAGTTCAGCAGATTGCAGCAAGTTAGACTCTTCAGTTGTAAGGCATAAAGAAAGAACTCACTTGGCCATGCTCTAGTCTTCAGGCTCAAGCTTGAGCGTAAGTCAAGGGTCCGATGATCTAATTCCTATCATCTGTACCAGGTTGAGTG
This sequence comes from Lumnitzera littorea, assembly GCA_024138015.1. Lineage (NCBI taxonomy): Eukaryota > Viridiplantae > Streptophyta > Magnoliopsida > Myrtales > Combretaceae > Lumnitzera > Lumnitzera littorea. The sequence continues at coordinate 12,609,340 of JAMXBB010000008.1, forward strand.
GGATTTAGTATCAAATTTAGCTAGTCCTCATTCAAGTTCTCTTCAGGTTAGTAAGGGCTGAGGTCAGCAGCATTAAATACGTTAGACACTTCGAAGTCTTTTGGTAATTCTAGTTGGTATGCATTGTTGTTTATCTTCTAGAATATCTTGAATGGTCCTTTAACTCTAGTAGATAGCTTGTTCTTCCTCTTGTCAGGAAACCTTTCCTTGCTTAAGTGTAGCCACACTTAGTGACAAGGTTGAAATTGCTTGGTCTTCCGTCCTTTGCCTTTCTCTTTTAGTTTTCTGCTAGCTCAATCAATGTGTTGGATGATTCGTTGGTAGATCTACTCGATGAACTAAGCTCTGGTTCTTGCTTCTAGATCTTCTTAGTAAATGGTTAGCAATTAGGTTTGATCGAGGGGTAATTCAAGATTGAAATCATAAATGATCTCAAATGGGGCATATCCAATGGCAGTGTATGTTATCCTATTGTAAGCAAATTCTACTATAGGTAGGCAAATGTCCCGGTCAACTAAGTTCTTCCCCATTGTAGTTTAGAGTAGTGAGCCCAAAGTATAGTTGACAACCTTTGTCTAACCATCGGTTTTAGGGGTGACAAGAAGTATTGAACAATAATTTGGTTCCTATCTAACACCAAAGAGTTTGCTAGAAATGGCTTAAAAACTTTGGGTCTCTATTTGACACCACACTCTTTGACGCTCCACACAAGCAAACTATTTCCTACAAAAACTAAGAAGCAATAGCCGAAGCATTGTTAGTCTTCGTATAAGGCATAAAGTGTGCCATCTTATTGAACCTATCCATGATAACCATCATAGAATCTTTGCCTTAGGTAGTTTGGGGCAATCCAAAGATAAAGCCCATACTTAGGTCAACCCATGGTTTGGTTAGTTCAAGTAAAGGCATTGTCTTCCCTTATTTAGGTTGACTCTTGGCCTTCTTGCAGGTGGCGCATCCATCAATCACACGATGCACATCTCACTTCATTTTAGGCCATAATAACATATCATTTATTAGCTCATATTTTCTTCTTTCTCCAAAGTGACCAAAGAGTCCTACACCATGCGCTTCTCTCACCAGCAGTTCCTTCAATGAATAAGTTAGCTCACATAATTTACGACTTCAAAATAGATAACCATCTTCTACATGGTATTCATCTATTATTCTTCCTTCTCCATGGTGACTATATCAAGGACCAAAATGAGAATCATATTGATATTGTTCTTTAATACTTGTAAACCCTAACAGTTTGGTCTACAACTTGGTAAGAAGAGCATGTCTTCTTGATAAAGCATCGGTAACTACATTACTCTTTCCTCGCTTATATTTGATGACAAAATTAAAGCCTTCCAAAAATTCGACCCATCGAGCTTGACGTTTAAAGAGCTTTGATTGGCTCCACAGATGCCTCAAGGACTCATGATCTGTGTAAATGATAAACTCTATTGGTATGAGATAATGCTACCACACGCAAAGAACTCTAATTAATGCCAAGAGTACTTTATCATATACAGAATTGTTTAATTATGCTCCTCTTCACTTTTCACTATGATAAGCGATAAGTCAACCTTCTTGCATTAGCACAGCTCCGATGCCAACACCTAATGCATCGTATTCAAGCTTAAACTCTTTATTAAAGTTTGGTAGAGCTAAGACTACGGTAGAGGTCAATCTCACTTTTACCTCAAGAAAACTTCTCTCTTCTTTCTCTCCCTACTTGAATTCTATATTCTTCTTTGTTATCTCAATTAAAGGTGCTACTATAGTACTGATTCTTTGGAAAAAGCGTCGGTAGAATGATTCTAATCCATAGAAACTCCTCCCCTTAGCACATGAAGTTGGGGTCAACCACTTAATAACGGCTTGAACCTTCTGTCCATTAACTCTCAATCCTTCTCCACTAACCACATAACCTAAGAAGATCACCTCTTCCTGACAGAAATAGCATTTCTTCATGTTTCCAAACAATTTCTCTGCTTAAAGGACATTGAAAATAGTTTGGAGATGGTCAATATGACTTGCCAAGTCGGCATTATATATGAAGATGTCATCAAAATAGACAATAACAAACTTCTAGATCAGGTCTCCTAAAACATGGTTAATTAATCTCATAAAAGTGGTCAAGGCGTTTGATAGTCTAAAAGGCATGACCATTCACTCATACAAGCCATGTCTGGTCTTAAAAGCAGTTTTCCATTCATCTCCTTGCCTTATTTGAATCTGGTTGTATCCTGATTTTAGGTCGATCTTGTTAAACACATTGGCACCACTCAGTTTGTCTAACATATCATCTAGCCCCGAAATAGGGTAACTCTACTTGATCATAATCTTGTTAACAGCTCTACTATCCACATACATACGCTAAGTACCATCCTTCTTCAATATAAGCAATGTAGGCAAATCATAGGCGTTGAGGCTTTCTCTTACATATACCTTCTCTAATAGCTTGTTGACTTATCTCTAGAGCTCTACATCTTGTTCAGGATTCATCCTATAGGTAGGCTTGTTTGGCTGTGTAGCACTAGGTATTAAGTCAATACAGTGTTTAATACCTTGAAATGGGGGTAATTTCTCAGGTAACTACTCAAAAAATAGGTTGGAATATTCATCAAGCAAATTTTCGATCTCTTTTAGCAGTTTTGCTCGTTCCTGCATATCTAGTAGTCTCCTTACCAATAGGAAGGTTAGCAGGTCAGACTTAATGGCTGCTTGAAGCTTGGATCTACTTACTACCAAAGCTTTCTTCAATCCTTGAGCCAATTTAGCTTGTAACTTACTTACTACCAAAGCCTTCTTCGATCTTTGAGCCAATTTGGCTTGTAATTTACTTACTTGACTCGAGGTCATGGGGTTTAGGGTAATTTTCCTCTTATCCTTCTCAAACACATATGTATTCCTAAAACCATCATTAATGACCTTCCAATCAAAAAGCCAAGGCCTGCCTAGTAACAAATGAGACGCATACATGAGCAACACATCACAAAGAATTTCATTAGAATAATTTCCAATAGAGTGAGTAACATGTAGTACTTTATTCTCATTCGGCCAACATAACTTATATGGCTTTGGGTGAGATAGTAAGCAATCTGAGCTTCTTAACCAGGTTGGTAAACGCTACGTTGGTGCAGTTTCTACTATCTACTATGAGCACACATACCTGATCATTTACTTTGCAAGTGATATGGAATAAGTTTTCTCTTTACTCCTCTTCGGCAGAGGGTTCTATATTCATCACTCATTGAACAACCAAAGTTAGTTTGTCCAGATCCTTGGCAAACACATCCTCTTTAGTAAGCTCATCTTATTGGTTGGTATCCTTCTCCAAAGCAACCTCCTCAAGCTCCTTATTTGTACTATCTACATCAAGTTTCAAAACATCTCCTTTGATAATCATAGTTCACCTGCTCAAATATTGGGTGGCCATGTGTCCAAACCCTTGGTACTTAAAGCACTTAATCTAACTTGTCTTCCTCTCAGATCCTTATCTCTTCTCATAAGTTCTTGGTAACACTTCACCATCAGTTGGTCAACTCTCTATTCAGCTCAGGCATTTGTTCTTTTACTCAGCTAGGTACTTTGCAAGGCTTGGTAACTTGCTTGAGGGGATCGGCTTGATTTTATAGGTCGATTTATTGAAGGTTAGCTTGACCTATTTCTCCTCTATCTTTCCACTCACTAGGTCTTGTAGCCTTATCCAATGTAGTAAACTGTTGAAGTTTCACGACCATCTTGGATGTCACCTCTCAACTTAGTGAGAAATCTAGATACCATTTGAGCAGATGATTTATCCACTTCATATTGAATCATAAGTATTTGGAATTCCTGAACATATTCATCAATAGTTCAGCTTCCTTATCTTAGCTTTTGAAGCTGAGCAAAGGTGTCTTACAAATAAGTACCCTATACAAATTTGTTTCTTAGAATCCTCTTTACCTCGAGCTAAGTATTTACTTCCTTATATCCTTCTCATCTTCTCATAATTTGGAAGTTGTTCCACCATATCACGATGTAACCTGAGAACTCTACAACAGTAGTCATGACTTTCCTGCAATCTTCATATTAGTAATAATAATAAAAAAAAAAACATGCTTTACCTTATATTCCTAGTTTAGATAGTCATCAGTGTTACCAGAACTATTGAAGCTTGAAATCTGAAGCTTCACATGGTCAGCATCTCAAGGTGCTCAAGCTCACTCCTCTTCCTCATTGTATTCTTCTTCTCCTTCTTCATCCATATCACTTAAGTCAATTCTTCTCTGTACATGTCCTTCTACTCCTCCACCTTGATCTTGTCAAGCTAAGAACTGTCCTCTCATAGGTCAAGCGGCTTGGGGAGTATTCTACATAGTCTAAGAAGGTCAAAAGGCCAATGCATGAATAGCTCCAGTCAAATCGGCTATAAGGTTAGCCATCTCATTGATTCGCTCATCTGTACTTTTAGGGGTATTCTACGGTTGTTGCCTATGATAGACAGCACTGCTATTATCATCTTCCATACTAATGTTAACACTTAGATCCATCATCCTTTTGACAAAACTCAGTAAATAAACTCAGAATCCACAAAACAACAGATATTGTCCTCTTAAGCTAAACAACTCACATGCATACTTTTTCATACCAATGTTCAATTAATCTAAGAACACAACAACTTCTCCAAAGAACAATAAACCCAACTGAAACTTGCTCTATTTTCATATGCTTGAAGCAAGGTAAAATAGAGTATATAACCCGGCAAAATAGAGTATAACTACTATGCCTTCTACTTACTCAAACACTTACAGCTAACCTTTACGTAACTACGATACATTACTGCAACAAACATTACTCACAAGAAAGCTTAAACACAACTTACCCAAACGAACCTCTACTTCGATACCAAGATGATATGATCTATGCCAAGGACTGATAAGGCTAGTCGTAAGGGGTGGGTCCAAGCTTATAGATAGCTTGAAAATGAGGATCGATATGTATGAGAAATAAAGAAACAAATGAGTAAACCTTGATCTGCTCCAAGGATATGACACACCAGGGAACTACCAAGGATTCACAGAGTGAACTTGATGTGATACACATGCTAACTCGATGAGGATAACAACCACCTAACCTTGCTTAAGGGTTAGGATAAAAGTAAAGTAAGCAAAATAGAGAGGAATGCTTATGAAAAAGAGGAGCATATTCAATGTTCATCTATGTTGTGGCTACATATTACAAAAGGGTATTTATACCCTAAAAGTTAAGGCATACTACCTAAAATGGAAAAGACTAAAATGGGTAATATCCACAATAAGTATGATATAAGGAATGTCTAAAGGGTATAAATGAAAATTTAGCAAAATGGGCGTTTTGTATGGAAGATTTTGTCACAAAGGGTGCTCGAACACGTAGTAGATGATTAGTGGTTGTGCTCCTAGCAAAAGTAGACAAACTGTACAACTAGCTTGGCTATTGTTAAGTTATGAAGTCGAGCCGAGCCGATAGTTTAGTAGTGCCGAGTTGAGAAAGTAACTCTTTTGAGGTGAATTTAGCTTGAACATGTTCAGTATAGATTGGATTTAAGTCGGCTAGGCAAATGGTCGGATGGGCTAAGCTATTGTCTAAGTATACCTTTGGTTCGGCAACTAGAGACCATCAATAAGTACAAGAGAGTTCAGTTTGAGTAGGGCATCTAGTCGGCAGACTACAGTAGCCTGGACTCTTCAGTTATGGGGCATAAAGAAAGAACTCACCTAGGTTCACCTTGAAAGTAACTCTTTCGAGGTGAATTTAGCTTGAACATGTTCAGTATAGCCTTGATGTTTTTTAGCTTCAATGGCAACCACCGCCCTTAGGTTCTTTAAAACTAAATATTGATGCAAGTGTAGATCTAATAGCCTAATGTGTAAGAGGGGGTAGAGTTGTTAGAAATAGTAATGCCGATTGAATAATGGGACTAAAAAAAAACTTAGGACACATTGATATACAAAATGCTAGTTGTGGAGCTTATTCTTTAGATTGGAATTGTGTTTGAAATTGCAAATTAGGAAATTAGAAATCCAACTTGACTCGAAGTAGCAATTCAAATTATGCTAATGTTATTTTGGCTTGTAAGGACTTATCCAAGCAATTTGAAAGCATCAACATTGTGTTCCAGCCTAAGGAAGCTAATTAGGTTACTAACATATTGGTAAGCAAGGCTACTACATCTACTTGTATGTATAGCTATATGTTTGTACCTTTGGACTGTGTTGTTAATGCTATGCTTAATGATCTATATGTGAGGACTTCTAAAGTAAAAGCTAGATATAAACTACTATGTAATGTATGTAGGCCATATAAGGCTTGTGCTATCTATATAGGCTCAAATTGTCGAGTGTCTACTTGGCATATATATATGTATTAACTTATTATATATGAATGCATATTATTGGGAAAAAGAAAAAGAAAAAGATTGTGCTTTCATTCTATATAGCAAAACTAGTAGTACTGGGCATATTGCTTACTGGTTCTTTAGGAAAATTTGTAAGTTAAATGACATTCCTAAGAGCATTGTAAGTGATTGAGATGTTAAGTTCCTTACCTACCTCTAGAAGGTCCTATAGGGAAAATTGGTTACTAAAATTTAATTTCTTACTACTTATGGTTGATAGATTGATTGAGATAGTTAATAAGACTATTCCAACACTTTTGCGTTATGTAATTCAAAAGAATTTACAATCATGAGAAGTATGTTTGCCTTTCACTAAATTTGCCTATAGTAGTAGTATTTATTCTTCTACTAGTTATTCACCTCTTGAAATTGTTTATGGTTATATTTCGTTAACTCCTTTGGACTTACTTCCTTTGCCTATTAGTGAGCACTCAAGTTTAGATGTTAAGAAGAAGGTTGAAGTAGTAAAGAAGATTTATGAGTAGGTTAAACAATAGATAGGGAAGAAGAAGGAGTAGTATATCAAACAAGCCAACAAAAGGCAAAAGCAAGTGACCTTGAAACAAGTGATTGGGTCAAATTGCACGTAAGGAAAGAAAGGTTCTTGGATAAGAGAAATCTAATTTAGACCCACGGAGAGATTGTCCATTCAAAGTGATTACTAAAATTAAACACTTATAAATTGAATCTTTCAAATGAGTACAATATAAGTGCTACTTTTAATGTCACTAACTTGTCTCTTTTTAATGTGGGTGATGAAGATTTAAAGACGAATGATAAATCTTTTCGAAGATAGTAATCTAAAAGTGACGGGTTCGTCAATTCAATTACAAGTTCTAGCTAGATCAGTTGTTAGGAATCAAACTAAAAGATTTTAAACGAAATTCAATGGTTTTATGAGAGAAGCAATGAAGAGTATTGGATATTATTTGAAAACAACATTAGAACCAAGAGGGAATTCAATTAATCACCGTGAGTTCAAGTGGATCGGACAATTTTGAATACAGAGCCAACCGCAATTCATAATTGAACCACCCACATAATTTTAATTTTAATCAATCGAGGTTTGGATTAAATTACAGGTTGTCAGCCGTTCATTGGTATTAATCAACCGAGGACTCCAACACTTGCAACCGTGGACTTCAATTTGGCTGGAGAATAATTTATGTCGATGTGGCTTGATTCATTTACTTGAACTTTTGGTTTCAACTGAATAATATTGTTTCATCCAGTTAGGTGTCCACCGTGAGGATCATATATTCACCGTGCTTTGGAATTAATTAGTCCAACAATGCAATACTCTCACTATACATATCAAATACATCAATCGAGATTCTTGAGGGAACAAGCAGATTTTCTTTCCACCGAATCTTTGATTTTTTTTCTTTTTCCCCTCATGATTTGCAATTATTCACTAGTTATTTATTTTTAACTATGCAGGGTTAATTTTGAAACGTAGAAACAAACTTTGTCAATCTTAAAAACTTTTGAGAGGTATATATATATATATATATATATATTCGGTGAAAGAGTGCATTATGTATTAACTAGTTCAAAAAACAAAACAAACATCAAGTGCCACAAAGCAAGACCTGGAAACGTTTCTCGTAGAAGTACTCCATAAAGAAGTAGATATAGAACTTTCTTGAGAAATAACAGAAGACAAAAACAAAGGAAAGTTGCTGTTGCACTTCATGATTGGAACAGAACCGTTCTTTCGCAAGACGATTCGCTACAATGTGACAATCACGGCCGACCCTGCATAAATGAACGGTAGAAAAGAGTTCATTAGATTTCAACAATCTCTGAGGATCGAATGGCAGATGTTCAGGTCCAGTTAAGGTTGTTAATCCACTCCATCGCTTGTTGAGAATCTACTTCTAAAATAAGATGTTTCCTCAATTGCAATGCTAAATTTAGTGCTTCCTTAATCGCATATAGCTCTGCTTCTAAGGGGAAAGTCACCTGAATTGGTTTGTAGCATCCACCTAGGGTTGAAGCACTACTGTCTCCGCTTGTTATCCCAATACTTGCTCCAATTCCGTTTTCTCTCAATGGCTCCATCACAATTAAATTTAACCCATCCATTGGTGGCCTTTCCCAACTAAACTAGTCGCATCTACTACTTTTGTCATGACTTTATATGGGGTTTAGTAAAATTGTCTAAAATTTTCATATCACATATGCACTTATGATACAGAAATCACTTCATAAGTCAGAGATTATAAGATTTTAAATAAGTAATCACTAAGGTTTTCGATTTTAATAAATCGATGTAATGTGAAATATAAATAACTACGGATATCTAATAATCTACAGTTCCTCAAAACCGCAAAGAATCGGTATTTCTACCAAATAATAAGATAGAGTTATTCAATTCATAAATTATAAGAAATACTAAATTATTCATGATTCTAATATATGACTAGCTATACATTCCTCAATTAACCTAAACAATGTCAAACCTACATTCCATTTGCGCTCAACGCTCTAAATTCATCTCAATCTTAACTTAAATGAATCTACAAAAGAAACTATGGAAAAATGAGTAAATCACAACTCAGTGAATTCGTTCCTTACTACTATAATTAAAGCAAGTTATCAAACATTATTAATACTCGTGCAATCTATCTATATGCAAAATGAATACATACATAATGAATACAAGCAACACATTCATAAGAGTCTGGAATTGTGGAAGGTATAAATTTACATCATTCACATGTCATTTATCTTCTGTATTTACTTGCATGGAGCACCTCACCTTACCTGCATGAGGCTGCTTGAGGGCATCGTCCCTCTAAACAATACTCAACTATTACTCTAGTCGAAAAAAAAAAAAATCAATCAAAATAAGTGAACCTAAATTAAACTAAGGCTCTTCAGGCACAACGAAGCGAGTCCTATTACTATCAAAATATATCTAAAGCCCTATGAACACAAATATGCGAGTCCTTACACAATAAATTTGAGATAATATATTACCTTTGCATTAACAATAAATTATCATTCACAAGCACTACGTGTCCTTATAGAAATTTTATAAAAATATATTTAAGATTAGAAAAACATTTTCCAAAATATTTTTTCTCAAAAATGTACAAAGCTAGTACTCTCATCAGTCTATCAATTGAGTTATAGACATGCAATAAATATAACTAATTATTTTGATTAAATATTTACAGTTATCAATTTAATAAAGTGACCACACGGATAATAGTACATAAAGCAATTAGTTATTTAACAAAAATCAATGTCAACCAATAAGTAGTATACAAATATCAAACAGCAAGTACATAGTAGATCATCAAAACTCCTTCACTTGGATTAATGCTCACTTTCTAAGCCTTTGAGATTTCTAGAACTTGATAATTTAGTACCTAAAAGATAATAAAACTTATAAGTATTTAGAAAAATTAGGTTTCCTAATTAACTAAATATCTATCATTATTTGCCTAATTTCCCTCTATAACTGAAGTATGATATAAATATAGTTTAACTTAAATCTTTTACTTACTTTTTCTCGGTTTTATCTTAAATTTTCAATCACATGTAACCTTTTTTATTTTAACTCTGATTTTTATAAACTTATAATCGATCTTTTGTTTTTTTTTTATTGTATTAGGAAGTACTTTCACGTAATAGGGTTCGTTTTGGACATTGTAATCCACATTTTTCATTATAATCTTGAAATATTACAAATTTTATTATTTTAATCCAAATATTTTTAAATTATTATTTTAAGATTTTCTTTATTGATTTATGATTTAATTAATTTTTAAATTTTATGCTTTTGAATTATTCTTATTTTAAGTCTATTTTATAATAATTTACTTATTTCACTATTTTAAGGTTAAATTCACATTTAATCACTTTTTGTTATATTTAAAATTTTCTATTTAATTAATTGTTATTGTTTTATTATAATTATTTTAATTTGCAAAATTAATTATTTAAATGAAGATGTTGACATGGCAACTCCTCATTAGTCTATGTGTTATTTTATGATTTTTCATATTTTCCCAATTTATGTGATATTCCATAATAATTATATTTATTTATCTATTATTATAATTTTATAAATTAATCTTATGTTCTCTCTTAAAGCTCATGGCATATATGTGTATATTTATATATATTATATTACTTTATTTAGGGATTTAGTATTTTAGTGTATTTGTTCATGTACTTTTTAGGTATATACATATACATATACTATACTACTAATATACGTATTTTTAGATTTATACGTATACCTTTATACTTATGTTCTCTTATCTTATTTATACATATGCATATATGTAAATTCACAATATAAACTTAAATATTCTATATACTATATGTATGTATGTATACTATACATGTATAATTATGCACTGTACATTCATACATACATATATATAGTTAGGCACATATACATGTGTATGTATATATATATAGATAATAAATAAACATACATCCTATATATGCATATACATATATACATATATTTCTATATGTCATATGTTTACATTATCAAATATAACATATATGTACATATAATTATATACCTAAATAGTCACATACATGTTGAGCTTGATTTTTCGATTTCTATTTAAAATTCATTTCCCTATTTTCGATTAATACTAAGCCCTAACCTGTTTAATATTAATCATTGACTAAAAAAATTGGGAAATTTTGGTTTCTTATTTAGGAGAAGTTTTTAGAGTCGCCACCCGACCGAAATTGGGAAAAAAAATCATAGTCAATTAAATGGATTAATTACGATTTAGTTACTAGTCTTTGATTTCAATTTAAATAAAAAATTAGAGGATTTAAAATTCGGGGGCTAACTTATTAAACCCTAACGAATATCACTATCTATTTATCGAAATTAGGATTATTTTTTTAATTACAATATTTTTTAAAGAAAAATAAAAATAAAATAAAAATCAAATGAAAAAGAACTTAAGTTTCTATAGATTTTATCGTCATCCCGAAGGTGCTTACATACCCGCTAGCCAAGATCAGATGACCATAATTCTTTTTTTTTTTAAAAAGAAAAAAATTTATTGTGTTGATTGATTTTAATTTTTGAAAACCGACCGAGTTTACGTTTTAATTGATTCAATTTATTTTTAAAAAATCTAAAGGGGTCCTAACTCTTGAATGCTCAAAAGATGCTCAAAGATATTATAATCTTTTTGTAAAAAAAGTTTCCTTTTGTGAATTTTTATTTCTAAAAGTAATTTTCCATATGACGATTTCTAAAAAAAACCTAATCCTAAAAAAAATCCTAAGCTAATATATACAATGATCTACTGAAATAAAATAATTCCATATAATACGCTTATATAAGAACTAATACTAAAACTCCTAAACTAACATATTCATGTATTATATATTACGTGAACTAATAGATAATAACAAGATAAAACTAATCTTAACAACTCCTTATCTAATATCTATATATCTTCATATCTATATTATTACTTATTAAATAAACATTCACTTGAATCAATATAATATATCTAATCTATATTGCAAAGAAAACTAATGCTAAAGAAGTACCTTAAACTAATATATACACCATATTAAACTACTAAAGTCCTAACAAAATAATGATATGATATGATAATAATAAATCAGAAATAATAAAAAAAAAACTTGGACAGAAACTGAACCTGATTGCAGAGCTACTATGCGGTGAAGAAATTCTAATTAGAGTTGAACTATAGTAACCATAATTGCTTATCGTAAGTGCTATAGTGCTTGTAGACAATGGGAAGTGATCATGATAGAGGCGTACATGTGCTGCCGAACAGCAGTCATGTTGCGGCGGCGACATCGGTGTGTGGATTGTATAATCTACAGTGTGCTAATCGCGAGTTGCTGTTGTGGACACTGGTCGAAAATTGCTGCCGTGCACTGGGAACTTAAAGGCCGTAGTTGATGTTGGTCTGTTATTCAGTCGTTACAGCAACAAGGATGGTTCTCTGCTGCTCCTTAATATCTCTTCCTTAACTTTAATTGCTGTTGTAGAGCTTAAGCTAATGGTGTAGAAATTAGCACTGTTGGTTGTATGGGTCGTTAAACAAACAGTGTGCTGATTGAGTTATGGCTGCTGGGCGTACATGGCTTATAGCGTCCAACAACAATGGTCAGTAGCATAGGGGTCACAATATGTGTTCGAGAGAGGACGTTGCTGTTGTTGTGACTGCTACCATAGTTCGTTCAGTATGTGCCTTGGGCAATAGATGGAGTCAGGCAAGGATGATTAGCAGAAGTATGCTCGGTCAGAATTGCTGTTGTTGCGTGTAGGTAGCTTCTTCAAAGTGTGAGTCATGAATTGTTGTAGAGTTGTTTATGGGCTGGAGATTGGCTTGGATGGATCAACATGTTCTGTTCGGTGTGTGGCTGTGCGAAATTGTATTGTACAATGTGATGAAGTGTAGTAGCCAAGCAGTATGGTGGCATGCAAGGGCTAAGCAGTGTGTGTTTGGTCAGTTGGTATTGGTCAACGAAGAAGACGTGTTCAATGCTGTTGTAGGTGCTGTAATTGCGCGAAATCGGGCCAGGACTTCCCCTTGTGACTGTGTTGGTGTGTCTTTATAAACCCAAACTAAATCATATTAAATCGTATCTATTGTATTTAATTTGATAAAAATTAAATTAGATCTGAATCCTTTATATTAATCCAAATCTAATTTAATAAAAATCAAACTAGATTCAAATGATTTTGATTAGATATGAATCCTATGCGTTCAACTCGCTTTTTTTTGTAAAAAATGAAAAGGATAGAAAAATAAAAGACACATAAGTGTTTAGCGAGATTTGAACCTGTAACCTTAAACTAATTCCATATTAAATACGCTTATCCATTAAACTATTGGCTTGTGCCTTGATTTTTAATACAATTTAATTATAATTAAACCATGCGACTCTCTAAAATATTTATTTGAACTGAGCTAGAACTAAAACTATTTATCTCTAAAATAACTTACTTCCTAAAAAATCTAAATAATCTTTAATAATTTTTCTTTTCTCATTTTTTGGTATTTTCATCATTTGTCATTTTTTATTATTTTTATCCTTTATTATTTTTGAGTTAAGACCCTATTTTTAAAAACTAAAACTATAATTACTGGGGGGCAAAAATCGAGTATCTACAATACATATATGAACACATATACATAAAAAAATACTAACTTTATATATTTTTCAATACATGTATATGAAATCTTCTTACAAGAATAATAAAATACAAATAGATTTCATTACATATCCCTAAAACACAAGAAATTCTATAGAATATATGTATAACCAAGAGTACATGTAAATAGCTATAAAAAAATAAATTAAATACAATATACATTCTACTTAAATACTCATTTTTGGTGTCTTGAAGATTGTATACTAAGGACTTCTCTTTCTCCTCTTAGATTTGATGCAAAATACTATTGGAAATATGTTATAAATCAAGTTGTAAATTGGTGTTTAAGGAAAAGAAATAGGAAAAAGAGTGGGATTAAAAAGGAAAGGGAAAGTGGACGGATAGAAGGGAAAAGAAATGAATGTGTGCTGACTTGTGTTTAATTTCAAAATAAAAGTGAAAGATCATGTATGAAGTCGGCAAGTAGAAAAAAAAAAAGAGAAAGTAAAAATTTAAAAAAAATCAAAACAAAACAAAATAGAGAAGATAAGATAAGGTAAACATTAAATGTAGATTTGACCTTTAGCTTATCTATTACATTTGCTGTTATCTTCTTAATTGTCACATGTGTAAAATAAAAAGCACAAGTGTAGCCAAAAATGGACAACAATGTGGAAGAAGAGGAAAAAAATAAAAGAAAGAAAGAAAAAAAGGAAGAGAAAAAGAAAAGGAAAAAAATTATAGACTATTAGGTTCACTTTTCTAAATGTGTGCTTATCTTTTAAATAACATTTGAAATAATTCATAATGCAATTATGGAAAGAATTATGAATTATAAAATTCATGTGTAACACTTAGTACATAAACATGGGGTATGTGATGAAATTCACTCAAAATAATTAAATTAATACAAAATTAGTATATATATGTATAATGATGAAATTATAAATATTCACAAAATAATATTAATAATTCTATTAATTTTGTTGATTAAGTTGTTATTCATTATGTTTATAAACAACTGAGAGTCATTTTTACTCGTTCGTTAGCGATTTTATATGATTACATGAATTGATCGGTAGTCATATTTAATTAAGGTTTTATTACTACTAGGTAAATCTATACATTTTATAAGCTTAGGATTATTGTTTTAAGGTTTTCATTAAATTCGAGTTTAATCTCTTATAGTTACACATACATAAGGTCTAGGATTTTTATATGCAATTAAGATTTCAATTAATAATTTAAGGTTTTTTATATTTATTTTAGGTTTCAAATTTAAAATTTTAATCAACTTTAAGTTTATCAGCTTTGTTGACTTAGGGAAGTTATCTACAATATTCGAGTTCTATTCTATATTCAAATAACTAAATTTGCGGGGTTTACAACTTCCCTTAATTCTAAAACACCATTGATTTGTCTACCATTCATTTGCCTCTATTCTTATAATACCCAATATATTCTCATCTTGTTGATCCAGGTGAAAGATACATTTGTTCCTCTCCTTCCAAATACCTCAGAGTGCAAAAAGGGCTAGAATTTCTTTTAGTAGATCAATCTTTTTCTAGCTTCTATTCTTCCATCTACACAGCCTCACCAAAATGAACCAGAGACCTTCACATTTTGCAAATTATATGGCATCACAATATTTAGCTACCGCAATAGCTCTTGAAACCATTTGCAAGTTGTAAAAAGCTGTAGAACACTCTCTTCTTCCACTCTGCATAAAGAACTTTCTAATCCAACAAAAATTTTTCTTTTTGTAAGATTATCTTACGTAGCCAAACTGTTATGCAAAACACGCCAAAGGAGTACTTGGATTCTTGGAGGGTAAGGTGTACACCAAATCCAATCATAGCTTCCTTTGAACTCATTCTTATAAATTCTAGAATCTAGCTGGTCATAAATTGATCGAACTATAACTTCCCCATTTAGCTCAAGCAACTAAACTTGGTAATCTTCTACGTCCGAATCATTTAAAAAGGATACTCCCAATTTTGCCTTTATTTGACCATCTAGTAGATATCCAATTATTTCTTCCCTCTAACCAATATGGTTGCTCCATGCCTACTACACAGTTACTAAGTCATCAAATTTATTAAGTGGTCCATAGAGCCAACTAAGGACCTTTCCGTCTTTAGTCTAATTATCTCTCCAAAATTTGGTGCTCTTGCCATTATTCAAGCAAAAGCAAATTCTCTCTTCCAACCAGTGCATCGCTTTGTTCGGTACCATGTAAAAACTTGAGCCACTTTTATTTCTCCTATTTAATTCCACCTTATATTTCTATTGAATCAAATTAGTCTAAAGAATGTCTTTTTTCTTCACATTCTAAGCTAGCTTCACAAATGTTGCTCGATTTCTTTTCATTATGTCAAGCATACCGAGCCCTCCATACTTCTTCCCTCTTTTTAGTTTATCCCAACTGATCTAGTTGAGCTTCTTATGGTCTAAACTTAAACCCCATAGGAAATCATAATTTAGGTTCTCTACTTTTCTTGCAAAGGTTATTGGGATTACAATTGCTTGTGAGTAGTAATTCACAACACTCAAAAGTTGAATTGACTAATAGCTTCCTCTTAACCATACTAAGTAGTTTTGACTTCCAACCTGTCAATTTCTTTCTTAGCTTCTTGAGTATAAAATCAAGATCCTTACTTGTTTTACAACCTCCATCCTTTACTAGAAAACTTAGATATTTTCCTGGATTTGCACTTTGTTTTATTCCAAGAATATTTGAAATTTTTTTCTTCACGTCTACACTAGTATTTCACAAGAAGAGAATGTTTGACTTATTAGGGTTCACTTTCTGGCTTGAGAGGTTCCTAAAGCCATTCATATGACCTTAGTAATCAATGTTGCATTTTGCTTTGTCACTTCCCCCATCAACATGAGATCGTCCGTAAAAAAGAGATGGGATAAATTAATGTCTGTGACCCTAATTTTATGAGGTTTCCATTTCCCCTCCATGACCATAAGATTAATCATTTGATTGAGGATTTCCATGGTGAGATTGAAAAGATATGGAGATGAAGGGTTTCCCTAGCGAATACCCCTTGACACATGGAAGTCATCTTGTACCAAATCATTTAGGATGAGTTGGTAACTAATAGTAGATAAGCAAGAACTAATCAATTTCATCGAAGATTCCAGCAGCCCAAGATTGTATGATAGCCTACACAAAGTCTAACTCTACTCTATTGTAGGCTTTTTCAAGATCTAATTTAATTACCATCCAACATTTCTTCCTATTGCATTTACCAATAGAGTGTAGGAGTTCCTGTAGAGCAATGATATTTTCCTTTATTGATCTACTAAGGATGAAACTAGCCTACTTCGAGTTGATAAGGTCATTCAACAATGGTCTAAGGTGATTTACCATACATTTACTAACAATTTTGTATGTAGTGGTACAAAGGCTTATAAGCCTTTTCTTTGGTGTATGGGCAAGGAGGGTTTTATTTAATTTTGATTGCATCTTCCCCTCAACATTGTTTGAAGAACTCTACATGGAACCCATCTACGCTTAGAGTTTTATTATTCCCAATACTCCAAAGGGTAAGTTTAATTTTAATATGAGTCCAATATTCCTGCAACATCCTCTGTTTAGACTCATTTAAGCACATATGTCCTCCATTCCACTAAGTTACATATTTCTAAACAAAACTCCTGTTAGTAATGAATTCTTAAAATATTGAGTGAACATATTACTAATCTTTCCACTATCAGTTACCCAATTCCCTATCGAGTTATATAACCCATGAATTCTCATCTTTGACCTTCTCGACATCACACTCACATGGAAAAAGTGTGTGTTTCTTTCCCTCTCAATGATCCATCAAGACTAGGCCTTTGTTGCCCATAGCTTTTCTTCTTGTTTAACAACATACTAAAGCTCTTGTTGTAGTCTAACTTCTACATCAATGAAGTTCTAGGTTGGTTCCGTTAACGTTTTTTCCTTGCTTTATTTATGTTTTCACTTAAAATCTTCTTTTTAACATGGATAATCCTAAAAACTTCTCTATTGCATATTCTCAACTCTTTTTGAAAATTACCTAAATTTGTTAGGTAAGAGACAAGAGTTGAGTTCCATTTTTCAACAACAAAATCTTAAAATTGGGGTGGTTTAATGGCATATTTTGAAAATGGAATGGCCTAAACTAAGAGGAGGGTTTGGAGAGGGGGTGGGGGTGGGGGGTGCTGTTGGGGTGGGTTAGGAGGTTTGGTGGGGTTGAGGTATTACCATTGGCTTAATGTTTAGAAGGATCAAGTGATGATTCAAAGGGTGTAACACAAGGTGAAAAACTTTTTCTTCAAGAAAGAGGCAATGCTAAGCATAATTTACCCATACTTTATCAAGCCTAATTTGAATTAGGTCTCTTGAATTTTTTTATCTCTTTGACTAAATGAATTTAAGTCCTACAAAGCCTGAATCCATCATCCTGTAATCATTAATGTAGGCTTGATATTTTGTTACACGTATTTGATTTAATTCCACCCCTCCCTACTTCTCTTTCTTACAAATTATTTCATTAAAATCCCATATCATTGCTTATGGCCCATGCAATTTAAGAGCCTAATGTCTCAATTCATCCCATATAACAAATTTATTTTCTCTTATAAGGCTAGCATAAATAGATGAAATAAAACAATAAGGTAAATAATGGTTTTCCTAGACTTTCATGAAGTTTTGCTATTTAGAGATATGATAGTCCTTAATAGCAATTTCCTCTCCATTCCAAAGGACGATTATCCCTCCACTAAATCCCTCTACATCCAAGCAAATAATTCTGCTGACACTTAGGTAGTCCTTAATCCCCTCTACCGCATTGTCATTCATCCTTGTCTCAGTTAAAATAACAAATTGTGGTTCATAGATAGACAAGAGATCCTTCATAGCCTTCCTCTGACCCTTAGAATTTGTGCCTCTAACATTCTATACTAAAAATTTGAAGGGTTTTAGGTCTATATTTGACAAAAGTGTATCTATAATGATGGGAATCAACCTTCGACTATATTTAAGCCGAGGCCTATCAATGCTTGCTAAGGCTAAACTGAGGCCAAAAAGATGAGACGGAGGAAGATAAACACTCGGCATCAAGTCTGTTGTCAGTCAAGATACCACAAGACTGAGTACTCGAGACCAAAGAACCACTAGGCATAACACCAAGAGACTTGTGCCGACTGATTCTAGAACTCGACAATTATAGGTCGACCTTTCTGGTGTCTCAACCAAACACTGCAAGACTTTAGGGACTCTTTCCCGAACCCATACATCCAATTGTTGACCCCATCTGATTTAGACACTACTCCTTCCAAGACATGCTGAGTAACTGCATGCTGACTTCCCTTATAAAACACATAATTTTGTATTCTTATACATGTTTTCCTTTATTTTATTTATGGGTCCAATTCTTTAGGGTTTAAGGCCTTGTACGTTATTTATAATTTTGCCACTAGAATTCAGAATTTGCTATGAATAGCAACATCTATAAACATCAGAACGGAAGATATATGACAATATATACGAATTAGACAAAAAAGTATATTCCTGCGATTAGAATCTTTTCTCTTTTTGAGCAAGGCTACTCTTAAGTTAGCATTTGCCCGATTATTGAGTACGGATTAAGCTCTTTAATCTCTCTCGCATTTTTATCAATCTTAACCTTAAGATTGTGGTAAACCTCTTCATTTGAACCAGTTAGTGAGTTATATCTAACCTTCATTTAAATCCCGAGTAATATTTAGTGTTCGTGAGTTGTATTGAACCCTATCTCAAGCTCAAACCCCCAATTGTGTTTGTGTCTTAGTGCGTGATATCCATTCACATTCACCGTCGAAACTAACTATCTCACTTCCTGTCCATCAAACCCATTTGACCCATTCTGCCTTTTTCAAGATCCACTGCTGTTTCTTTGATTCATATCACATAAGCTTTAGGTTTAATATGGTAATGTTCATTTTATACCAAAAATTCTAAGAGTATGCCTGTTGGAAGTATTTAACTTACAGTTTCCATCTGTAAGTCCTCACCACAAATCTCACCATTGCCACATGTTCTTCCCATTCTGTGACCAGTACCTCTCATGATTGATCCTCCATAACAAGCATCAGAAAAGGAATCCTTTGTGCCTCCAATGGTATTTCTTCGTATAGAAACATCCTCTTGAGAGTCTATCTGCAAGTCTACTCTAGCCAATTCAAGATGTCACTCCCTACCATATCTACTTTCATCATTAGCATGTTCAGCATCAGTTGCCCTATGAACATAGTAATGATTGTTCTATGGCCTTGTTGATAATATCTCTCTTAGGGAACTTGAGGACAAAACATGATTGCTAGGAGTCAGGTATTGCCATTATTCCTATAGCGAAGTGATATCCACCACTTCCATTACCACCTGCCATGAAAATGAGCCCTTTCTTATCTCCCATATTCGTACATTTGATTAGATCTTTAGGAGATGTAAGTTTGTGTGGAGGATTTAGAGTTGCAATATTACTTCTAGAATGGACACCATTTTGTCTTACAAGTTTTTTCAAGTTTTGGTTTTCTCTTTTTCTAGGAACTACTAAGGTAGGATTATTTTCTTCCCTCAGACTTCCTTCCTCTTTCTTTTTATGCTTCTAAACAATGGTCTCCTTGTGTCTTTTAAACTTCCAAACAGCATACCCTTTCGTTTATCCAAGTTATTAGTTTTTTATGTCTTCTCATTTCTCATAACCGTTTTAAGGACATTAAAAGGGTTTCCACTTTTCAAAGTTTCAATTAAATTCTATCCTTCCTTTCCTACTATTTGCACTAATTTTCTCTTGTTGACCTACCTCGAGTTTTGCTTATCATTAACCTTGATCCATTCCCTCTAGCTATTATGCTGGTCTACTTTTTCAAAAGGGTTATCTTATCTCTTCCTTGAGAGAGAATCTTCTTTCACATCTATATTTTCATTCCTCTAGTCTATCTAACTATCACCACGATTTGGGTCTTTAGGCTCATCATAAACAATTCCTGCATTCTCATCCTTACTTGCCTCATCAATATTCATTGTCTTTTTTTCATTGTTTTCATTCTCTTGCTAAGTAATGTTCTCCGCCTTCTTGGCATCCAAACACTTGTATGTATAGTGATTTATTTTTCCATAAATCTTACATAATTTTAGCAATCTTCACATTGAATATGATAGGACTTTTTGTTTATCATTAGAGTGTGTTTTAAGGGTTTGTTAGTGCTTATCACATTGAATATGATAGGACTTTAATGCAAATACGGGCAAACTTCCTATTTCTAATCCTACAATGTAAAAGCACATATTAACACTAGCCCAATGGCCTCCCCAATTTTTCAAATAGCTAAGGGTAAATAATACTCAATTGGTAAACTAGTAAACCTAACCTCCCTAATTTTTCAAATATCTAAGGGTAAATAATACTCAATTAGTAAACTAGTAAACTTGACCTATAATGCAATTAAATCAAATTCGGTATTATCAGGTTTGAAATCTGGTTTCCATCCCTTCAAGGCTAAATAATAGCTATTAACAAATCAGGGACCATTTTTCATAACCCAATCATAATCTGTTGGGTTATCTAAGGATATAATATTGACTACTAATCCTGCATGAATAAGTTTATTATTTGATACGTGCCACATTCTTTTTAATCTTTCATTCATCATCTTATATCCGGAAAGGGGCCCCATCACCTTTGCAATAAAGGTGGTGTCTCTATCTCAATAGACTAATTAATGTCCTCAAATTCCTTATCCCCATCTTCTTCTATTTCCAAAGTCTAAGAAGTTCCTCAAAAAAAAAATTTTTTGTAGGCACTTCATATATTTGTGAGGACATTATTTGAGCTTTTTTTGACCATCAGAAGGATGCAATGAGTCTTCGACTATAGACTTTGTTTTTTACTAGTCTTGATATGAGTCATCGTAGACTGTACATTTTTTCCTACGGTGAAGTCAGTCATTGATATCATCCTTGGAAGGTGGAGAAGAAGCGTTGCTAAGGATTCCATTGATCTCCATTGGACTAGATATGGTGTTTATAGTATATATTATCTCAATTTAATTAGTTAATACATTTTTTCAATATTTAGCTTACTATCCATAAAGTAATAATCAAAATTTAAATTTTGGATCAATCTTATTCATTGTTCATAAATGTGAAATAAATGATTTACAATTATTGTATTAAGAAAAATCAAATATTTCTTTAATTAATTGAATATATATTTATTCACTTGTTAAATAAAGACGAATCATTATTTCATTAAAAGAAAAATAAAAAATTTCTTCTTTTGGCTTGGTATAGTTACATAATTATTTATTTCCTACTGATTCATGCTTCCTATTTATATAGATGACCTGTTCTATTCTAGGGGATTAACTCAAAAAAATCCTTAAAGACAGTGCACATAGGCATGGCTTGGGTTTTGACATACCTTTTCCTTTCTCCTCGTTCTAACAATCTTAAAGATTTTTTTTTTTTTTTTTACCTTTTCATTGAATCCAAATAATGCCTCAAATACCATTACAACTGATGGTATAACTAAGGCTACTCCAACAAAAAACAATCCTTCCATTACTATTACTTTCCCATTTGCAAAGCAATTTTCTAATATATTAGAAATTGAAGTGTTTGATAGACAAAATTTAGGAAGAAAGAAATTTTAGATCTTGATATTCATGGTGTTGCTTGGGTTCTTATGGAATCTAAAGCCAAAACCAACATCGATGCCTAGACTCATGCTAATAAAGTGTGTAGGCATATAATTAGTAGCACATTATCTAATGATTTGTTTGATGTTTATTACTCCAATAAAGAAGCCAAAGAAATATGAACTAAATGGTTACAAAATATAAAACAGAAGATGATAGCAAACAAAAATTTGTTATTGGAAATTTTTACGTGTAGGAAACGACTATTGAAAAAGACATCAAGGCACAGATTAATGAATATCATAAGCTGATTAATGATTTAGAGGTAGAAAATATTTCCTTGCCAAAAGAGTTTGCTATAAGTTTCCTCATTGAAAAATTATCAGATTCTTGAAGTGACTATAAGAATCATTTGAAGTATAAACATAGGCAACTTTTGCTTCAAGATTTGATTACTCACCTTCTAATTGAAGACACCAAGTGCAAGGCACTGGAAGCTTCCAAAACAAAGGAGATCATTGCAAAAGAAAATTTGATCCAAAATAAGGCTCGCAACAAAAGGTATGACAACAAATCCCATTCTTATAATCCTAATTACAAACTCAATGATACTAACTGAAGAATCTTTAAGAGAAAAGGGGAATTGTTTTGTTTGTGGAAAGTCAAGTCACCATGTACCTTAATGTAGGAAGAGAGTGAGAAACAACAATCCTCCTAAGCCAAAGGCAAATTTGGTTGAAGGAGATGATATTATTAGTATTGTTATTTCTCAAATTAACCTAGTGGCCAATGTGAAAAAAAAAAAATGGGTGATAAACTTTGGTGCTACTAGGCATATTTGTGTAATAAAGGATGCTTTTTCCTACTATAAACAAGTAGGGAAAGAAAAAGAACATGTTTATCTTGGTAATTCTCAAACTGCAAAAGTTCTTGGCAACGGAAAAATTCTTCTCAAGCTCACATCTAGCAAGACCTTGGCTCTTAATAATGTACTTCATGTATGCAATATTATAGCAAATTAAATTTCTGTAGCTCTCTTAGGGAAGGGTGGAGTTAAATTGTCATTTGAATATCATAAGATTGTAATGAAAAAAAATGTGTTTGTAAGCAAGGATAATTGTAATGAGGGACTATTTGTACTCAATTTTTCCAATATTATTAATGAAAATGCATGATCTTTTGCTTACTTACTTGATTCTACTAATTTATGACATGCTAGATTAGGACATATAAGTGTGAGTTACATAAATAAAATGCAATCTCTTGGTCTTATTTTTGGTATTCATAATGCATGTCTAGATAAATGTCAAATATGTGTTGAAACAAAATTGATTAAGAAAACTTGTCATTCTACTCAAAGAGAAATTGAGTTATTAAATTTAATTCATACCAATTTGGGTAACTTAGAACAATACATGACTAAAGGTGGTAAAAAATATTATATGACTTTTATTGATGATTTTTTCTAGATATTGTAAAGTATATTTGCTTTAAAATAAAAATGAAGCTTTTGAGATGTTTTGTTTATATAAAGCTAAAGTTGAAAATCAATAAAATAAAAGGATTAAAAGAAGTAGATTAGATAAATGTGGTGAATATACAATTTGTAATGATTTCTATGAAAAAATAAAAGAAATAATTCATAAAACTACAACCCTTATTCACCTGAATCAAATTGTGTAGTAGAAAGAAAAAAATAAAACTTAAAAAAAATGATGAATGTCTTGCTTATTAGTTCTTCTGCTTCTATTAATCTTTAGGGTGAAGCCATTTTATTTATATGTCACTTGCAAAATAGAATGCCATACAAGAACTGATGAGACACTTTATGAAATGTGGAAGGGTTATAAGCTTAACTAAAATATTTGAAAGTGTAAGGGTATCTTACTAAGATTATGATTCTTAACTTTAAAAAGAAATAGAAAGTTGGGTTCAAAAACATCTGATTGCATGTTTATTGG
Source organism: Lumnitzera littorea (assembly GCA_024138015.1). Classification (NCBI taxonomy): domain Eukaryota; kingdom Viridiplantae; phylum Streptophyta; class Magnoliopsida; order Myrtales; family Combretaceae; genus Lumnitzera; species Lumnitzera littorea. Next base: position 12,633,503 of record JAMXBB010000008.1, read on the forward strand.
GTATGCTGAGCATAACGTTATATATAGATTTCTTGTCTTGAAAAGTGATATGTTTGATTGTGACATAATTATTGAGAGAAAAAATACTAATTCTTTAAAAAAAAAAATTTCCTTTTAAATCTAATTTTTTTTTACGTACTCCAATTGATAATGATTTTCAAAATTCTTTTCAAAGTTAAGGAGTAATGTTGTCTCATGTGCACCAATTGAAAATAATTTTGAAAATTCTTCTAAAAAGTTAAGGAGTAAAAGATAAAGAAAAGAAACCTCATTTGAAAATGATTTTTTATACTTATCTTGTTGATAATGATTCTTTAACTTATTCTGATACTATTTCTTCTTCAGATTTATTACTTTGAAAAGAAGTAACTAAAACTTTAATTGATTCTCTTAGATAAAATAAAACGTGGATTTTGGTTGACTTAAAATGGATTTTTAAAAGAAAACACAAGCTTGATGGATCAATTCAAAAATATAAAACTGAGTTTGTTGCAAAAGATTTCAATTAAAAATAAAATATTAATTATTTTGACACATTTGCCCTTATGATTAGAATTTCTTCTATCAGAGTTTTGATTGCCTTAGCTTCCATTCACAAACTTATTATTTTTCAAATGGATGTTTGCTTTTTTGTATGGTGATTTAGAAGAGGAAATTTATATAGTACAACCTAAAGGTTGCATTGATTCTAAGCAAGAAAATAAAGTTTGTAAACTTCTTTACTCTTTATATAGTTTGAAACAAACTCCCAAACAATCATATGAGAAATTTGATCAAGTTTTGATGCATAATAATTTTTTATCTATTGAAATTGACAAAAGTGTGTATACAAAAATTGAATACCAAAATTGTTGATAATGGCTGTGTCATACTTATATATTGATGATATACTTATTTTTAATACTAGTACTGATATAATAAATAGAGCAAAATATTTTCTTATGTCTAAATTTAATATGAAAGACATTGGTAAAGTAAGTGTGATATTAAGTGTTAAAATCATACGAGAAGGTGATAGTATAATGCTATCACAAGAGCATTATGTTGAAAAATTTGGACATTTTGATGTCACACCAATAAGTACTCCTTATGATGCTAACACTCAATTAAAGAAACATAAAGGTGATCCTATTTCACAATTTGAGTATGCACAAATTATTAGGAATTTGATACGTTTAATATTAGAGGAATATCTATCAATTATGTAAAGAGTATATTTAGGATATTTTCTATGTTTAAAATATTTTCTATATTTAGAAGGTATTAGAATATTTTAGGATCTGTAAATATCTGTCAATTGTGTAAAGAGTATATTTAGGATATTTGTTTTCTATGTTTAGAAGATTGGTTAGTACGTCTATGTTGTATATATATTGGCCCTCTTTGGCCTGTGATATGAATATACACACACAGAAATTTTCTTCTCAAAATTTTATATGGTATCAGAGCCTGGTTAAAAAAAAAAATGCTATGACTAGCGAGGGAAAGAAACCAGCCTCCCCTTACCTATTGACTTCGAGTGATAATCCTAATAATATAATTACTCAGGTGCAATTAAAAGGAGACAATTATGATGAATGGGCTCGAGCGATGCAAACGTCGTTGAGGGCCAAGAAGAAATTCGGATTTATTGATGGAACGATTAATCAACCTGCTGATGATTCCACTAAATTAGAGGATTGGTGGACTGTGAATTCAATGTTGGTTTCATGGATGCTCAACACAATCGAGCCAACACTGCGATTTACCATAACATATATGGAGATTGCAAAGGATTTATGGGAAGATATCAAAGAGCGATTCTCTATCGCTAATGGACCTCGTGTTCAGCAAATCAAGGCAGAACTTGCCAACTGCAAACAGAGAGGTATGTCAATTGTGGCTTATTATGGGAAATTGAAACAACTTTGGGAAGAGCTTGCGAATTATGAGCAAATTCCCATCTGCCGTTGTGGAAGATGCAATTGTAATATTGCAGCTAAACTTGACAAGAAACGAGAAGAAGAGAGACTTCATCAGTTTTTGATGGGGTTGGAAGATGCATTATATGAAGCAGTTCGTTCTAATATTTTGAGCATAAAACCATTACCAAACTTGAATAAGGCATACTCGTTGGTGTGCCAAGAAGAATGTGTTAGAAACATCTCACGAGGGAAGGAGGAATATGGAGAAGTTGTGAGTTTTGCAGTGCAGACCAATAGAGGAGGGCGAAAGTATAAAACAGAAGTGAAAGACAAATCTACCATTTGCTCACACTGTAAATGAGAGGGACATGATTCTGAAACTTGTTTTCAGCTCATTAGATATTCGGAATGGTGGGGTGACCGACCTAAAGGGGCTGGACGTGGACGAGGGGGACAGAGTATAGGGCGTGGGCAAAGTAATATGCCAAAGGTGAATACAACCCATGTAATTGGGTAGCCATCATTATCAATGGCAGCAACAGAAGAAAATATAGCTTCTGGAACCTTGACAGCAGAACAATGGTCATTCTTTCTCAATTTGTTAAACACGTGCAAATCGGGTACTAGTGAGAAGATGAATGGTAAGGATAATCTGAATTAGATTATTGATTCCGGTGCTTCACAACATATGACAGATACTTTAGAATGTTTAACAAATTTGAAAGAAATTGTGGCATGTTCAATTGGATTACCTAATGGAGAGCAGGTGATGGCATTGAAGGAGGGATCAGTTTGCTTGGGAAAACATATCAAACTAGACAATGTGCTATATGTTCCAAATTTGAATTGTAATTTGATATTTGTGTCGCAATTGCTTGATGGCTCTAATTGTAATGTCCAATTTACTGATAAAATTTGTGCTATACAGGACTGCACCTCGAGGATGGTGATTGGAGCGGGTGAACAGTGTAAGGGACTTTATTATTTGAAGTCAGCAGTATCAGTCTAAGCATACAAGACAAGCTATGTAGATTCTTTTGAATTATGGCATAGGAGGATGGGGCATCTGTCTGCAAAAATTGTGGAATCTCTTCCTCAAGTTGAATTTAGTAATAGTTCAGTAAAGAATAAACCATGTGACATTTGTTTGAGAGCTAAACAAATAAGAGAAGTTTTTGTTTCTAGTGACACTAAAGCAAATGAAATTTTTGAATTAATTCATTGTGATTTGTGGGGACCTTATCGTGTTAATGCTTTTTGTGGGGCCTCGTATTTTTTTACCATTGTTGATGATTTTTCTAGGGGTGTATGGGTATATTTGTTAACTGAAAAAACAGAAGTGGAACTTGTCATGCGTAATTTCTTTGCCATGATTAAAAGATAATTTCAAAAAGATGTGAAGATAGTTAAAAGTGATAATGGGACTGAATTTGCTTGCTTGCATAACTATTTTTCTAAAAATGGAATTTTACATCAAATCTCATGTGTAGGAACACCTCAACAGAATGGACGTGTTGAGAGGAAACATCGTCATATTTTAAATGTAGCTAGAGCTTTAAGATTTCAAGCCAATCTTCCCATCAAATTTTGGGGAGAATGTGTTCTAACGGCTGCATATTTGATCAATCGAGCTTCTTCTAAGTTATTAGGAGGAAAGACTCCTTATGAGATATTGTTTGGTAAACCTTCTAGTTATAATCACATTCGAACTTTTGGGTGCCTATGTTATACTCGGAACTTAAATAGGGAAAAAAACAAGTTTGCTAGCAGGAGTCAACGTTGTTTATTTGTAGGATATCCTTTCGGAAAAAAAAGGGTGGAAAGTTTATGATCTTGATACAGGAAAATATTTTGCATCCAGGGATGTTGTGTTCTCTGAATCTGAATTTCCATATGCTAATAAGGAAGGTGTGCAACCAGATCTTATACAAGATGCTTCTTTCGATATCACCAATCATTTTAATGGTGAATTGAATGAGGAAGACGAAAGTGAGGTACCTGAGAATTCGACTGTGACTTAAAGTGATAATAACAACAGGGGGGGGTGTCATTGAAATCTTAGGTGAATCTGTTCCAGAACAACTTGGACGGGGTTATAAAACAAAAGAAGCTTCTACTCGACTGCGAGATTTTGTGACATATACTGCACAACAAATAAGTCCCTCTGCATGTTCCTCCAATCTAATTCCATCCACAGGTACCTCCTATCCTATAGCACATTATGTAAATTGTGACAAATTTTGTCCACAACATCGTTCTTTCTTAGCAGCTATGACAGCGAAAACAAGCCTGTTTCTTATGTTCAGGCCATCAAAGACATTCGATGGAAAGAAGCCATGATGAAAGAAATTGAGGCACTTGAGGCTAATGGGACATGGACTGTCGAAGATTTACCATAGGGAAAGCAAGCTATAGGTAGTAAATGGGTTTACAAGATCAAATATAACTCAGATGGTTCGGTTGAACGTTATAAAGCTCGATTGGTGATTCTTGGCAATAATCAGATTGAAGGAATTGACTACAATGAGACCTTCGCTCCTGTTGCAAAAATGGTTACTGTACGTACTTTTCTTTCAATGGTAGCAACAAAGGGATGGAAACTCTATCAAATGGATGTTCATAATGCATTCTTGTATGGAGATTTAGAAGAAGAGGTTTACATGAAGATGCCACCTGGGTTCTCTACTCAGCAGCCTGGCAAAGTTTGTTGATAGGCCCCCCGATGTTGGTTTTCTAAATTGACAACTGCATTAAAGTGGTATGGATTTCTTCAATCTTAATCTAATTATTCATTGTTTACTTTAAATCGAGACAAGATACATTTGAGTATACTGGTGTATGTCAATGATCTTGTTATTGCAGGGAATAATAGAGTTGTCATTCAGAAGTTTAAAGATTATTTATGCCACTGCTTCTACATGAAAGATTTGGGAACATTGAAGTATTTTTTAGGCGTAGAAGTGGCTTGGAATCAAGAAGGAATTTTTCTTTGCCAACGCAAATATGCTTTGGATATTATCAGTGAAGCTGGATTATTGGGTGCTAAACCATCTGGTTTTCCCATTGAACAAAATCATCATTTAGCCTTAGTAGAAAATGCATTGTTGGCAAATTCAGAAAAGTATCGGAGATTGGTAAGAAGACTAATTTATTTGACTCTTACTCAACCTGAGTTATCCTACAGTGTTCATATTGTGGCATAATTTATGCATCAACCAAGGGAAGCTCATTGGGAAGCAGCTTTACGCGTGGTTCATTATTTGAAGGGCAGTCCTGGACAAGGAATACTTTTACGAGCTGATAGTGATCTTTGGTTATATGCTTATTGTGATTCTGATTGGGGGAGTTGTCCTTTAACTCGACGATCTCTTACTGGATATTTTGTTATGTTAGGGACTTCTCCCATTTCTTGGAAGACTAAAAAGCAACATACAGTGTCAAGATCCTCTGCTGAAGGAGAATATCATTCCATGGCTACCACTGTTTGTGAACTGAAATGGTTAAAGGGTCTTTTGCTGTCTCTTGGTATTGTATACTCTCATCCTATGCTGTTGTATTGTGATAGTCAAGCAGCTTTACACATTAGTGCAAATCCTGTGTTGCATGAGCGCACAAAGCACATTGACATTAATTGTCATTTTATTCGTGATGAGATTCAACATGGACATGTTCAGACTGCTTATGTACATAGCAGTATATTTAGGATATTTTCTATGTTTAAAATATTTTCTATATTTAGAAGGTATTAGAATATTTTGGGATCTGTAAATATCTGTCAATTGTGTAAAGAGTATATTTAGGATATTTGTTTTCTATGTTTAGAAGATTGGTTAGTGCGTCTATATTGTATATATATTGGCCCTCTTTGGCTTGTGATATGAATATATACACACAGAAATTTTTTTCTCAAAATTTTATATTTAATGAATTTCTCTTTACTTGATATAACTCATGTTATATGTAGATTAAGTAGATATACACATAATCCCAATCACAATCATTGAGTTGCTATACTCAAACTAATAAAATACTTGAGAGAAATCATGAATTATGGTATCTTATATAGCGGATTTCCCACTATATTAGACGATATAGTGATGCTACTTGGATTTTGGATTCAAATGATATAAAATCTACTAGTGAATATGTATTCACTCTTGGTAGTGGTGTAATTATGTGGAAATTAGCTAGAAAAACAATTATTGCAAAATCGAGAATGAAATTTTATTACTATGGAATTGGTTAGTAATGAAGCTAAATGGTTCAAAAACATTTTAGTGAATATTCCATTGAGCACAAAGCCAACACCTTCTGTATCAATGCATTACAATAGCTAAGCAGCAATAGTTATTCAAAGAAAAAGACTTTTAATGGCAAAAAATAGATGCATCTATTTGAGACATGAAGTAATTAAGCAGCTACAAATAGATGGAATTGTATCCATTGATTATGTTAAGTTAGAAGTGAATTTGGCTAATCCTTTAACTAAGTCATTAAGAAGAAAGTTAATTTATGAAACATTGAGGGGAATTGGACTTTAGCCAATTTGAAATTAGACCCTACCTTTATGATTGGAGATCCCATGAATAAGGTTTCTATGGGTAATAACAAATTTCATATTAATCTTGATAGCACTTTAAATCTTGCCCATTCCTATGATATGTGTTGTGCTAGACTGGAATTAATATGAAGATGAATATTTCCCGATGAATTTCATTTCCCTTTTAAGAGGTGCATATAATTGCAATATACACATGATGAAATCACCTATATGAGTGTGGAGTGGGCTTGCTTTTAGGAAATTGGGGCATAATCTCTAGAGTAATCATGAAATACTAAGCGTGCACATAGCCTATTAGCACAAAACTGCAATAAACAATAGAAAATTGTGGTGGTATAATGTGAATGATAAAATTCCTAACCTGCAATTAGAATTTTTGGTTCATGCAAACTAAATGATTCATTGAAATTTATGTGTATTATATCTTATCTTTCTAAATTTGGTTCATAGTCCAAAAGACACCAAATTTAAAGCATTATATACGTGTTTTTTACCTAGCAAATTATTATTATTATTAAGAAGAGTCTTTTGAAATATGTGGGGGATTGTTGTATATAGTTAGTATTTCAAAAGCCTTTTATCCCAATTTTATAGGATATATAATCTCAATTTAATTTGTTAGTACATATTTCGCTTACTATCAATAAAATATTAAATCAAATTTTGAATTTTTATTCAATCTTATTCGTTACTCATAAATGTGAAATAAATTACTTGCAATTAAGAAAATTCAAATCTTTCTTTAATTGACTAAATATATATTTATTCACTTGCCAAATAAAGATGGACTATTATTGCATTGAAAGCAAAATAAAAAGACTTCTTCTTTTGGTTCGATACTTTTACATAATTATTTATTTCCTACTAATTCCTGCTTCCTATTTATATAGATGACCTATTCTATCCTAGGTGATTAGCTCTAAAAAAAATCCCTAAGGAAAGTGTTTATAGGCACAACTCAAGTTTTGACAAAACTTTTTCTTTCTCCTTATTCCAATTGCAACTACTTCTTTTTTCTTGTTACGTTCATTTGCTGTTCTAGCGTTATTAGATTAATAGTACAATGCAGTTATCACACCAAAATTCTTGAATTTGCTTAATCAAAGGATCAAGGTTAATTCATCAATTAGTACCAAGATTCTCAAGATACTTAATACTAGGATTATGTTGAATATTACCTCTATTTCTAAATTAGTTTTCCTCAACAGTCAAGGTTCAAACAACTTACTGTTAGCATTTTTGGGTTCTTATCAATAATTCTGCATCGTGGTAGTATTAATGGCTATATAGAAAAAATGTGTCCTGGCAGGGTGATGGTGGAGTCCATTTTACTTTAAGAAATAGGGAAACTCGTAGCTACAGGCAAACTTTGAAGTAAAATGATGGTGTGATCTTGTGCAAGCTGACTTGAATTTACAAAATATTTTCCTTTTATCTTCTCCGTGTTTTTTAAGTTGCTTGCAACATAAGTTATCACTTGTAGCAAGTTACTCATAGTCTCTTTATTTTATATATACAATTTAAGCTATTAACAAATTATTTGATCCTAAGCTTTTAACATATAGGTTTTATATTTTCTCTCGTCAAAGTTTTCTCACTATATTATCTATTCTACATATTAATAGCCTTCCAAAAACATCTTCTACATTATTACATACATCTCTTTATACTATATCTCTAATTATCCATATATATATATATATATATATATAGATATAAATATTTGCATACACATCATGAATGCCGTCTATTAGTATGGTTTTATAGCATACCGTATATGCTATAGAAATTCATATATGGTTAGGAAAGTCCCGCAATTGCATTGTTACATTTCAATACGTCTTATTTTTATCATGCCCGTGGTGAGGCTTTATGCATTTGGAAGTGTGCCCGTGGTGAGGATTTATGCATTTGGATTCGTAAATTAACTTCTTTCTAATTCCTTTTTCTCTATCTTGTAATCAAATTCGGAAATATCCCTCATATTGTCACAACATATGCATCACCACTCTTTTATCTTCAAATCAAAAGTTTTAATACTAATACATTTACTTAGTCTTCTAATCAATTCCGAATATTTCCCCTCGCACTTTTAACCAGTCACGAGTCAAGGATTCTTGGGTACGATGAATTATTGAAATAGAAATCACTCAACTGGCTCAGAGAATGGACAAATTGACTTTTGGGATGACAAACATCATGCACTGCAAAGGAAACTAAAACGATTTTTTTAACTATAAAGTATTCAGATCAATAAAAGATGTGTTTCAGAGCTTTGCTTTATCTCATTTTAAATATGTGAGATTATCTCAGTAGAGCTGGTTGGTGTATAACGTACAAACCGACGGCAACCATAGATTTTGTAAGTTGGAAGGTTTTTTCAGAATTTATTTATTGATTACCTGTTATTGTCGGGCTATAACATTGGGAAAATCATTAGACCTCTCGATTTATTTATGATATGATGAGTCTTTTACATGTTTAAAAAAAAAAAAAGGACTTTATTTATCTTCAGGTTCAAATAGGTTTTATTGGGAATATGTCGTACAATTATTGTCATTCTTGAATATCAAAACTAAAAATTATCATTATAATTTAAACCGTGGTAACTACTAGTTTTCCTGGTTAGTGGCAGCGACCAAGGTCGCAACAATGTGCAATGATCGGTCGTAATTGTCTAAAATAAAAATATTTATCCAAAATGCAAAACAGATGTTATTCCAAAGGTTTTTTTTTCTTTTTTTTTCCATTAGTTTCTATCTATAACCAATATTATCAGGCTCAATCTAGGTAGTTAGAGATGTGAGAGGTTAAAAGGTTAAAGAAATAAATTGAGTTGGATCAAGAGATGAACCATGATTATACTAGACCAATTCTATAAAAAGGTTGGATTAAACTAGGTTAAACCATATGGACTGACTTAGATTTAAGAACACTGGCTACACCTTTTTACCATCTCCCATGCTTAAATGTTACCAATTAATATGAAATTTGAATAGCCTAGTTTAATTTGGTTCAAGTTACTTGCACTATGCCACTTTCACAATTTCATTAAAACATCTAGAAAATACAACGTCTCTCTTTCAGTAGAACATCCAGAAAATACAATATCTCTTTTCTCATTTCTCTTGTATATTGACTCAATGTTTTTCTACTCCATAGTTCATTTAGTTGACTTCGTGAGAATCCTAATTTTATTCTTATCTTATTCCATTTTGCAAACCAAATGCATTATTAAAGGTTTCAAAAATGAATAAATAAAACTTGATTTTAAGTAAAAAGAAAATAAAAAAATATATATTATGTTGATCTGTATGTATATTTGCCAACTATGTGATCATAGTTTGAAAAGAATATATTATAACCACCTATATGTGTTGTATAAGATAACAATGGAAACAAGTAAACGTTTGAACTTCAAGCGATAGTGACTCTAAGAAATGAAGAAGATGGTGAGATTAGGTTTTTGAGGTAAAAGTAATGATCCCCTTTTTGATCTTTTAATATTCTATATTTCCTCTCTTGTGTTTGTTACATGAACTATGAAGTTATTATAAGTAGTTTGCAAGATTTATTATAAGGATTATCACGTCACCTATATTGAAAACGTTCTATTTGTATGCTAACTTTGTGATTTTGTATGCTAACTTTGTGATCCTACATATGGTGTAGCCTTAGCAATCTATCTTTTGGGTCTCTTTATGTTATGCATAACAATTTTCCTTATTAGAAAGAACATCTTACATTCAAGGTACAAGGGTAATCGATGTGCTCGAGTCTAAAAGAATCGGTAGGTACTTGTAAAAAGAATGCACAACACTTTATGCAAGAATGGAAATGAGGAATATCTTAGGGGTTTTGTGTTTGAAGAAGCAAAATATGGGCATGAATGCGAATGCAATTAGATATTATGCACTAGTAACAAACACAAACTAGGTTTTGTGATTTGAATAGGGTTTGTTTGATATTACACACAAGTATTAAACCAATCATGAATCTAATAGAATTATAGATATTATTCACTAATTCCTGAAAGAGAGTCCACCACAATAAAGTAAATGATTTATAAGAACACAAGATGATAATATCACTTAATAATAACAAATTTGTCAGACAATAGAAGTCTCTCACTACAATAATGTTATCAATAGGATATATGCAGCTATTATAAGTAAGATAATTATATACTGAACCCTCATGACAATCTTATGGTTATAACAAGTATGCTAAACCCTAACAATGGCCTAAAAGGGTAAACAAGTAAAATGACAATCATATTTGTAAGCTGTACATTCCAGTAAGGTCAAAATGGGAAATGAGGTAGACTTGCTCTAGTAGAACATACTCTTAGGTGTGCTTAAGCACACCTAAGTTGATTAGTTAAGCAATCCCTAATAGGTCAACTCGTAGTTGGGCTTATGTATGGGCTCGAGCTAGGAAGGGAACTAACTGATACGCAACTAAGTTAACCATATGGCCAACCTAATCTCTAAGTGAGTTCTTGGTAGAAGGAAATGGGAGACATGAGTTCCTAGCTAACTTCAAGAGTCCGCACAGGGTATGCTTCCTATAGATGCATAACGACCTAATCAAATCATGGTTATCCTTTAGAATAGAGCTCGGTAATACCTTCTTTTAGCTAGTTAATGCATTTTAAAAACAGCTACAACGCCTCAGTTAAAGGCCCATTGAGTTAATCAAATTAGGCTTGGTCATTGGTCCTTTCCATTATTATCATCTCTCCTATCTAGTCTTAGCATTCACTTGTAAGCTCGACTCTTAGGAGAAGAGGTTAGATTAATGACAACATCATCACCTTCGACTTGAAAGTGAGTCATCTTCAACTTTAGTACCTACAATTTTGCTAAATAAGTCAAAGATTGAGTAACAAAACACTTCTTCTCTCTTTCATCTTCTTGAACATATCTACGTGATGCTTTTTTACTTCCTTAACACTCATGGGTAATGAGGCAAAGTCCTTTGCATCCTTCTAGAAAGAGTAAGTGTTGTACATTCCATTATTAGTAACATGCCAATTAAACTCCTAAGGTCGTATAAGTATTAATTAGATGATATTCATTAAGACCACATTAGAATCTAGTTCGTCTCTTTACTTCTTAATGCTAAATGGAATTTTAACCTGCTTGTGGACATGTACTGTAATGCTGCAAACTAAAGTAGTAAATAATTAAACTAACAAATGCTAATGATTCCATTAGTGTTACAAATGGTATCAAAGCCAACCCCTTACTAATAGGTAGACGACTCGAATCTGGCTCCAATTTAGAGAAAGGGTCTTATGAAGGTAAGGAGTATCATTAGGGTAGTGACTCCTAGCATGCTCTAGGATGACCTATAAATAGTAGGTAGCTCAAATGGTATACTAAAAAGGGATAAGAACTAGGCCCAATTGTAAAGTCATGCAATGAGGACGTCACATGTTTAAAGGGAGAGATTGTGATACACTATGGTTAAGTGAAGTCCCATATGGCTTGTGGAAGGTATTAGTGCTAGTTTATAAGGCTACTATAGTAAATATCTTATCAATACAAGATTACAAATTTTGAGCCAACTAGTTGAAATTGATCCATTAGTGTTTATTGGTTTGGAAATTCATTACTTTTAGCCTAAGGCATTACATATAGCATGCCCTTGTCATTAAACCAGTACAATCCATACGATCTTAGATGTTAAGAGGTCAGATGTTTCATCTCGTCCATCAGCTTGGTAAAGATGACCTTAACATAGCTTTTACTGTCTACAACAATAGCATAGGTCCCATTCATCATGCAATAAGTGTAAAATGAGTTTTCCCTTTGTTTGGTATCTTCCTTTGATTAAGTGTTTAAAGATTATCTCACAACCAACAGTAGAAGTTCATTCGCTCAATCCTAATGTGAATGACCTCTTACTTTCCTTAAAAGCTTTAACCTACTCTCTTTTATGACCACGAGTCTCATTTGGGCACTAAGAGGCCATGTGGCCATAGCTGAGGCATTTGAAGCACTTGAAGCTTCCCTCTGAGCAACCTCCCTTCTTCCTTTAGCTTAGGCTTAACTCAACTATACTCTTTTCTCTCCATCTTCTTCTCAATCATCCTTTTCTCTTCTTATTTTCCATGCTCAAGGCTCATGGGTTATGGATGCAATAGAGGGACAATCTTCTGTTCCTCTTTTGATGTTGTTTTTCAACATTTATAGCAAAGATGATTACATCGTCTAAGGTATTATAAGGTTTCAACTTAACTACATCGAATATGGCATCCTTCAACCTTCTTGGAAATTTATTAGTTGCTCTTAGATACCTTCACCTTGAAACCTATCATCAAGGTTTCAAACTCTTACAAGTTCTCTTCTACACTTGATTAAGCTTACTTCAAAATTTGGAATACATAAAGCATCTCTTATTCGAAGTAGTTAGGAACAAATCATTGGCTCATTAGCCTCTTCATCAACCTATAAGTTCAAACTAGCTATTCCCCTTCATTAGCCTTCTTGGTGACTAAGCCAGCATACTCAACAAACTCAAGGCAAGCAAGCCTAACCTTAGTGCATCTATCACACTCATAGCACTCAAAGATCTTTTTGGACTTTAGGCACCCAGTCCAAGTACTCTTCAAGTTGGCTGCTCTAACTAAAATTTGATAACTTGAGTTTGATGTTCTCTAAGCCCTTATTACTTTAAGCTCCTCTCTTCTTAGTGTACGTAGGAGCTAAGTTAGACACTATGTCTTACAAAGTATGCAAATGGTTTCTTTTTAATGGAGAAGAAGAGGGAGTGCAAAGGATAACAAAAGCTTGAAGGCTAAACCAAGGATATGACTAACCATGGCTTACAATAAGATCCACTCCAACCACTCCTTATGACTCACAAATAGTGGAAATGAGGTTACTTGCCACTAATTCCTTGCTGGAAGGAACTAGATATGAGTGAACAAAATCTCAAAACATAAACTTACAAGGAAACCTGAAAAGATAGTATATTCAATATTCAAGAGTTAAAAGATAGATGCTATATATGTTAGATGCCCATATATACTTGCTAATTCGGGTAACCTTCCTAAACTAGAAAAAGACTAAAAAGGGTATAACCAAAATAGAAAATGTATAGATATAATCTTAGGTACAAAAAGAATAACAAGAAAAGAATCACCATTAGAGAATATCTACTATCAACTTGTTAAAATAGTGTATTTTTTGCTTTTGCAAAGCACCTAACAGTAGAGACAGATGCAAAGTTGTGAGGCTAAGGAGGCCATACTCACATTATTTAAATTAACATTAGAATTATGGATCAAAAAATCTACTTTTTATTATAATTTTGATAATTTCAAAGCATCCTATACACATAAAGGGATTTCATTTAAAAAGTGCACCCAATAATACAATTTAATATTGCATAAAAATATATAAATCTTTCTATGAATTGAATATTGGTATTATGCTTACTTTGTAAAAGGTTAAAAGAATAATTTTTTAATTTTTCTTTATGACATATATATCAATTAAAATAAAATTATTAAGTTATAAAAAAATAAAATCAACATGCAAAACTCATGTAAATTTTCTTATTAGGAAAAGTAAATTGCAAGAAGTATTTATGCAAAAAATTAAAAGTATAATGAAAAGAACAACATGATATAACGAATAGTATTCAATAATTTATTTATAATGACTTTATTAAAAGACTTCTAAAATTGATAATATAATTATTATTTATGGTAGATTTACTAGTGACTAAATAGTTTTTAATAAAATTTTATTTAATTAATTTTCATTTTTTATTAGTAGAATTTAATTTTATTAATTATTGTAACAAAATAAAAAAGCAAAAAGATAATGAAAGCTATTTATGATAAATTATAAATGTGACTTGAAAAAGTAAAAGACTACTTTAATGGGAATTAAACCCATGACTTATGGATGTAAGAGTAAAAGCTTAACCACTTAACTATGTTTAATTATATAATACTATTTACACTCTAAAATATAAACATAATTCACACTTTTTACTTTTAAATATAATTTTATATAATTAATTTTTTCATAAACTTGAGGGGGTCGGGGCCCCTTCGAACCCCTCTTAGATCTGTCCATGCCTAGCAAAAATAGACAAATAATCACTGCTGCTGCATCCCGAGCTAATTGGAGATAATTCAATAGATAGGTTAGCGATTGAGTTGGGTAGTTCGGGATCAAGGAGAAAAGAGGGTAGATCAGATGTTTTAAACTGTTCTAGTTCATTAAATAAGTTGGAATGGCACTCTGGTAAAGGCTTGGCAACACGAATACTAGAGAATTAGCCCATCAAATGATGTGAAAGGAAGCTTTGAGCATAAACCAACTCTTCTTTAGCCATCTATCCACCAAGTACTTAGGCGGTTAGAGTCCTCAAAGTTAGCCTCAAGTGAACAACTTGAAGCTCAACAATGATTGCTTGGAGGTTTGGCAAAGTCAATGAAAAGGTTGATGGCAATAGAGAACAAGTGAAGGCCGACAATGGATACAAAAGGATTCCCATCACTTTTCCTTCTAACTTAAAAGTTCTCCTCAAATACCTTACTACATCTGTCCTCATCATGGTTTCTTTTCAAATCATTAGAACCTCTATTACTTCCTTCATCTCTATCCCTTCTCCATTTTCCTCATTGAATTCCGTACTAACATTAATGAACTACCGACCATCGGTCTCATTACTCATATATAGCTCCGAGGCCTCCAATCCCTCTCCTGAAGAATCCTCTCTCGACAACCTACTAGTGACGAGAAACTTTACACCAAAAGAAGGTGGCTAAATTCCTTGAGCTCCTCATATTATCATACATTGATCTATACACTCGGGTGTAATGATGGCAACCATTCCCTTACCCAGGACTTTGTGTCGAGTAATCCGACCAACTACTACCGAGAGATTCTTATCGAGTGATGAGAGACTTACTTACCGGCCGAGTAAGCTGAGTAGTTTTCTCTTGGCCTGTTACCATTTCTCTCGTCACCCTCTTCTCGTCTCAACTTCTTTATTACCGCAACATCTTGGTCCCCCTCACCTACTGTGTTTAAAGAATCTTCATACGGGACTAATGTTGCACTACTACCCATCCACCTCGACTGACGTTGTACTACTTTTCCATTTTTATCTTTTATCCTTTTTACCCTTTTTCGTATGTACTAGGAATCTACTTTTTATATATACTTTCTTATAATTTCTTTATTTGTAATGTTGCACTAGAGACTTATTATAAATAATCCCTTTCTCTTGTAAGTCGTAAAGAACTGACAATTAAGATTTAATGTCCTATTCTTATGGGACAACCCTCTCCAAGTCCATTTTTCATACACTCTTATCTAATCTTACCGAGTAGCTTAGGATTAGTGGCGGGTGGACCTTGATATCAACTTGTAGATCATATCAAGTGAGGTGTCAAGTTGTGTTGTATTTGTTGGTGAGTTACATCCTCCGAGCAGCTTTACATCAGCTACTCTTGTTCTCCTGTGAATCATTTTCCTCTAATTTCTTCAATATTTCGGAGGACCCATTTTAGTTCAGATTTGCCATAGCAAGTCCTAGTGATAACTAAACTCTTAGGCACACCATATAATCTTGGTATCAGAGCTTGAGGTTAAGACTAAGAGTTGTATAGTGACAGTTATTCTGCTATTCAAGATACTTGTGTGTATGTTAAAGGCATTCATATGAAGTGTAGTTACTGTAGCTTTGGGTTGAGAATGTCGAACCCTAGTGTATAGAGAGAGATTAACAATGCTAAGAGTGATGCTCATGGTCATGGTCAAGTTACCCAACAAATACCACGTACTATTGATGAATAGATACAAGATCTTGTTGCTATTGTGGCTAACTTAGCTGCCTCAGTAAACAGAGTACTAGAAATCGAACCACGTGAGAGAGTTGCTGAACAAGGTCGACAAATGAGAGATAAGTCGAGAAGGCAGATGAACAAGCGAGCTCTAGAAGCCTTTCCAATGAACCAAGCACCACCACGGCGTGCCGATAGAGTTGCAAGAAGGAGGTTAAAGTTGGAGGAAGTGGAAGAGTACGAAGAAGAAGACCATTATGTTAGGATTGATGAGCATGAGTTTAGAGCACCAAGGGGTGCCGAACATCTTAAGGTACAGATTCCAAGCTTCAACGGGTCTAGAAAGGCTAATGACTACTTGGATTGGGAAGAGAAGATCGAAAAGATATTCAACTCCTATGATTATGAGGATGTTGTCCATATTCGAGTAGCCACGTTAGAATTTTCTGGGTATACGACAATGTAGTTGAAGAAACTATAGAATGTCCTCTTGAGGGCCCGATACGAAGTCCGAACATGGAACAAGATGAAGGGAGTTCTTAGAAGTAGGTTCATTCCTAAATACTACGAACAAGAAACTTTCCGACAACTCCAAGACATAAGGTAAGGTAATAGATCCATAGATGATTATGCCCAAGAGTTTCAGTTGTTCATGATACGATGCGATGCAATGTCGACGAACCTGAGACCCGAACTATAGCACAGTTCATCTCTAGATTACAAGCTGAGATTGGTAACATCGTAGAACTACAGAACCTCATAACTCTGGATGAAACCATCCATATGCCTGAGAGAGTTGAAAGGCAATGGCGGAATTAGGTTAACCAAATGTCGAGTAGCCAAACACTGGTGCCAAATAAGAGTGGCCTACCGAGCCGACCAATGAATGATAGAGTATCAAACAATTCTAAGGTGGAACGCTAAGGTCAAATGCTGAGCTGACCAAAAGAAGGTTGAGGTAAGAGCAAAACAGAGGAGCCTGAGATCTAAAGAGATCTAAGTTAGAGTTCAAGACGGAAAGCCTGAGAAATCAAATGTTTTAAATGCCTGGGCTATGAATACGTAGCTAGTCAATGTTCGAACCATTGAGTCATGACCATAAACAGAGACAAGCCCTAGTTTGAAGTAGAAAGTGTGAGTAAAGGAGAGGAAGAAGTGGCAACCGATCAGATGCTGGAAGAATTTCAAGATGACTCCGATGCCGAGATACCTCTTAAAGGTAGAGCCAAGTGTTGCTTTGTTGTTCAACGATCTCTTAGTAGTTTTATTACTAACGAGAATGAGCAAAGAGAGAACCACTTTCATACGAATTGCCGGGTGAATGGCAAGCTATGTGCCATAATTATTGATGAAGGGAGTTATACCAACATCATCGTACAAGGGGTAGTTAAGGCCAAGGCCATGAAATTGCCAACCCTTCCATACCCTAAGCCATACAAGATTCACTGGTTGAACAAGAAAGTTGGACTACATGTTACCGAGTAAGTCAAAGTACCGATTGCCATTGGTGATAGGTACAGGGATGAGATGCTGTGTGATGTCCTTCCTATGTGTACATCTTACATATTACTCGATCGACCATAGCTATTTGACTTAAGAGTATTATACGATGTATATAAAAACACCTACATGTTCTAAAAAGATGTGAAGAAAATTATATTGATACTTATGAATCCTAAGGAAGTACAAGAAACCTAAGAAAAGGTTGCTAGATCTCTACAGCAAAAGTCTTTGGTGATTTCCTAAGCTCAGTTTGCCTGAGAACTCAAGGCTAAGGACTATGTGCTCCTTTTAGTTAGGAGATTCTTAAAGATTAGAGAGGCTGAGAACTTAGTTTTGCCGAAGTACAATAGCTACTTCAGGAATTTGCCGACCTATTCCTTACTAAGATGCCAAAAGGTTTACCTCCCTTGAAAGGTATTGAGCATTGCATCAACCTCTAACCAAGGGCTACCTTACCAAATGACCCGCTTACAAGCTCAACCCAGAGCAGGCAGTTGAACTGAAGAAACAGGTAGATGAGTTGATGGATTACGGATATGTCCGTAAAAGCATGAGTCCTTATGTTGTACTTGCTGTACTTGTGCCAAAAAAGGATGGAACATAGCAAATATGCATTGACAACCGAGCTATCAATAAGATCACTATCAAATACCAATACCCAATTCCATGACTTAATGATATGCTTGATGAGTTACATGGTCTTGATGAGTGGCTACCACTAGATATGAATGAGACTTAAGGATGAATGGAAGACAGCCTTCAAGATAAGGGGTGATCTGTTTGAATGGTTGGTGATACCATTTAATCTAACTCATGCACCGAGTATATTCATGCGGCTGATGAATCATGCACTCAGATCGTTGATCAGTAAATACGTTGTGGCTTCTTTTGATGATATTTTAGTCTACAGTGCCGACCTCCTCATTCATGTTGAACATTTGAGATTAGTGTTTAACATACTCCATGCCGAAAAATTATTCAGCAACCTGAAGAAATGCATGTTCTATCAAAGTGAGATTATATTCCTCAGATATGTCGTTTCAGGGAGGGGAGTTTGAGTTGATGAGGAAAAATTCAGAGCTATTAATGAGTGGCCTACATCAATTAGTGCTACCAAAGTCAAGAGTTTCCATGGTCTAGCCTTGTTCTATCGGAGATTTGTCTGGAACTTCGGCTCCATAACTACACCGTTGATTGAATTGACCAAGAAGAACATTGAGTTTAGATGGACAGAAAAGGCTTAGAGGAGTTTTGAAGATATGAAGTCTAAGTTGATGTCTGCTCCAATACTCACCTTGCCAGATTTCGAGAAGGTTTTTGAGTTAAAATGTAATGCATCTGGTGTCGACATTGATGCTGTCCTTATGTAAGAGCACCGACCCATTGCCTATTTTAGCAAAAAACTCCAAGGTGCTACCCTGAATTACTCAAACTACGACAAGGAGTTCTATACCCTTATCCATACACTCCAAAACTAGCATCATTATCTATTGCCAAAAGAATTCATCATCTATTCAGATCATGAATCTCTTAAGCATCTTCGCCGATAGCAGAAGCTTTGTCGACATCACTCCAAGTGGGTCAAGTTCTTAGAGACTTTTTGCTATGTCATTAGATATAAGGGAAGTACCAATACAGTGGCTGATGCACTTTCTCACTATCATACCCTCATCACAACGTTATAAGCTAAGGTACTTGGATTTGGCACTTTACTCAATCAATATGAGCATGACCCCATTTTAGGCCTTTAGTAGCCAGGTGCAGTGCTAGAGAAGCTACGGAAGGGTTTTACTTGAGTGAAGGGTTCTTGATGAAGGGCAAGTAGATGTACGTACCGAGTGGTTCTGCAAGGGAGCTACCTGTTAAAGAAGCTCATGCTGGGGGTTTAGCTAGCTATTTTAGGGAAAAGAGGACAATTGAGATATTGAAGGAGTATTTTTATTGGCTTGGGATGATGAAGGATGTGCACCAAATACTTAAGAGGTACGAGATGTGTAAATATGCAAAGGGGAGGAGAGAGCCCTATGGAGAATATACACCACTATCAATTCTAAAGTGGTCGTGGACCAATCTAAGCATAGATTTCATGCTTGGCTTTCCCTACACGCTAAGAAGATATGACTCAATCATGGTAGTGGTTGATCAATTCAGCAAGATAGGCCACTTCATTCCCTACCACAAAACTAATGATGCTTTATTCATCGCTAACCTCTTTTTGCAGGAAATTGTACGACTCCATGGAGTGCCAAAGAGTATTGTGTCTAACCGTAATTCAAAATTCATGAGCTTCTTTTAGAAGACTCTATGAAGAAAGAAGACTCTATGAAGAAAGCTCGGCACTAAGCTCCAATTCAGTACCTTTTGCCACCCCCAAACAAACGGCTAAACCAAAGTAGTTAACAGAACTATCGGTAACCTCCAGCGTGCCACTGTTGGAAAGAACTCTCGTGATCGGGATTTATGCTTACCCATCATTGAATTTTCCTACAATGACTTAACTCATAGCTCAACTAGAACATCACCATTTGAGGTTGTTTATGGACTTAACCTGAACTTACCTTTAGACTTAATTAGTAATTCGACTATACAAGGGGAAAGTCAATCCGACCTACAACGTGCCGAGGAATTCCAAAGGTTACACTGAAGATCACTGAGTAACTTGGCAAAACTGCAGCCCAACAGAAGGAAGTAAGAAACCGTGGAAGGAGATGAGTTGTTTATACCCCAAGGACCTTGTCTAGGTCAATCTTAGCAAGGAATGCTTTCCTAGAGGACAAACAAACTATCTTCCATAACGGATGGACCTTACAGGATCTTGAGGCATATTAATGATAACGCCTATGAGATTGAGCTACTTGAAGGTTTCGGCGTGTCTACCACATTCAACGTCACCGATTTAACCCCCTATGTACTCGATGATGACGAAGACTAAGATTTGAGGGAAAATCTTCAGCAACCCTTAGGAACTGATGAATTATTGACCATCGAAGCCTCCAAAGCCCTCTCTCAAAGAATCCTCTCTCGACAACCTACTAATGATGAGAAACTTTTCACTGAAGGAAGGTAGTTAAACTCCCTAGGCTCCCCACATTATCATATGTTGATCTATACACTCGATTATGATGATGTCGACCATTCCCTTACCCAGGATCTTGTGTCGAGAAATCCAATCAACTGCTGCTAAGAGGTTCTTATCGAGTGACAAGAGACTTACTTATCGGCCAAGTAGTTTTCTCTCAGCCTATTACCATTTCTCTTATCACCCTCTTCTCGTCTCAACTTCTTTATTACCGTAACATCTTGGTCCCCTTTGCCCGCTATGTTTAGAGAATCTTCATACAGAACCAATATTGCATCACCACTTGTCTACCTAGACTAACATTATACTACTTTTCCATTTTTATCTTTTGTCCTTTTTACCCTTTTTCGTATATACTAGGAATTCACTTTTTGTCTATATTTTCTTGTAATTTCTTTATTTGTAATGTTGCCCTAAGGACTTACTATAAATAGTCCCTTTCTCTTATAAGTCGTAGAGAACTAACAATTAAGATTTAATATCCTATTCTTGTGAGACAACCCTCTCCAAGTTCATTTTCCATACACTCTTATTTAATCTTGTCGAGTAGCTTAGGATTAGTGGCTGGTGGACCTTAACATCAACTTGTATATCACATCAAGTGAGGTGTTAAGTCGTGTTGTATTCGTTAGTGAGTCACATCTTCCAAGCAGCTTCATGTCAACTACTCTTGTTCGCCTATAGACCATTTCCCTCTACTTTGTTCGATATTTCGGAGGACCCATTTTAGTTCAAATTTACCATGGTAAGTCTTAATGATAACTAAACTCCTAGGCACACCAAACATCAAATCAAACTAGCTTTTATAAGGATTCAGTTATATTTTGTAGTTGATGCTCTAAATCATCAACTCTTCACCTTAAACTTCCCCTAAGACTATCACCAACATCATTTACACTCTTGTTTGACATTTGTCTTCACAATATATACACGACTTCTCAACAATTTGTTGAAGGCCAAGTATACTTACAATACTACTAAACATATACCCATAGATTTTCCAATATAGGAAGCCACCCAAATCCAAACTAACATTGCTACAATGCTACTAATGACAGCACTAAATGATTTCAACATAGCAATTCCGACACCTACTAAAACAACCAATATTATATCCTTGCAAATACCCACTAACTCATTCTTCACTACTTTGAGTGGCAATACCTACAAAAGAAAGAATGGTTTAACTATTACCTTAAGCTTGTCATTCCTAATGCTTAAAACCAAAAGATGATGTGCCTAGGTCTAAAAGAATCAGTAGGCACTCGTGAAAACAATATACAACACTTTGTGCGAGAATTGAAATGAAAAATATTTTGGGGTTGGATATTAATCACGAACAACAAATACGCACTGGGTTTTGTAATTCAAATAAGGTTTGATATTACATACAAACACTAAACCAATCACAAGTTCTAATAGATATTATGCACTAATTCCTAAAAGAAGGTTAACCACAATCCAATAAATGATTTATAAGAACATGAAATGACTAAAGAGGTTAATATCATTTAATAATCCCAAAATAGTCAGATGATAAAAGTCTTTTAATGCAATAACGTGCATAATAAGCTATATGTCGCTATTACAAGTAAGGTGTAGTTATATGCTAAACACTAGTGACAATCTTGTAAATATAACAAGTATGTTAGACAATAACAGTAGTCCAAAAGGGCAAATAAGTAAAACGACTATCCTATTTACAAAACTATACATTCTAAGGAGGTCGAAATGGGAAATGAGGCATATTTAGTTTGGTTAGACGTACTCCTTGGAAAGCTTAAACAAGCCTAGGTTTGCTAGTTACGTAGCCGCTAATAGGTTAGCTTATGGTTAGGCTAACGTACAGTCTCAAATTGGTGAAGGGACAAAGCAATAAGCAACTAAGCTAAACATATAGTGGCAAACCTACCCTTCAGATGAGTTCTTAACACAAATAGACGGGAGAAATGACTTTTGAGCTAAGTTTTAGTTGTCTGAATAACATATGCTTTCCTTTAATGTGAGTTGACCTAAACAATACATCCTTGTCCTTTGGAATCAAGCTTGTTAGTACCTTCTTCTGGCTAGTTAATGCGTCTTAAAAACAATTGTAGTGCCTCTATTGAAGGTATAGTTGTTAAAATAGTGAGTTAAATATGCAATTTATGAGTTTGTGACTTTATGAGGTTTTTTTTTTTTAATTAAAACAGATAGAGAATCGTTTCAATACAGACTTTTTGTAGAAATATGAGTTTTAGATATATAATTCTATAAGATTATGATTTTACTAGTTATATCTAACTTTATACGATTATATGATTCTTTATTTTCTAAGTCATGTAGATTCGCAATTTTGACAACCATAATTAAAGGCCCATCTAGTCAATCAATTTATACTTGGTCACTTATCCTTCCCTTAACTAATCATCTCTCCCATTTGATATTAACACTCATTTGCAAGCTTAACTCTTAGGAGAAGAGCTTTAAATTGACAACCACATCAGCAATCACATCAAGCCTCAAATAAGTTAGCTTAAGTAGCATCTAAGGGTAATGACTCCAACTATACCAACAACTATAGTACAACTCTATTCTATCATCTCAACTTCCAAGGTCACTTCACCAGGAGGTAGACCTTTTTTACTAGGTGCTCTAAGCATGGCTAGACCAAGACTTCTTATTAAGCATCTTTAGAGGATCTTCTCTACCTTCTTATCATTGTCTTGTAGTTTGAGTGGTTCTTCTTCTAATGGTTGCTAAAGTCTCCTCCTCTCAATCTAACACTTCACACAATTATCCATGAAGGCAATTATGTCTTCGAATAAGCTAATAAAACTAGTCCTCTATCTTAGCTAGTATTCAGTGGACATTTGGTTCACTTAGGTCACAAAACTGTTCTAAAATCGTCCTCTAAATATTTTCATGGGTCAAGATGTATAGTTTTCTAGCCTTTCTTGTAGAGTAGTATGTCCATCATCTAATACTTCTTAGTCTAGCCTCCTTACTCTAATACCAACTTACCTTAAGGAATTAGGAGTAAGCCTTGTTT
Organism: Lumnitzera littorea; assembly: GCA_024138015.1. NCBI lineage: Eukaryota > Viridiplantae > Streptophyta > Magnoliopsida > Myrtales > Combretaceae > Lumnitzera > Lumnitzera littorea. The sequence goes on from JAMXBB010000008.1 coordinate 12,657,395, forward strand.
GATGTACTCCATTACCTCTCTAAATGCTGGGTTTATGTCCCTTTAAGTGAATTATTGGCTATTTTTAAACTAGATTCTTTTACCTTTAGTCTACCTCTTCTCTAGGTGGTTTAAGTTTGAGAAGATCCTTAAGCATCGCTACCTAAGCCTTCTATTTGATCTTAGGCACCTCCCATACCTTCTAAACCATGCTGTTCAACATTAGGATATGGACTTCTTTGGACTTTCCATGTTTATAAACCATACAGAACACAAAAACTTAGGAGATTGACTAAGGTTACGATTGACCAAAACACGCATTAGTTGCCCTCATCATAATCATGATGCAATTTGTAGCATGATGATTTGGGTTTAACCTAGTCAAGGAAGTCAATATTAGTAATAAGTTCATAATCACCTAAGGGTATTGCCTCTCTCTTTACTTTGCTTCTCCACTAACTTACCTTGAAGTAAACATCTTGGGACTTCTTAATTGTTCGAACTTCCCTAAGTTAATCATTTTCAACTTTTCTTTGTCTTTCTAAACCTTAAGGCTCAACTTCTTAGCCATGTCCTTAGCAATGAAGAGGTCGATTGCCTCATATCCCTTAAGTCATTCATCCTTCGACCCTTAACGATAAATGCTTTTACATAATCACATTTTAAGACTCCTTAACAACCTTATCTACAGAGTCAAACCACTTTAAAACTCCAAGCTTTTAGTTTGCTTATGCATCCTCTTGATAAGAATCATAGTCCATTCATACAGTCCTAGATACGAATTCCGTGGGTGAACACACGAACTTAATATTATGCATAACTAAACGAGGTAGGTCTAAGCCACAAGATAGCTCGAAGAGTAAATGATAGTCAAGAGGTGAGCAGGGGTTCTTGTTGCAAACCATGACCAAAAATAGACAAGGCCAGTTGCTAAATAGGTCCAAGCTTGCAAAAAGCTCGAGAAAGGAATAATGGGGAAAGTGTGAAAGGGCAAAATGAAGAATGAAGAATGAAACAATAAGCAAAACCTACGAACAACTTTAAAGGATATGACATTCTAATGGAACTTTTAAGGACTCATGACACATTTCGATATAACGTACGAATTGGTCCGGTAAGGTTACTCGCTACATAATCTTACTTAAGGGAAAGGATAAGAGTGATGCCGAAAGTAAACAAACAATATTTATGCAAGGAAGAAAAAGTACTTAAAGAGTATATTAAGAATTATCTGATATGATATGATCATTTCTAGCTACAAGTACAAGGGTATTTATACCTATAAGTTAAGGCAACTTGCCTAAAAAGGAAAAGATAAAAAGGGCATTTCCTAAGGAAGTAATATATAAGATATAAAAGGGTAAAAATGAATATACAAGAAAAACAATCATTGGTGCAACGGATTTTACACATGATACTGTACACATGGCGATACTACATTGGTAAGGTTGTTAGAAGATGCGGACAAAAAATACGGACAGATGGGCTTATCCAAGCAGGGATGGCTCAGTCAGTCCAAACTCTCTCTCTCAGCTTCTTGGCAAGGAAGATGCTAAGTAATTGGTCAACTTAGCACTAAAGAGTAATCACTGGAATAAAAGAGTAATCATCAACCTGGCATACTATAGAAAAATGGGCAGTCATACGATATGACATGAAGGGTGACTTGACAAGGTAGTACTCGGCCTCGGCAAGGTTAGTTGTAATAGAAAGATTTGTCATGATAGCCCCTCTAGTCCTCGGGCTCAGCTGCGGGTCAGAAGTCTGGTAGCCTAATTCCCATTAGGTTCCCATATACCGACAATGGATATTACGTAACATCGCTTCACACGAGCTCGGGACATACTTGATATGACATATAAGCATGGCTAAATGCACCAATGCCTCACATGAGCTCGGGACACACTTGATATGATGCACAAGTATGACCAGATGATGGGAATTAGGCTACCAGACCTTTGACCCGCAGTCGAACTCGAGCACTAAAGGGGCTAGCATAATGAATCCTTCTATTCCAACCAACCCCTACCGAGGCTAAGTACTATCTTACCGAGTCACCCTTCATGTTGTGCCATATGAGCGCCCATTTTTTTGTAGTATGCTAAGTTAATGATTACTCTCTAGCGCCGAGCCAACTAATTACTCAGCATCTTCCTTGTTGAGAAGCCGAGAGAGAGAATCCAGACTGACTAAGCCATCCCTACTCGGACAAGCCCATCTGTCCATACTTTATGTCTACATCTTCTAGCGACCTCACCAATGTAACATTGCCACGTATACAGTATCATGTGCAGAATCCGTTATACCAATGATTGTTTTTCTTGTATATTCATTTTTACCCTTTTCTATCTTATACATTACTTCCTTAGGAAATGTCCTTTTTAAGCAAGTTACCCTAACTTGTGGGTATAAATACCCTTATACTTATAGCTAGAAAGGATCATATCAGATCAGATCATTCTTAATATACTCATTGAGTACTTTTTCTTCCTTACGTAAACATTGTATATTTACTCTCAACATCACTCTTATCCTTTCCCTTAAGTAAGATTAGGTGGCGAGTAACCTCACAAGACCAATTCATGCATTATATTGAATTGTATCGTGAGTCCTCAGAAGTTCCATTGGTGCATCATATCCATTGGTATGTCATATCTTTTGGAGTTGTTCGTAGGTTTTGCTTACTGTTTCATTCTTCATTTTTCCCTTTCATACTTTCTCCATTAATCCTTTTTCGAGCTTTCTGCAAACTAAAACCCATCCAGCGACCAACCTTGTCTGTTCTTAGTCACAATTTGCAACATCTTGGTATTAGAGCGGAGGATTTGTGCGAACTGTAGTTAATTCTTCTTGAAGTTCTGTTATACTTTGTTTTGCAGATGTGAAACAAAGTAAGTTACTGTGTTCATTTAATTGCTGTGTTGTTAATTGTTAATTTCCTAAAGTGTTTGTTTGAGCTTTGAATCTATAAGGAAAAATGACAGACCCAAATATGAATGTTAATACTAATGATGATAGTGGATTTGTCGACCATGGATGACAGTGGAGTTATCCAAGCAAGGAACTCCCAAAAGTATTGACGAAAGGCTTGATGAGGTAGCAAAATCTCCTAGTAGATCAAACCTGAGCTGTTCATGCGTTATCTTGTCAACCCACTAAGGCTGCATAAAACACTCCACGAGCTGCTCAACTTGTTAGAGGTCAAAACCTAGCTTAGCCTGTTTGAGGTGGAGCAGTTGGCGAATGAGTAAGGTGAAGGATAAACTTAAGAGAGCTTGATGAAGAGGAAGAAGATTATTTTGAAGATGAGCGTATACAAATCCCCAAAGCATCTAACCATATGAAGCTTCGAATTTCGAGTTTCAATGGATATGAGAATGATGATGAATACCTAGAATGGGAAGAGAAGGTGGAGCCTGTGTTTGACTACTATCAATATGAGGATTATGAGAAAATGAAAACTATTGTTGTTGAGTTCTCTGGATACGCCATTATGTAATGGAAGAATTTTTAGGCCTTAAGAAGATGAAAGGGGTATCGAGAGATTAATACTTGGTCAGAGATGAAGAGGATACTTAGAAACAAATTCATGTCGGAAACCTACCTCCAAGACACTTTCACTAAGCTTCAAGAGCTTAGACAAGAAGGTTGAACTATTGACAAGTATATTCAAGAATTTCAAATGCTTATGATGCATTGCGAAGTGGAGGAACTACCAGCTCGAACAGTCTTAAGGTTCGTTATCGGATTAAGAGGAGACATCAGGACATTATGGAGCTCCAACGATTTGACACCATGAATGAGGCTATTAAGATTACCTAGCAAGTAAAGAGGCAAAGAAGAAACCGAGTACCAGCGAGGATGCTGTTACGCCTCGAAGTCACAGAGTCGTAACAGTCCCGCCGTGTAAACCATTCTATGATAGTAACTGGCCTCACAGTGCCTACCATAGACATGATCTACACAAGGCGTCGACGACTCCTCGCTTTGAAGTAAACAGTTCGATTAATGATTATACAACAATTATGATAATTATCACAAAGTTCTATTAAATATAGATAATTATAAATAAGTCCACAGAGCTTCCCAAGAAGTTTTACATAATCACTACAGTTTACTAATTTATAGAATAACTAACAGTCTTTAACCTTTAACTACAAGGTCAGTCTAGTTACACATTATGCTAAATAACTTGATCCTTACACCCCTGGCTTCAAAAGGACTAACCTCTGGGTAATTGTAGGGCGACATAATACTTGTGGTGATCACAAATCAGAACCTGCAAAAGGATCTATAAGGGTATGAGCAACTACAGCTCAGTAAGTTGAATTGGAGACTCATGAATGCATACAAGCACAAACAGGGTTATTAAACAATTATTTTCATGCAATGCAACAATCAAGTGTCATCGCACAACGTAGTCCGGTCCGTTGTGAAATCAGAGAAATTTCACCCGCTCCAATCCGGGTTGAGGAGTTTCATGTTATGCAGCAGCTCACAACCAAACCCAGGCTTGTGAAATGGAGACCTCGCTCCTCCCACGACTACCTTCGAACCATTGACTTCACCCTCGCCGCGACCTCCTCTCCTGTCACTTAGTTCGACTAAGCATGAAGAAGGGACCATTTTGCAATCCTGTGCTATTTCTTTCGAAGGGGTCGGTATTTGGTTGGAGAGTCCTATGATCCCCTAACGGGTTGCAATGCATGACATTTTCGGTTATTAGGGTCGATTAAGATTAAATTCCGGGTAAGGTATTCAAACAAGTTCATATCAATTCAATCAGTCACAAAATCATTCACAGTACAAATTCCAGCACAAATTCAGATACATCAAGCACATGCGCAAACTACTTACAATCACAATCATATACAAGCCTAAGTCTCCGAATACTACAAAACTAGTACTCTATTACAATAAGCAATAACCCAACTTACTTGAATTTGCTCAATCGCTCGATCCTCTAGTTGCGAGCTGATTTGTTTCTGGGTGTCCTATAATACAAATAGGTTCTTTTAGTACTTATATTTTATGGATTCTTATTCTAATTCATAATGTAACTCATTTTCCTCATGTATACCTATAACGTATTAATGATTCGTTGTATTCTATTTCGAGGTTCGACTCCTAAACTAGATTCTAGTTTTAATTCCTAAGTCGTAATTAGGCTCGAATCCCAATGTGACATTAATCACATTACGCTCGGGTATTCAAATATCCTATTGGGTCGTAATTTTGGTATTCTAAACTATTCGGTACACGCTAACCCTAACTGAGGTATCGGATTTATTCTCGATATGTAAAAATCTTACATTTTGAGATATTTACTTAAAATTAAATATTATTTCAGATTTATTATTTTTCTGATTTCAATTATAATATTATCTAAATAACCTTAGTTTTTTAGATTTATTAATTTACACTTTTACATATTCCTAATTTCTTATATTCTTTACCTAATTTTCCTAATTAACCATACTTAGTACCTAAAGGCTAGGATTAGAGTTCCACTGCAGAGATTAACTTCCTTAAACATCTAATTAAGATCCAAATCAGTAATTAACATCCTAATCACTTAATTAACCCTAAATCACCCAATTTTACCATTATTTTAGGGCTAAAAATTAACTTAAAAATTTTGAAAATTAATTTTAAAAAAATGGCTTCATAGCACTGTTATACATCATATGAGCATCCTACAGAAAAATTTTGAACTCCAAACTACATCCCTAAGCCTATTTATTTTCCGGTTTAATCATGCTCGGTTTTGAACAATTTGTTAAGGAACCTATATTTCCAGACATAATTAAACTAAATCAATATTTTTCCCTAAATCTACATACAATAAAACCTCAGAATAACAAGTTTCATAATTTTCTGGGCAAAATAAATAATTTTACAAAATTATACAAAAATCGGGTAAATAAATGACTAACCGGTTCGAAGCTTTTGGGCCGTCCAAACCCGGTCCAATGTTGTCGACCGGTCCAGGCGGTAGTTCTAATGTAGGGTGGTGGTGGTGGTTCGGTTCCAGGTGGTGGTGGGTGGTGGTTTTGGTTCACTTGCCTAATCTGCATAGTTTTCTTTTTTTTTTTCTGGATTTTCTCTCGATTTTTTCAGTGTTTCGATTTTTCTCAGATCTCAAACTGGCCAAATGACTTCTGAAAATTTTTTCCTTATTTATAGACAAATGTAGTAATTAATGTGTATTAATTTGATAAGATTTTGCCCCAATTCCTTAATTTTTGGCTTTTTGTTTGTCCAATTCTTATTGGTTATTTTTTTTCTTTTTCTATCACAACCTGATCTTGTTGCAGCTTATCTTCTTCTGATTTTTTCTGATTTTTCCATAATTATTTTATATTTTTCTTTAATTATTTGCCTAGTTTTCGGCCAGTTTTAGTAATTACGCGTATTTTTATCTACACGTAAATACATATGGGGTACACGTGAACATTCCTAAATATTATTTTGGTCATTCTATAATTTTTAGTATACATATAATCTATCTCTAGTAATTTATTAGTTATTATATTACACTTTTCGCATTTTCGGTAATTAGCAGTTATTATGCTTAAAATTTGAAAATTTTATAGTCTCCTATTTTACTACTTATTTTCTTAAATTTAAATTTACAGGGTCATTTTTACTGGTATTTTGCTAAATAGTTTATAATTTGGGTTTGATCGGATCTCTTAGCCGATCGTCCTAAACCTTGGGTTTTAAGCTCAAACCTACGGTTACTTGGCTTCGCTTTAGGGCTTACAGATGCCGACTAGTCGACCCGAACAAGCAAGTCACTGAGCTCAATCAAGTATAAAGCCAAGTAAAATGGTTGATGTAAAAGCTAAGTAGAAAAGCCGACCTGATGGTGAAGTGCCGACTGGAACTTATGAGAAAAGGAAAGGGTTTAGTAGGAAGACCAGTCATATCAAGTGCTTCAAGTGTCAAGGGTTCGAATACATGGCTGCTCAATGTCTAAGTCAACGAACAATAGTCATCAAGGGAGACATCCCGAAGTTAGAAGTGGAGAGTATGGACGAGGAACCTAAGGAAGAGGAGGTTCTTGCCGAGAAAGAGTTGATTAAGGATGATACGTTTCCTAAGGACTTAGATCAGTTACTCATGGTTGTCCAACGCACTATGAATGTGGAATCTTCACGAAAGGAAGAGCAGAGAGAGAATTTGTTCCATATGACCTGTAAGGTGAATGATCAAATGTGTGCCCTCATCGTAGATAGTAGAAGCTGCACCAATGTGGCATTAGCCGATCTTGTTTCAAAATTGAAGTTGCCAACTGTTTCCCATCCAAGGCCATGCAAGTTGCACTAATTGAGTGAGAAAGGAGCATTACATATCACTCAACAAATACTGCTGCTAATCACTATAGAGAATTACTCTAACCAGATTCTCTATGACGTACTGCCTATGTATGCTTCCCACGTATTATTAGGTAGGCCGTAGTTATTTGCTAGGAGAATTATGCATAACAATTATAAGAACACATATATGTTTAAGAAGGATGGTCAAAAGATCATACTAAATCCGATGTTGCCAAGAGAAGTTAATAAGTTATAGATGAAACTTATTTGCGGATCGAAGAAGGCTCTGGTGATGAGTAGATCCAAGCTTCGAGAGGCCGTCAATGCTAATGAGCCGACCCTCATGTTGGTCATGCAACTACTGGAAATGAAAGAGCGAAGTGAGTTACCCTAGGAGGTCAAAGAGTTGTTAGACAACTATGTCGACCTATTCCCAGAACAGTTACCGAAGGAGTTACCCCCAACTCGAGGCATAAAGTACTGCATTAACTTAGTATCCAACGCTACACTACCGAATAAGCCAGCTTATTAGATGAATCCTAAGCAAGCCTCTAAGCTCCAACATCAAGTCAATGAGTTGCTAGAGAGAGGCTATGTAAGAGAAAGTCTCAACCCTTGTATTGTACCTGCACTTTTAGTGTCAAAGAAGGATGGAACCTAGCAAATGTGTGTTGATAACCGAGTTGTGAACAAGATCACGATCAAATATAGGCATCCAATCCCGAGGTTAGAAGACATGTTGGATGAGCTCAGTGGAGCTAAGATTTTCAGCAAAATTGATTTTAAGTCTGGCTAGCATCAAATCTGCATAAAGCTAGGAGATAAGTGGAAGACTGTGTTTAAGACTCGATATGGACTTTACGAATGGATGGTCATCCCCTTCGGCTTATCGAATACCCCAAGAACTTTCATAAGACTAATGAACCATATGCTGAGACATCTCATAGGGAAGTGTGTCGTGGTATACTTTGACGATATTCTGGTCCACAATGTCGACATGCCGAGTCATTGTGAACAACTTAGAGCAGTCTTGGATATCCTCTATACTAAGAGATTATTTGGTAATTTAAAGAAATGTTGCTTTCGCTAGGAGAATATGATATTCTTAAGCTATATAGTTAGTGGAGGAAGCTTACAAGTCGATGATGAAAAGATTCGAACAATTGTCGAGTAACTGACTCCTACTACTTATGCTGACATAAGAAATTTCCATGAATTGGCTTCGTTTTACAGAAGATTTATCAGGAATTTCAGTACCCTTGCCACACCACTTATCAAGTTAATAAAGAAGAACACCGACTTCCAATAGAGAGAAAGGGAGGTATAAACCCTGTAAATTTAGAGTTTAGATAACGAATCAATTTAAATATTATAGATAATTACCTTAACTCAACAAAATCGATAAATTTAAAACTAATTAAAATTTTAAACTTGAACATAATATGAAGGATAAAAACCCTAAAATTTTGCTCGAAACTTAAACCGTGTACAAAAACCCTAAATCCGATGTACGCGCAAATACTCAAAATCGAACCTAAACTTGATTGAAACCCTAAAACTATAACTTTAAGCTTGTAAAATGAATAAATACCACTTAATAATAATATAATCATAATCGATCGTAATTATCGACTAAATCACGTAATTGCGTAAAAACTCTAATGAAAACATCAAAGTAACTTGTAAATATTATAATCGTAACGGATACCAATTAAATTAATAAATTTTCATAACATCTCAAAATTAATTTATAAATGTTATTTTTATGTTTGGAAAAATTACATATTTTTATTTTTATTTTTATTTTTCTTCCATTTTTATTTCTTTTTTTTTTTCCTTTTCCTTCTTCCTATTTTTTTCCCTACTTCCATGTTTTCCTCCAGCAGCCTACGTTTTTAATTCTTTCCTTTTCATCCTCCATGTGTTGATTTATGCACATAAAACAAAAAGGAAATTATTACAGGTCTTATCTAAATTAATGGATGGATTAGGCTAGATTTTTCTTTCTTCTTTTTCCTTTATTTTAACCTTCCAATTTGCTATTTGCTTCACGTTTGCACGTCTGGGAAATCCTGCACTTTCAAAACCGAAAAAAAAAAAAAGAGAAAGCAAAAGAAACAAAGCAGCATACATACACACAAACCGTAAAAAGAAAAGAAAAAAGAACAAAACCAAAAATAAAGTGCACACATACACAAAACCAAAGAGTAAAGAAAAGGAAAAAAGAAGAAGAAGACCAATAGGATTGGATCAATTTGTTTACTAAAGGATTTAGGTAGATTATTATTTAATTTTTGTACATGTACATATGCTTTATACTATGTATATATATTGAGCATTTGTTATTTTTCTTTTATTTTATTTTATGTATTACATGTATGTATGCACAAAGGTATATGTATATTGTGTATGGTCTAAAGTATGTACATGTATGTGTGTATGTACATAGTATTTTTCTTGAGTATAATATGTATGTATAAATGAATATATATGTGTGTATATACTTAGCAATTATTTTAGTATACGATATGTATATACATGTACCATGTATTTTCGTATATATATATATGTACTTAGTATTCATTTTGGGTATATGATGTATTTATTGTATTACATAAGCTATAAAAATAAGTATACGTATATCATATATATAGACACATGTATTATTTATTTTCGTATTTATGTATATATGTATATATTTAGTATTTCCTTTAAGTGTATTGATATTAGGCAAGTGCACCTATCAATTTTAATATAGTGGATGTGAGTCCAAGTCGATCCCTTAGAGACTTCAAGTACTAATATTAACCTTAACTCTATTATTTAATCGGAAAATTGTGATGAGTTGAATAGATTAAAAATACTAAAATTAACAAACTACCCTAATTATGAGACTTGATTAAGCAATTTAGAAAGCGATAAAACTGAGAACGACTTCAAGAAGGTAATAACGTATTTAGGAATTATTTCCCCTAGTGTTTAATATGTGATCGCTTAAAATGTATCCAATTAAATCTCTATTATTCTTGACCAGAGGGATTCACAATTAAAGTTAATACCTTTCTCAAGCATATTAATTCTAATCCTAAATTATTTATCGAAATCTCTTCACTTAGTAATTTAATTTAGAATCGCATTAATGTATAATGAATTCCCACACAAACGAACAACTTTCCCGAAAAAAGTATGTATCTTATCTCTAAGTACATATGTAATTCTCTCCAATTATGTCAAGATCTTATTACACATGCGATTTCTCAATCATCA